>JAWRVZ010000346.1:0-452935 GCA_037043235.1 Rhodeus uyekii | reverse complement strand
GATTGTTTAACTCTACCAATGCAAAGCAATAATGCATATGCACATAAGAATTAGTTCTGTGCACAAAGCAATGCAAAGCAACAAATTAGTTTTATGCACAAAGCAATGCAACAAACTAGTTCATGCTATTTGTCAATGCACAACTTATTGTTTAACTCTACCAATGCAAAGCAATAATGCATATGCACATAAGAATTAGTTCTGTGCACAAAGCAATGCAACAAACTAGTTCATTATATTCGTCAATGCACAACTGATTGTTTTGCTCGAACAATGCACAGCATAGCAAACAGTGCAAAGCACTGCATCATATGCACATGAGAATTAGTTCTATGCACAAAGCAATGCAACAAACTAGTTCATGCTACTTGTCAATGCACAACTTATTATTTAACTCTGCCAATGCAAAGCAATAATGCATATGCACATAAGAATTAGTTCTGTGCACAAAGCAATGCAAAGCAACAAATTAGTTATATGCACAAAGCAATGCAACAAACTAGTTCATGCTACTTGTCAATGCACAACTGATTGTTTAACTCTACCAATGCAAAGCAATAATGCATATGCACATAAGAATTAGTTCTGTGCACAAAGCAATGCAAAGCAACAAATAAGTTTTATGCACAAAGCAATGCAACAAACTAGTTCATGCTATTTGTCAATGCAAAACTAATTATTTAACTCTGCCAATGCAAAGCAATAATGCATATGCACATAAGAATTAGTTCTGTGCACAAAGCAATGCAAAGCAACAAATCAGTTTTATGCACAAAGCAATGCAACAAACTAGTTCATGCTACTTGTCAATGCACAACTGATTGTTTAACTCTACCAATGCAAAGCAATAATGCATATGCACATAAGAATTAGTTCTGTGCACAAAGCAATGCAACAAACTAGTTCATTATATTCGTCAATGCACAACTGATTGTTTTGCTCGAACAATTCAAAGCAAGAATGCATGTGCACATTGAGAATTAGTTCTGTGCAAAAAGCAATGCAAAGCAACAAATCAGTTTTATGCACAAAGCAATGCAACAAACTAGTTCATGCTGTTTGTCAATGCACAACTTATTGTTTAACTCTGCCAATGCAAAGCAATAATGCATATGCACATAAGAATTAGTTCTGTGCACAAAGCAATGCAACAAACTAGTTCATTATATTCGTCAATGCACAACTGATTGTTTTGCTCGAACAATGCACAGCATAAGCAAACATTGCAATGCACTGCATCATATGCACATGAGAATTAGTTCTGTGCACAAAGCAATGCAAAGCAACAAATTAGTTTTATGCACAAAGCAATGCAACAAACTAGTTCATGCTGTTTGTCAATGCACAACTTATTGTTTAACTCTGCCAATGCAAAGCAATAATGCATATGCACATAAGAATTAGTTCTGTGCACAAAGCAATGCAACAAACTAGTTCATTATATTCGTCAATGCACAACTGATTGTTTTGCTCGAACAATGCACAGCATAGCAAACATTGCAAAGCACTGCATCATATGCACATGAGAATTAGTTATATGCACAAAGCAATGCAACAAACTAGTTCATTATATTCGTCAATGCACAACTGATTGTTTTGCTCGAACAATGCACAGCAAAGCAAACAGTGCAAAGCTAGTTCATGCTATTTCTCAATGCACAACTGATTGTTTAGCTCTGCCAATGCAATGCAATAGTTTTGTGCAATGCAACAAAACCAATGCAACAAAACCAATGCAACACATTAATGTTATTTCTCAATGCACAACATATAATTTTGCTCAGTGCAATGAAATATCACATATGCACGAATTAGTTATATGCACAAAGTAATGCAATAAAACAAACTAGTTTATGCTACTTGTCAATGCACAACTGATTGTTTAACTCTACCAATGCAAAGCAATAATGCATATGCACATAAGAATTAGTTCTGTGCACAAAGCAATGCAAAGCAACAAATTAGTTTTATGCACAAAGCAATGCAACAAACTAGTTCATGCTATTTGTCAATGCACAACTTATTGTTTAACTCTACCAATGCAAAGCAATAATGCATATGCACATAAGAATTAGTTCTGTGCACAAAGCAATGCAACAAACTAGTTCATTATATTCGTCAATGCACAACTGATTGTTTTGCTCGAACAATGCACAGCATAGCAAACAGTGCAAAGCACTGCATCATATGCACATGAGAATTAGTTCTATGCACAAAGCAATGCAACAAACTAGTTCATGCTACTTGTCAATGCACAACTTATTATTTAACTCTGCCAATGCAAAGCAATAATGCATATGCACATAAGAATTAGTTCTGTGCACAAAGCAATGCAAAGCAACAAATTAGTTATATGCACAAAGCAATGCAACAACTACTTCATGCTTTTGGTCAACGCACAACTTATTGTTTAGCTCAACCAATGCAAAGCAATAATGCATATGCACATAAGAATTAGTTCTGTGCACAAAGCAATGCAACAAACTAGTTCATTATATTCGTCAATGCACAACTGATTGTTTTGCTCGAACAATGCACAGCATAAGCAAACATTGCAATGCACTGCATCATATGCACATGAGAATTAGTTCTGTGCACAAAGCAATGCAACAAACTAGTTCATTATATTCGTCAATGCACAACTGATTGTTTTGCTCGAACAATTCAAAGCAATAATGCATGTGCACATTGAGAATTAGTTCTGTGCAAAAAGCAATGCAAAGCAACAAATCAGTTTTATGCACAAAGCAATGCAACAAACTAGTTCATGCTGTTTGTCAATGCACAACTTATTGTTTAACTCTGCCAATGCAAAGCAATAATGCATATGCACATAAGAATTAGTTCTGTGCACAAAGCAATGCAACAAACTAGTTCATTATATTCGTCAATGCACAACTGATTGTTTTGCTCGAACAATGCACAGCATAAGCAAACATTGCAATGCACTGCATCATATGCACATGAGAATTAGTTCTGTGCACAAAGCAATGCAAAGCAACAAATTAGTTTTATGCACAAAGCAATGCAACAAACTAGTTCATGCTATTTGTCAATGCACAATTTATTGTTTAACTCTACCAATGCAAGGCAATAATGCATATGCACATAATTAGTTCTGTGCACAAAGCAATGCAAAGCAACAAATTAGTTTTATGCACAATGCAACAAACTAGTTCATGCTATTTGTCAATGCACAACTTATTGTTTAACTCTACCAATGCAAAGCAATAATGCATATGCACATTGAGAATTAGTTCTGTGCACAAAGTAATGCAAAGCAACAAATCAGTTTTATGCACAAAGCAATGCAACAGACTAGTTCATGCTGTTTGTCAATGCACAACTTATTGTGTAACTCTACAATGCAAAGCAATAATGCATATGCACATAAGAATTAGTTCTGTGCACAAAGCAATGCAACAAACTAGTTCATTATATTCGTCAATGCACAACTTATTATTTAACTCTACCAATGCAAAGCAATGATGCATATGCACATAAGAATTAGTTCTGTGCACAAAGCAATGCAAAGCAACAAATCAGTTTTATTTTCAAAGAAATGCAACAAACTAGTTCATGCTATTTTGTCAATGCTCAACTTATTATTTAACTCTACCAATGCAAAGCAATAATGCATATGCACATAAGAATTAGTTCTGTGCACAAAGCAATGCAATTCAACAAATTAGTTTTATGCACAAAGCAATGCAACAAAGTAGTTCATTATATTCGTCAATGTTTTGCTCGAACAATGCACAGCATAGCAAACAGTGCAAAGCCAGTTCATGCTATTTCTCAATGCACAACTGATTGTTTAGCTCTGCCAATGCAATGCAATAGTTTTGTGCAATGCAACAAAACCAATGCAACACATTAGTTAATGTTAATTCTCAATGCACAACATATAATTTTGCTCAGTGCAATGAAATATCACATATGCACGAATTAGTTCTATGCACAAAGTAATGCAATGCAACAAACTAGTTCATGCTACTTGTCAATGCACAACTTATTATTTAACTCTGCCAATGCAAAGCAATAATGCATATGCACATAAGAATTAGTTCTGTGCACAAAGCAATGCAAAGCACCAAATCAGTTTTATGCACAAAGCAATGCAACAAACTAGTTCATGCTACTTGTCAATGCACAACTGATTGTTTAACTCTACCAATGCAAAGCAATAATGCATATGCACATAAGAATTATTTCTGTGCACAAAGCAATGCAACAAACTAGTTCATTATATTCGTCAATGCACAACTGATTGTTTTGCTCGAACAATTCAAAGCAATAATGCATGTGCACATTGAGAATTAGTTCTGTGCAAAAAGCAATGCAAAGCAACAAATCAGTTTTATGCACAAAGCAATGCAACAAACTAGTTCATGCTATTTGTCAATGCACAACTGATTGTTTAACTCTACCAATGCAAAGCAATAATGCATATGCACATTGAGAATTAGTTCTGTGCACAAAGCAATGCAACAAACTAGTTCATTATATTCTTCAATGCACAACTGATTGTTTTGCTCGAACAATGCACAGCATAGCAAACAGTGCAAAGCACTGCATCATATGCACATGAGAATTAGTTCTATGCACAAAGCAATGCAACAAACTAGTTCATGCTACTTGTCAATGCACAACTTATTATTTAACTCTGCCAATGCAAAGCAATAATGCATATGCACATAAGAATTAGTTCTGTGCACAAAGCAATGCAAAGCAACAAATTAGTTCTATGCACAAAGCAATGCAACAACTACTTCATGCTTTTGGTCAACGCACAACTTATTGTTTAGCTCAACCAATGCAAAGCAATAATGCATATGCACATAAGAATTAGTTCTATGCACAAAGCAACAAATAAGTTTTATGCACAAAGCAATGCAACAAACTAGTTCATGCTATTTGTCAATGCACAACTTATTATTTAACTCTGCCAATGCAAAGCAATAATGCATATGCACATAAGAATTAGTTCTGTGCACAAAGCAATGCAACAAACTAGTTCATTATATTCGTCAATGCACAACTGATTGTTTTGCTCGAACAATTCAAAGCAATAATGCATGTGCACATTGAGAATTAGTTCTGTGCAAAAAGCAATGCAAAGCAACAAATCAGTTTTATGCACAAAGCAATGCAACAAACTAGTTCATGCTGTTTGTCAATGCACAACTGATTGTTTAACTCTACCAATGCAAAGCAATAATGCATATGCACATAAGAATTAGTTCTGTGCAAAAAGCAATGCAAAGCAACAAATAAGTTTTATGCACAAAGCAATATGCACAAAGCAATGCAACAAACTAGTTCATGTTATTTCTCAATACACAACATATTGTGCTTATTGTGCACAAAGCAATGCAATGCAACAAATTAGTTCTATGCACAAAGCAATGCAACAAACTAGTTCATGCTACTTGTCAACGCACAACTTATTGTTTAGCTCAACCAATGCAAAGCAATAATGCATATGCACATAAGAATTAGTTCTGTGCACAAAGCAATGCAAAGCAACAAATTAGTTTTATGCACAAAGCAATGCAACAAACTAGTTCATGCTATTTGTCAATGCACAAATTATTGTTTAACTCTGCCAATGCAAAGCAATAATGCATATACACATAAGAATTAGTTCTGTGCACAAAGCAATGCAACAAACTAGTTCATTATATTCGTCAATGCACAACTGATTGTTTTGCTCGAACAATGCACAGCATAGCAAACATTGCAAAGCACTGCATCATATGCACATGAGAATTAGTTATATGCACAAAGCAATGCAACAAACTAGTTCATTATATTCGTCAATGCACAACTGATTGTTTTGCTCGAACAATGCACAGCAAAGCAAACAGTGCAAAGCTAGTTCATGCTATTTCTCAATGCACAACTGATTATTTAGCTCTGCCAATGCAATGCAATAGTTTTGTGCAATGCAACAAAACCAATGCAACAAAACCAATGCAACACATTAATGTTATTTCTCAATGCACAACATATAATTTTGCTCAGTGCAATGAAATATCACATATGCACGAATTACTTCTATGCACAAAGTAATGCAATAAAACAAACTAGTTCATGCTACTGTCAACGCACAACTTATTGTTTAGCTCAACCAATGCAAAGCAATAATGCATATGCACATAAGAATTAGTTCTGTGCACAAAGCAATGCAAAGCAACAAATAAGTTTTATGCACAAAGCAATGCAACAAACTAGTTCATGCTATTTGTCAAAGCACAACTTATTATTTAACTCTGCCAATGCAAAGCAATAATGCATATGCACATAATAATTAGTTCTGTGCACAAAGCAATGCAACAAACTAGTTCATTATATTCGTCAATGCACAACTGATTGTTTTGCTCGAACAATTCAAAGCAATAATGCATGTGCACATTGAGAATTAGTTCTGTGCAAAAAGCAATGCAAAGCAACAAATCAGTTTTATGCACAAAGCAATGCAACAAACTAGTTCATGCTGTTTGTCAATGCACAACTGATTGTTTAACTCTACCAATGCAAAGCAATAATGCATATGCACATAAGAATTAGTTCTGTGCACAAAGCAATGCAAAGCAACAAATTAGTTTTATGCACAAAGCAATGCAACAAACTAGTTCATGCTGTTTGTCAATGCACAACTGATTGTTTAACTCTACCAATGCAAAGCAATAATGCATATGCACATAAGAATTAGTTCTGTGCACAAAGCAATGCAAAGCAACAAATTAGTTTTATGCACAAAGCAATGCAACAAACTAGTTCATGCTATTTGTCAATGCACAACTTATTGTTTAACTCTACCAATGCAAAGCAATAATGCATATGAACATAAGAATTAGTTCTGTGCACAAAGCAATGCAACAAACTAGTTCATTATATTCGTCAATGCACAACTGATTGTTTTGCTCGAACAATGCACAGCATAGCAAACATTGCAAAGCACTGCATCATATGCACATGAGAATTAGTTATATGCACAAAGCAATGCAACAAACTAGTTCATTATATTCGTCAATGCACAACTGATTGTTTTGCTCGAACAATTCAAAGCAATAATGCATGTGCACATTGAGAATTAGTTCTGTGCAAAAAGCAATGCAAAGCAACAAATCAGTTTTATGCACAAAGCAATGCAACAAACTAGTTCATGCTGTTTGTCAATGCACAACTGATTGTTTAACTCTACCAATGCAAAGCAATAATGCATATGCACATAAGAATTAGTTCTGTGCAAAAAGCAATGCAAAGCAACAAATAAGTTTTATGCACAAAGCAATATGCACAAAGCAATGCAACAAACTAGTTCATGTTATTTCTCAATACACAACATATTGTGCTTATTGTGCACAAAGCAATGCAACAAACTAGTTCATGCTACTTGTCAATGCACAACTGATTGTTTAACTCTACCAATGCAAAGCAATAATGCATATGCACATAAGAATTATTTCTGTGCACAAAGCAATGCAACAAACTAGTTCATTATATTCGTCAATGCACAACTGATTGTTTTGCTCGAACAATTCAAAGCAATAATGCATGTGCACATTGAGAATTAGTTCTGTGCAAAAAGCAATGCAAAGCAACAAATCAGTTTTATGCACAAAGCAATGCAACAAACTAGTTCATGCTATTTGTCAATGCACAACTGATTGTTTAACTCTACCAATGCAAAGCAATAATGCATATGCACATTGAGAATTAGTTCTGTGCACAAAGCAATGCAACAAACTAGTTCATTATATTCTTCAATGCACAACTGATTGTTTTGCTCGAACAATGCACAGCATAGCAAACAGTGCAAAGCACTGCATCATATGCACATGAGAATTAGTTCTATGCACAAAGCAATGCAACAAACTAGTTCATGCTACTTGTCAATGCACAACTTATTATTTAACTCTGCCAATGCAAAGCAATAATGCATATGCACATAAGAATTAGTTCTGTGCACAAAGCAATGCAAAGCAACAAATTAGTTCTATGCACAAAGCAATGCAACAACTACTTCATGCTTTTGGTCAACGCACAACTTATTGTTTAGCTCAACCAATGCAAAGCAATAATGCATATGCACATAAGAATTAGTTCTATGCACAAAGCAATGCAAAGCAACAAATAAGTTTTATGCACAAAGCAATGCAACAAACTAGTTCATGCTATTTGTCAATGCACAACTTATTATTTAACTCTGCCAATGCAAAGCAATAATGCATATGCACATAAGAATTAGTTCTGTGCACAAAGCAATGCAACAAACTAGTTCATTATATTCGTCAATGCACAACTGATTGTTTTGCTCGAACAATTCAAAGCAATAATGCATGTGCACATTGAGAATTAGTTCTGTGCAAAAAGCAATGCAAAGCAACAAATCAGTTTTATGCACAAAGCAATGCAACAAACTAGTTCATGCTGTTTGTCAATGCACAACTGATTGTTTAACTCTACCAATGCAAAGCAATAATGCATATGCACATAAGAATTAGTTCTGTGCAAAAAGCAATGCAAAGCAACAAATAAGTTTTATGCACAAAGCAATATGCACAAAGCAATGCAACAAACTAGTTCATGTTATTTCTCAATACACAACATATTGTGCTTATTGTGCACAAAGCAATGCAATGCAACAAATTAGTTCTATGCACAAAGCAATGCAACAAACTAGTTCATGCTACTTGTCAACGCACAACTTATTGTTTAGCTCAACCAATGCAAAGCAATAATGCATATGCACATAAGAATTAGTTCTGTGCACAAAGCAATGCAAAGCAACAAATTAGTTTTATGCACAAAGCAATGCAACAAACTAGTTCATGCTATTTGTCAATGCACAAATTATTGTTTAACTCTGCCAATGCAAAGCAATAATGCATATACACATAAGAATTAGTTCTGTGCACAAAGCAATGCAACAAACTAGTTCATTATATTCGTCAATGCACAACTGATTGTTTTGCTCGAACAATGCACAGCATAGCAAACATTGCAAAGCACTGCATCATATGCACATGAGAATTAGTTATATGCACAAAGCAATGCAACAAACTAGTTCATTATATTCGTCAATGCACAACTGATTGTTTTGCTCGAACAATGCACAGCAAAGCAAACAGTGCAAAGCTAGTTCATGCTATTTCTCAATGCACAACTGATTATTTAGCTCTGCCAATGCAATGCAATAGTTTTGTGCAATGCAACAAAACCAATGCAACACATTAATGTTATTTCTCAATGCACAACATATAATTTTGCTCAGTGCAATGAAATATCACATATGCACGAATTACTTCTATGCACAAAGTAATGCAATAAAACAAACTAGTTCATGCTACTGTCAACGCACAACTTATTGTTTAGCTCAACCAATGCAAAGCAATAATGCATATGCACATAAGAATTAGTTCTGTGCACAAAGCAATGCAAAGCAACAAATAAGTTTTATGCACAAAGCAATGCAACAAACTAGTTCATGCTATTTGTCAAAGCACAACTTATTATTTAACTCTGCCAATGCAAAGCAATAATGCATATGCACATAATAATTAGTTCTGTGCACAAAGCAATGCAACAAACTAGTTCATTATATTCGTCAATGCACAACTGATTGTTTTGCTCGAACAATTCAAAGCAATAATGCATGTGCACATTGAGAATTAGTTCTGTGCAAAAAGCAATGCAAAGCAACAAATCAGTTTTATGCACAAAGCAATGCAACAAACTAGTTCATGCTGTTTGTCAATGCACAACTGATTGTTTAACTCTACCAATGCAAAGCAATAATGCATATGCACATAAGAATTAGTTCTGTGCACAAAGCAATGCAAAGCAACAAATTAGTTTTATGCACAAAGCAATGCAACAAACTAGTTCATGCTGTTTGTCAATGCACAACTGATTGTTTAACTCTACCAATGCAAAGCAATAATGCATATGCACATAAGAATTAGTTCTGTGCACAAAACAATGCAACAAAAATTAATGTTATTTCTCAATACACAACATATTGTGCTTATTGTGCACAAAGCAATGCAATGCAACAAATTAGTTCTATGCACAAAGCAATGCAACAAACTAGTTCATGCTACTTGTCAATGCACAACTTATTATTTAACTCTGCCAATGCAAAGCAATAATGCATATGCACATAAGAATTAGTTCTGTGCACAAAGCAATGCAAAGCAACAAATTAGTTCTATGCACAAAGCAATGCAACAACTACTTCATGCTTTTTGTCAACGCACAACTTATTGTTTAGCTCAACCAATGCAAAGCAATAATGCATATGCACATAAGAATTAGTTCTGTGCACAAAGCAATGCAAAGCAACAAATAAGTTTTATGCACAAAGCAATGCAACAAACTAGTTCATGCTATTTGTCAATGCACAACTTATTATTTAACTCTGCCAATGCAAAGCAATAATGCATAAGCACATAAGAATTAGTTCTGTGCACAAAGCAATGCAAAGCAACAAATCAGTTTTATGCACAAAGCAATGCAACAAACTAGTTCATGCTACTTGTCAATGCACAACTGATTGTTTAACTCTACCAATGCAAAGCAATAATGCATATGCACATAAGAATTAGTTCTGTGCACAAAGCAATGCAAAGCAACAAATTAGTTTTATGCACAAAGCAATGCAACAAACTAGTTCATGCTATTTCTCAAAGCACATCTTATTGTTTAACTCTACCAATGCAAAGCAATAATGCATATGTACATAAGAATTAGTTCTGTGCACAAAGCAATGCAACAAACTAGTTCATTATATTCGTCAATGCACAACTGATTGTTTTGCTCGAACAATTCAAAGCAATAATGCATGTGCACATTGAGAATTAGTTCTGTGCAAAAAGCAATGCAAAGCAACAAATCAGTTTTATGCACAAAGCAATGCAACAAACTAGTTCATGCTGTTTGTCAATGCACAACTGATTGTTTAACTCTACCAATGCAAAGCAATAATGCATATGCACATAAGAATTAGTTCTTGTTGCTTTGCATTGCTTTGTGCACAGAACTAATTCTTATGTAGATGTGTATATAAGATGTAAGTTTGAGAAATAAGATAATTTAAGAATAAGATGTGCTTTGAGAAATAGCATGAACTAGTTTGTTGCATTGCTTTGTGCATAAAACTAATTTGTGGCTTTGCATTGCTTTGTGCACAGAACTAATTCTTATGTGCATATGCATTATTGCTTTGCATTGGTAGAGTTAAACAATCAGTTGTGCATTGACAAGTAGCATGAACTAGTTTGTTGCATTGCTTTGTGCATAAAACTGATTTGTTGCTTTGCATTGCTTTGTGCACAGAACTAATTCTTATGTGCATATGCATTATTGCTTTGCATTGGCAGAGTTAAATAATAAGTTGTGCATTGACAAATAGCATGAACTAGTTTGTTGCATTGCTTTGTGCATAAAACTAATTTGTTGCTTTGCATTGCTTTGTGCACAGAACTAATTCTTATGTGCATATGCATTATTGCTTTGCATTGGTAGTTAAACAATCAGTTGTGCAATGACAAATAGCATGAACTAGTTTGTTGCATTGCTTTGTGCATAGAACTAATTTGTTGCTTTGCATTGCTTTGTGCACAGAACTAATTCTTATGTGCATATGTGCATATGTGCTTATTATTTAACTCTGCCAATGCAAAGCAATAATGCATATGCACATAATAATTAGTTCTGTGCACAAAGCAATGCAAAGCAACAAATCAGTTTTATGCACAAAGCAATGCAACAAACTAGTTCATGCTGTTTGTCAATGCACATCTGATTGTTTAACTCTACCAATGCAAAGCAATAATGCATATGCACATAAGAATTAGTTCTGTGCACAAAGCAATGCAAAGCAACAAATTAGTTTTATGCACAAAGCAATGCAACAAACTAGTTCATGCTATTTGTCAATGCACAACTTATTGTTTAACTCTGCCAATGCAAAGCAATAATGCATATGCACATAAGAATTAGTTCTGTGCACAAAGCAATGCAAAGCAACAAATTAGTTTTATGCACAAAGCAATGCAACAAACTAGTTCATGCTATTTGTCAATGCACAACTTATTGTTTAACTCTGCCAATGCAAAGCAATAATGCATATGCACATAAGAATTAGTTCTGTGCACAAAGCAATGCAACAAACTAGTTCATTATATTCGTCAATGCACAACTGATTGTTTTGCTCGAACAATGCACAGCAAAGCAAACAGTGCAAAGCTAGTTCATGCTATTTCTCAATGCACAACTGATTGTTTAGCTCTGCCAATGCAATGCAATAGTTTTGTGCAATGCAACAAAACCAATGCAACACATTAATGTTATTTCTCAATGCACAACATATAATTTTGCTCAGTGCAATGAAATATCACATATGCACGAATTAGTTCTATGCACAAAGTAATGCAATAAAACAAACTAGTTCATGCTACTGTCAATGCACAACTTATTGTTTAATTCCATCAATGCAAAGCAAAAATGCATATGCACATGAGAATTAGTTCTGTGCACAAAGCAATGCAAAGCAACAAATAAGTTTTATGCACAAAGCAATGCAACAAACTAGTTCATGCTATTTGTCAATGCACAACTTATTGTTTAACTCTACCAATGCAAAGCAATAATGCATATGCACATAAGAATTAGTTCTGTGCACAAAGCAATGCAACAAACTAGTTCATTATATTCGTCAATGCACAACTGATTGTTTTGCTCGAACAATGCACAGCAAAGCAAACAGTGCAAAGCTAGTTCATGCTATTTCTCAATGCACAACTGATTGTTTAGCTCTGCCAATGCAATGCAATAGTTTTGTGCAATGCAACAAAACCAATGCAACAAAACCAATGCAACACATTAATGTTATTTCTCAATGCACAACATATAATTTTGCTCAGTGCAATGAAATATCACATATGCACGAATTAGTTCTATGCACAAAGTAATGCAATAAAACAAACTAGTTCATGCTACTGTCAATGCACAACTTATTGTTTAATTCCATCAATGCAAAGCAAAAATGCATATGCACATGAGACTTAGTTCTGTGCACAAAGCAATGCAAAGCAACAAATTAGTTTTATGCACAACGCAATGCAACAAACTAGTTCATGCTATTTGTCAATGCACAACTTATTGTTTAACTCTACCAATGCAAAGCAATAATGCATATGCACATTGAGAATTAGTTCTGTGCACAAAGTAATGCAAAGCAACAAATCAGTTTTATGCACAAAGCAATGCAACAGACTAGTTCATGCTGTTTGTCAATGCACAACTTATTGTGTAACTCTACAATGCAAAGCAATAATGCATATGCACATAAGAATTAGTTCTGTGCACAAAGCAATGCAACAAACTAGTTCATTATATTCGTCAATGCACAACTTATTATTTAACTCTACCAATGCAAAGCAATGATGCATATGCACATAAGAATTAGTTCTGTGCACAAAGCAATGCAAAGCAACAAATCAGTTTTATTTTCAAAGCAATGCAACAAACTAGTTCATGCTATTTTGTCAATGCACAACTTATTATTTAACTCTACCAGTGCAAAGCAATAATGCATATGCACATAAGAATTAGTTCTGTGCACAAAGCAATGCAATTCAACAAATTAGTTTTATGCACAAAGCAATGCAACAAAGTAGTTCATTATATTCGTCAATGTTTTGCTCGAACAATGCACAGCATAGCAAACAGTGCAAAGCCAGTTCATGCTATTTCTCAATGCACAACTGATTGTTTAGCCCTGTCAATGCAATGCAATAGTTTTGTGCAATGCAACAAAACCAATGCAACACATTAGTTAATGTTATTTCTCAATGCACAACATAGTGTTTTGCTCAGTGCAATGAAATATCACATATGCACGAATTAGTTCTATGCACAAAGTAATGCAATGCAACAAACTAGTTCATGCTACTTGTCAATGCACAACTTATTGCATAGCTCCACCAATGCAAAGCAAAAATGCATATGCACATGAGAATTAGTTCTGCGCGCAAAGTAAGCAACGCTGTGCAACAATATAGTTCATGCTATTTCTCAATGCACAACTGATTGTTTAGCTCTACCACTGCAAAAAGCAATAATGCATATGCACATGAGAATTAGTTCTGCGCGCAAAGTAAGCAACCGCTGTGCAACAAACTAGTTCATGCTATTTCTCAATGCACAACTGATTGTTTAGCCCTGTCAATGCAATGCAATAGTTTTGTGCAATGCAACAAAAACAATGCAACACATTAGTTAATGTTATTTCTCAATGCACAACATAGTGTTTTGCTCAGTGCAATGAAATATCACATATACACGAATTAGAACATAGGCACAAAGTAATGCAATGCAACAAACTAGTTCATGCTATTTCTCAAAGCACAACTTATTGTTTAACTCTACCAATGCAAAGCAATAATGCATATGCACATAAAAATTAGTTTCGGTGCACAAAGCAATGCAATTCAACAAATTAGTTTTATGCACAAAGCAATGCAACAAACTATGTCATGCTATTTGTCAATGTCATATGAACTAGTTTGTTGCATTGCTTTGTGCATAGAACTAATTTGTTGCATTGCATTGCTTTGTCCATAGAACTAATTCTCATGTGCTTATGATTCACTGCTTTGCATTGTTTGCTATGCTTTGCATTGTACGAGCAAAACAATCAGTTGTGCTTTGACAAGCAGCATGAACTACTTTGTTGCATTATTTTGTGCATAGAACTAATTGTTGCATTGCTTTGTGCACAGAACTAATTCTCATGTGCAATTGCATTATTGCTTTGCATTGCTTGAGCGAAACAAAAAGTTGTGCATTGACAAGTAACATGAACTAGTTGGCTTGATTTCCTTTGGCATAAAACTAAATTGTTGCTTTGCATTGTTTTGTGCACAGAACTAATTCTCATGTGCATATGCATTTATTGCTTTGCATTTTTCGAGCTAAACAATAATTTGTGCATTGCTTTGTGCACAATAAGCACAATATGACATTAGTTATGTGCACAAAGCAATGCAATGCAACAAATTAGTTTTATGCACAAAGCAATGCAACAAACTAGTTCACGCTATTTGTCAATGCATAACTTATTGTTTAGCTCAAACAATGCAAAGAAGTGCATCATATGCACATGAGAGTTACTTATGTGCACAAACAATTCAACGCAAGAAATTAGTTCTTAGCACAAAGTAAGCAATGCAACGTACTAGTTGATGCTATTTGTCAATGCACAACTGATTGTTTAGCTCGACCAATGCAAAGCAATAATGCATATGTACATGAGAATTAGTTCTGAGCACAAAGCAATGCCATGCAACAAATTACTTTTATGTATGAATTTCGTCAATGCAATTGCAACAAACTCGTTTATGTCAATGCACAACTGATTGTTTAGCTTGACCAATGCAATGGAATATAATATCACATTTGCACATTAAAATTAGTTCTATGCATGAAATAAGCAACGCTATGAAACAAACTATTTCATATTATTTCAGAGTAATTTTACCTAACTAGCAACTGATTAGGATAACACATTTTTCAACAACATACATTTTAACTCATGAATTCATTCTCTTCTCTTTACCTTTACCTGGTTTCTGCATTTCTTTAGATATGTCATTTCAGAGTATATCATCTTGTAGCTAAAATAGTTGTATTTTGAGTGTTTTTCTTCTATTCCTAAAAAACTAAATTCCTTTTATTTTTGGCACATAAAAACAAAGTGTGGAAGGAAACAAAAGAGAAAAGAAAAGAAAAAAGAAAAGTATTCAATATTTTATTTTATCTATATAAATGAAATGCAAATTATGGCAACCAAAATTAGTTTTGTAAGCGTAATTAATTGTAATATTAGCACCCATTTATAATAAAAGAGCAAGACTTTATGTAAACGACTTTAAAGAACTACATATATGAGATGCATTTACTGGAACAATTTTAATATTAAAATAACAACATTTCAACTACAGCCACTAGATGTCAGCTAAGGATTACACAGTGAGTCTTTTGCCAATGATACATTTTGAAGTTAGTTCTTTAAGGCTATTATACAGTGGAATGAAACAGATATTTGAGTGTTATTTCTTCAGTCCAGGTCAGTCACAAGGATGCAACGAGATCTATTATTCTTTACAAGTGTACAAGTGGAGAAATTAGTTCTGGTAAACATAACTGAAACAGAGTATTATAAAACAGAACTGTTGACTTATTCTAGTCTTGCTGCCTAGAAATGTATAACTGTTATATTAATTGTCACACCCTTGGCAGCCATTTAGTTTACGTTACATTAGCAACTGTAGGGTAACACATTTTTTAATGACATGAATTTTAACTCATGAATTGATCATGAGTGTCTACATGAGATCATGAGACATCATTGATGTCTGCTGTTTACCTTTAACTGGTTTCTGCATTTCTTTAGATATGTCATTCACAGTATATCATCTTGTAGCTTTTCTTCTATTCTTAAAAAACTAAAATCCTTTTATTTGTGGCACATAAAAACAAAATGTGGAAGGAAAAAAAGGAATGAAAAGTATTCGATGTTTTATTGTATAAATAGTAAGTATAAATAGTAATAAATGATTGTATAAATAGTATTGTATAAATAGTAAGGAATGAAAAGTATTCGATGTTTTATTGTATAAATAGTATTAGATATTTTATTTTTATGTCATTTGAAAGGCAACCAAAATTAGTTTTGTCTGCGTAGGTGGGTCCTCTGTTCCAACTATAATATTATTGTTAAAGTAAAAGCTATTGGAAAATGGTTAATTATAAAGTGTATGAGGCAGGGACCAAGAGCTTCTCTGTAACGTTTTGTTCATTACTGGTGATTGACTAGACCAGGGGTGGGCAAACTTTTTGTCTCGCGGGCCACATTGGATTCTAAAATTTGACAAAGGGCCGAGCCAGAATAGAAGCATAATGTGTTTGTGTGAACTAATATAAATGAAATGTAAAAAACATTACGTGAAAAGATTTGGCCTTTAACACGCACCAAAACATCAGGGTTCATTGATAAATTGTTTTCCAAATGTATTAATTTAATAAAACAGTAGATAAACTCCCATTCAGATTCAGATTCAGTGGGAACAGTGTTGTTGATCCCCTTTTTTGCAAGTGCACAGTCTGGAGTTAGTTTTGTGTGGCGATTCTCAGGGACAGATCTGAACTCCTCCCTTTCACATATTTTCTGAAACCTAACCAGTTGACAACTGGCCAATTGTCGCACGATGCAGCTCTAGCTGACAGTCAGTTTTAATAGCATATGTGCAGTCAATCGTAAATATTCAAAATCATAACTGAACTCTCATAAACATACGAACTGTCTGCTTTTCTTCGGTCTGCTCATTTTTACTGAAGCGCTCAAAACGCAAAGTGAAGTAGAGAGTAACATCACACTCAAAGCTCAGTCTTTGAAGTGCGACATCTGTTGAGGAAACACAGACATTACAGGGAAAGGTGAAACGAAGGCGGTTTAATTATAATAAAATTTAAATTAATAATATAACTTCTACAAGTTCGGCAGGCCGGATTAAAAAGCCCAGCGGGCCGTAGTTTGCCCACCCCTGGACTAGACTATGACATTTATGCATTTGGCATTGCACTCAAGGAGCACATTGAATCAGTTCTTGCTTTCTCTGGGATAAAACCCATGACATTTGTTGTTATTGAGCTACAAGAAAGCTTTGCGAGAGCGTTAGCAGGTTTAGCAGAGTTCTATAGAGGAAAATGTGATCCAAACGCACAGATATGGTACTTCTGAATTTCTCTATAAGAGGTGGAAACGCAAAAGGATTCATTATTAATGAATGGAGAAGAAATGTCTGCTTACCATTCCCTATCCACAATTAGGCATTTGGCAGACCTAAAAGCGACCTAAACTGCATGCAGGGAAAACGTTGTGTCAGCTCTTGCTTCCCCCTGGGAGCGAACCCACGCCGTTGGCGACGAAAGCACCGACGCTCTACTGACTGCGCCACAGGACAGCTGCGGCAAAAGGCGTCGGTAAAAACGCTATGTCTTTTGACATTTATCTGAAGTATGCGTTTGCGTGAGACACTGCAAGGTATGGTAATGTAAATTAACCGAGTAAAAGGCCTCGAATGCGGGAATGCCGGTTCACTTCAAAAAGTTGGGAGAAAAAACGGAAGACTTCAAAAGCCTTGACTTCGAAGACTGAAGCGTTGTTTATTGCAACGTTGAGCCGATCAACCAATCACAGGCGTTTATGTTGAGCTGCCGAATTCACAGACGTGCTGATTGGCTGTAGGAATCAACTTCACGGACCTGTTTGACCATCACGGGGTAAGGTGTGAGCCTGTAGTCCAGTGTGCTACTTTATAATGTCTCTGTTTGCAAGCAATATTAATTATGATTTTGTGTGTGCTTGATAAGGCTATTACATCATATACATCATATGACAATGAAAGGTGTGGAATCGGTTCACTTCAAATCGAAGGCATTTTTTTCCAAAGACTTTGAACACGTTGTTTTTTGTTACGCTGCAAGCATTTCAACCAATCGTAGGTGTTTACGTTGAGCTGACGATTGCAATGTCCAATCCCAGACATTTATGCTAGATGTTTTTCTATAAATTAAAAGACTGCCACGGACAGGAAAGAAGATCTCGGGCTCAACGAATGCCGTGATGAAAGGAGGACCTGGAAGACGAACAGACCATTCTCTTCAGGATTAATAAGGTTCTGTTCCTATCTGTGTCTTGGGTTAAAACATGCTCATTTGAGGGAACATTAATGTTTGGGAGTATGAAGTGAGTTTGGAATGAAAACATTATTTTTCTAAGTGGTGCTTTTTTGTGTAGGGTTGAGTATTGTTTGGGTTTTTTATTATACCAGTACCAAATTTTTACTTTTAAAGTAGCACTGGTGCTGTTAGATTCGTTTCCCGGCGTGTATAAGTAGGCTACTCAGCGCTGAGGGAGATAAAGTGTCTCTCAACTTTATTCTTTATCTATTTGAATACATATAGAGAAATGTCTTAGGGGAGTAACAGACACTGTTGCCAATTATTTTCAAAGGAAAGTCGCTAAAGCCTGGCCAAAAAGTCGCTAAAAGTCGCTAGATGACGTCAAACGTACAATTAGCATATTCGTGACGTCAACACGCTGTACTAGACTGCATACTTAGAAGGCGGGCTTATGTGCACGCAGAAGCGGATGAGGATGAATATCTAATGTTATTCATAATGTAGCCTAATTAACGAACAATAACTATAACAAAGCCATTTTTTATCAGATTATTGTAAATTAATATAATTCCATTTGTAGCCTTCAGTAAATTAAAAAAGCTCAGCTTTTTTCAGCCTGTATCAGGCATAAGATTAGTAATGAAAGTGTGCATATTGTGAATTAATTTAATAAGCTAAGTTACCTAGCTTTCCTGGTAGCTTTTAATAAATTAACATGTCTACGAAAAGGATGAATAAAACATATAAATATCAGTTAATTAGTTAATATTTTTACTTTCTTCAATGATGAAAAAAAATCAGTCAAAGCTCAACTTTAGGTGAAGAGACAGGGCAAAATAAAAACAAAGAGAAAAAGAGAGATCTGGGGATAAGAAGAAAGACACACTGCCCACTGAAATGGTTTTCAAGCTATATTGTTATCTAGGTATGATTAAGGGATGTACAATATGATCATGGAGAATAAGGCATTAATATTTTACATTTATATTTAGCCTAGTAAATGGCCAATATCCTAATTTGCATGCAAAGAAAAACCTACTAGTTAATAGTGAGAATTGGACCGTAAAATAAAGTGTTTCCAGTTAGGGTTTAATTATGTTTAGACAAAGAACATTTTGCATCCCGTGCTGCCATTGGCGGGATCAGCCAGCAGCGGCTTCCCGCACATGCGCGATTCATTTGCAGTCTGGACGTGGAGGAGGGAAGATCTCCTGCTCTCCCTGCATCTGGGATCGGCTGCTGCGCGAGGTTTGGGCCGCCTGTGAGTGCTTTGGGATGTTGTTGCAGCCCACGGCTGCACTCGCTGTTCCTTGAGAAGAGTAAGAACGATATGTGCTTTCACTTCAGAAAGTCGCCAAAAGTCGCCAATAGCTCCAGATAAAGTCGCTAGATTTGTCGCTAGTCGCTTTTTTGAAAATTTGTCGCTAGAGGGGTCTGAAAAGTCGCTAAATATAGCGACAAAGTCGCTAAGTTGGCAACACTGGTAACAGAGTCAACCAATGAGAGAATATAGATAACATCATATAGGAATCTCAAACATGATAAGATCATATAGGAATTTCTGTACATGCCAGAACCAAGTCTATATATGGTCAGTTGTCCAAGTTTTACCACGAATACATTGGGGCCCTGCTGGCCCTTCTGTTCCTTTACAATAGAAGTGGAGATTCATCCCCATGTTCACCTAATGGTCCATATGCATATGTTGACATCTAAAACAAAAACCCATTCATGTATTTTCAGTTCTGATACTACATCTGATACCAATCTTACAGGTGCCTAAACTTTAAAAAAAGAAGACAACAACAGTTTAATGATGTTAAAGAACGGCTTTTTATTGAAATAAATTAAATACAAAATTCTTTAAATTGAACAATGTATCAAAAGTTTAAAGTATACCCACATATAATAATCACATATGTGCATATCAGCATATGTGGTCCTTTCTTTTTGTAATGTTTAGCTGTGGTTTGATTTAAATGTTTTTAGTTTATGAGTGCTTGCTGTTAATTATTAATTCTTTGCATTCATTATTAATTCATTGCATTATTAATTCATTACATTCATGTCTAGAGGTCGGGACCAAACGTGAAAGACATTGAGGACCACGCTTCCAGAAAGGAAGAAGCACAGTAAAGCATTTAGTAAAGTTTATCAATCCTACTGGTAAGATGTAGTGTTTCAATGCGTTTTATCACACAGTGTTTGCTCAGAGAAATGTACTTTGATGCCAAAGCTTAGATTTTAAAGTGTATGATGGTTCTTAGAAGAATGTCTCTTGCAAGACAGCTCTTTATCTTAATTCAGTGTTTCAGTTCACAGTACAAGCTGCTCCACACAAACTCCATCACGAATGTGCTGAACGTGATTAAAAACACCATTTAGCTGTTTTTACTTTCTTCAATGATGAAAAAAAATCAGTCAAAGCTCAACTTTAGGTGAAGAGACAGGGCAAAATAAAAAAAAATAAAATAAAAAAAAAATAAAATAAATAATTTACAAAAATGTTCCCTTTCAAATCTTTCATCACAGACAACATTCTAGTTAAACCCCTGCATGTTTCTGACCATTTTTTCATTACATTTCATATGCAAGTTACTACTTCTGCAACACCAACTCCTCTACGAGTCACTTTCAGGCTCTCTTTCTCCTTCCCATTTTTTCTCTGTCGTTTCAGCCTCTCTTCCTTCTCCCAAACAGTTCTCATCTCTGGATATGAATACTGCAACAGACACTTAATTTTCCACTCCAACGTCTTGTCTGCTCTCTTCCAGGTGATGGCACAAATCAAAGGACCCGGCTAACCTGAGCTAACCTCTACCCTTTCTACTGATGTCCATACAGTTAAATATTTGCATTTCCTCACCAAGATTCTAACATGCATGCACTTTTCAAAACATTCCGCTCTCTCCTCTGTCCCCCTCCATTCTCTACCTCTTTAACTGCCAATGATTTTGCCCATTTCTTATTAACTATCAGCAGTCAGTTCTCAGCTCCACAAACACATGAAAATAGACCGACCTCTGATGTAACCAGAAACATTTTTTCAACCACCTCTCCACTCACAGAGTTAGATGTATCTAAACCTCTCCTTACCTGCACTCACTCACATCATCAACACATCGGGAACCTTCCCTACTGCATTCAAGCAGGCGCGGGTAACCCCACTGCTCGAAAAACCCACATTAAAAACCCACATTCATCACCCGTTGATAATTACAGACATGGCTCTCTCCTACCATTCATATCAAAAACTCTTGAACCTGTTATTTTTACCCTTCTTGTCTCTCTCAGAATGGCCAGTTGGACATCAACCAGTCTGGTTGATCAACCAGTCTTCAAGAAGGTGAAGGTGACTGATCAACCAGTCTGGCTTCAACCGAGACTGCACTACTATCCGTTGCTGAAGCTCTAAGGAGTGCAAAAGCTGATTCAAAATGGTCAGTTCTCCTTCTTTTAGATCTATCTGCTGCCTTTGACACGGTTAATCATCTTATCCTTCTATCTACCCTCTCGTATCTATCTAGGCATCCTCTTCAGTGGTTTGAATCCTATCTCACGGATGGGTCTTTCAGGGTTGCATGGTGCGGGGAGGTCTCCAAAGAATGTCAACTGATCACCGGTGGTCCACAGGACCACTTGGACCACTTCTCTTCTCCAAGTACGCCACATCACTGGGTCCCATCATAGAGGCACACGGCTTCTCCTATCATCACTACGCCAATGACAAAGCTCATCTTTAACCAGATGATCCCACGGTGGCTGCGAGAATCACAAGCTGGCTAGCGGACATCTCGGCATGGATGAAAGCGTATCATCTGCAATTCAACCTGGCAAAGACGGAGCTACTAGTCTTTCCCGCTGATCCAACACTACAGTATGATTTCACTGTCCAGATCAGCGCCACCACAATTCCTGCCAGAACCCTTGGAGTGATCTTTGATGACCTGCTGACCTTCAAAGAACACATCGCAAAGACAGCTCAATCATGTAGGTTTGCACTGAGCAACATCAGGAGGATCATGCTGCTCAGTGAGGAGCAAGCTACACAACTTCTGATGCAGGCCATGGTCATTTCCAGGCTTGATTACTGCAATGCTCTTTTGGTCAGACTTCCTGCTAGTGCAATCAAACCCCTGCAACTGTCCAGAACGCCACAGCTCGTCTGATCTTCAACCAACCCAAAAGAACTCATGACACACACCACTCCTCATCTCACTACACTGGATCCCACTTGCAGCACGCATCAAATTCAAAGTACTGACTCTTGCATACAGACTTACAGGGTAAAGAAAGCTCAGCACCTTCATACGCACTGTTACAAACCTACACACCTACCAGAAACCTTTGATCGATCAATGAGCGACGACTCGCGGTTACATCACAGAGAGGCAAAAAAAATCACTCTCAAGAAACTTTTTATTCACCGCTCCTTGCTGGTGGAACAATCTCCCTGCTGCCCTCATCCAGAATGCAGATTCCTTGTCAAGGTTTAAAAGACTACTGAAAACACATCTCTTCCATGAGCGCCTAACATGACACACACACAAAAGAATTAAATTAATTCTCTTACTCTCTTATGTAATGTTCAAAACTTTGTATTGTAAGGACTATGTACTTTTGTATCTTCTGGACAGATCGCTTTCTGAATTCCTCAAGTTGTAAGTCGCTTTGGATAAAAGCGTCTGCTAAATGAATAAATGTAAATGTAAATATATATTTTTTTTTATATAATATATGAAAATAGATGGTAAAGAGAAATGTTTCAATGAAGGTAAAATAATATCAAATACTATGCTAGTATAAAGTTGATTTTACACTATAAGATTGTGCTGCTGGTATCGTGTCTGGGATGGATAAGATTTGGCACATGTTTTTAAATAAATATTTCAGGTGAATTGTCACATTCAGTTGCTTTGTCTTTATTGAATTATTGGCTTACTGGCACATTAAGAAAACTTTGTTGTGGATCAAGTGTTGTAGTTTTTCTCTTCATACAAACAACACTTCTCGAAGGTCTTTGATGCCAGAATTTAGGTTTTATTCTTCCAAATAAAACCGAGCTGATCTGCAGGAAAGGGAAATCTCCCATTATATACTCTAGGTCCTAGACATTCCAAACATGTTACGTGATTCCCACTGAATCTGAATGGGAGTTTATCTACTGTTTTATTAAATTAATACATTTGGAAAACAATTTATCAATGAACCCTGATGTTTTTGGTGCGTGTTAAAGGCCAAATCTTTTCACGTAATGTTTTTTACATTTCATTTATATTAGTTCACACAAACACATTATGCTTCTATTCTGGCTCGGCCCTTTGTCAAATTTTAGAATCCAATGTGGCCCGCGAGACAAAAAGTTTGCTCACCCCTGCTCTAGGTCCTAGACATTCCAAACATGTTACGTGATTGTTTACTTTTCTCCATACATTGTAACTTGGCCTGAATTCAGCGTTCTGTGTCCATATGTGGATTTAACACCCAGCGCTGTGAGGTGTGTGGGTCTCCAGCCTTTTGCAGACCTCAGCACTTTCTCAGCTGAATATCATCATACAGATAAAATAATGGTGTATTATCATACAGTTGAATCCTAATAAAATACTTATTATTCATGCAATAACCATTTCAACATCCGCTCGGTTTTGTTTGGAAGAATAAAACCTAAATTCTGGCATCAAAGACCTTCGAGAAGTGTTGTTTGTATGAAGAGAAAAACTACAACGCTTGAGCCACAACAACTTCAGAGAAGGTACAGGTATATTCACAAATGGTGCATTAAGATGGTACATACTTTTTACATACTAAGATTAAACCTGACTGGTGACTTTTTTATATGATAAAAATCGCATTATTGCTATTTACTGCGCCGGGTGTGGAAGGTTCCTTTTTAGTGCAATTTGAACAAACCAACCAATCTCAATGGGGGATAGGAGCGAGGCTGGGCGAGGCCGAGCTTGATGCAGAGACAGAAACATTTCACAACCATGGAGCTGCACATGTAACATCACATTTGTCAAAGCCATCATAGAATTATTTCTTCTTGTTGTGTTTGAAATTGAGCATGTTTGATTTTGAGCTGGACGGAGTCAATGTCACTGTTATAGCGTTTAGCGTCATGCAGATTGTATTTTGTTTTTCCATCATTTGAAATGGGTTGATTTGCTAAAGAGTTGAAAGCGATATGATGAAGCAATTATCATAATGATTTTGCAAATTAACGGCCAATGTTCCGTTGACAATGTAAGTCCAAGTACAGGTCTGTTTACTGGCGATCATCTTCAAGCTATACTGAGAGGCTTGGTTCTTTCTTCCTTCGAGCCAAATGCAGCTCAGGTATGTGAGAGGAAGCGCTGCCAGGTCTCAAGTCATATTCAGAAGAACTGTTCATGTTCTTCAATATTCTATGTATGTTCAGGACAGTTCAAAGAAGTTAAAGAACTGTCAGTAATGACGTTTGAGAAAAAATAAGAGAAAAAGACCATTCATTGAGTCCGTAAATTCACCATTATTGCACACTCAATAAGGGCTTCGTAAAGAAGGTGCTTAATAGAGTCCCCAAAAAAACGTAACAAAATATTCTATATTCTCTCATTGGTTGTCCTTATGTTACTCCCTTTAGACATTTCTCTGTTCTCTATTCAAACAGACAAATAATAAAGTTGAGAGACATAAACGTTCTCCCTCAGCGTTGAGTACTTATTCATTCAATGAAGTCATAATTCAATAAAGGCAAAACAATTGTGTGTGAATGTGTTGAATCAATTCACCTGAAACATTTATTTAAAAAGATGAAAAGAAAAAACGCCGGTTGCGTCAAATCTAATCACGATAATCAGTCTTATAGGATCAACTTTATTCTAGCATAGTATTTGATAATATTTTAACTTCATTGAATAAAAATTCTTTACCATCTATTATAATTATAAACATGAAAACAAATGTTATTTTACTGTGCAGTAATACATTTTTGGCGTTAAATTTTATATATATGTTTATAATCCTATCCTATATATATGATATATGTATGTATATTATATTATATTTGTATAATATATTATGTATAATATATTATGTATGTAATATTATAAAATACACAACAATTTTCTGCCATATTACAAAAAGTAATTTTTTTTGCTTATTATAATCCTTGGCATTATCTCTATCCACAAATGTGCTGTAATTGTATTAATTGTTTAAAGGATTAAAATTGAACTATATAAAAAGGCATCAATTTTTCAGTTCACCGTACAAGCTGCTCCACACAAACTCCATCATGAATGTGCTGAATGTGAATGTGAATGTTAAATGCCTCTCAGCTTTTCTGAAATCAGTGTAAATCACAGTTTCACAGGGCAATTGTTACATATGCAGCTACACACTGATGCATTTTTATATAGTGTTCACTTTAATAGACTTTTTTTTTTATATTTGTCATTTTAGTTTTTAGATGAAAACTAATTCTAATTCTTTTTTTGCTTCTCTCATTGTTCAGCTGTTTTTTTCTCCTTTTCTTCCTGATAGTATTACAAGATTTATCTCTTCTGCCTCATTGCAATAAGAAAGCTCCTATGCGATATCACAAAGCGCAAATGCCTTGTTACAGCAGCATGATTATTTGTAAGGAATCGTTTTTGGAGCAACCGCTAAATATGAGTCCAATTTACATTATTGAAGAAGTTGTTCCAATAAGAAATAACATGAGGGCTAGAGACATTCTCTTGTAAAAAGAAAGAAAGAAAAAGAACAGGGATCTAATTTTAGAATAGTTAAAGTTAAAGTATTATTCAGAACGCTAAAGGGAATTGAAATTGAGACCACCTGTCTCATATGAGTTTAATATTACTGATTTCTTAATGTAGTGAACTTTGTTTTTCCATATAAATTTACCAAACATACTGTCAATCACTTTACATGTGTGCTTATCAACATAAAGTGACTGAGCAGAATACGCCAAGCGAGAAATGCCTTCTGCTTTAGGGATTTTTCTCACTTTCTCACCAGTGATTGTATTCCTCAACTCAACTCAACTCAACTCAACTCAACTCAACTCAACTCAACTCAACTCAGCAAACCCCTGTGCGTGAATGTTGCGTGCGTAAACGCCTGTGATTGAACAATACATTCTTCAAGCTTTACTTAAGCTTCTGTGATGGGTTCAACTGCTCAACGACGCAACAAACATGGTAAAAGTCTTTCTTATGATTAAAAGCCACGGAAAAGTCACGCTCTCCCTGGTCATTATTGATATTTTCGTTACACAATAAACTATATATTTGTATTTGTAAAACCCTGTACATTAGAATCACGCAATACATGCCCATGCATACAAATAATACTTAGCTTGCACTCAAAACAGATCTAATGTGGACTTTGATATAAAAAGCTATACATTTCAACATGACAAGCACCTGCGGAAGTGAAAGGGAGACAGAGCTAGGACCCATTCAATGCATATAAACTAGTAGAAATTTTATAATTAAGATTTGCTCTTAAGAAATGAAGTCGGAGTCTTTAATCTTTGAGTTAAATCTTGTAAATGTAGCTCAATTGCAGCACGATTCATAAATAAATAAATTTTTGTAAAAATGTAAACTGGTGAGACTGGCAAGATTTTGCTAACTTTATAAAGCTTATTCTAAGCTTATTAAAGCCTCCTTCCTGCTTTTGTACAGTGCAGACGTGTCTTCCTTTGCTCCGCTCTGCTCTGCTCTTGCGATGGACCCATGGAACAACTGGCAGGTCCTGTGCCTGGATCTATATATGATTGGATTACTGATAGCGGGGCTCCTATTCTTTGGCTTTGGGATTACCCTGACCTATCGAAAGATTGGTAAAACAGCTGCAAGCAAATTCACCGAGCCGCTGTCTGAAATGAAGAAATGCTTCGAGGCCGTGTTTGACCGTTTGAAGGAATTAGATCAGAGAGTGACACAGATTGAGGAACACAAGGATTCAGACGACAGCTTGGGTTTTGATCTCACCATCTACGAGTCTGATTATTTGAAGAAACAGAAAAAATGGAGACAGACTGAATCCAGATAAACTGTAGCAACCTTAAAAGAAGATATAACTGAGTTAAAGCCCTTTTTAATAAACAAACAAAATAAAAGTAAACCCACAACTAAATATCACGGAAAGACATGACCCCAAGAGATGCTGGTATCCAGTTTGTCATCAGTGTCGTAGTAAACTTGATCTTCTCAGACATTCTGACTTCAGTTGTCCAGTTGATATTAGATTAAAAGCTAATATATTCCTGCAAATGTTCTTATGATGTTCTTACACTTACTGACGCGAAATCTTTAAATACGTAGCTTTGGATGTTACTTCGAAGAATTATCCAGTCTAATAGTCTCCAAACTGTTTCTGAAACATTATAGAAGGGTACATATTAATTACTAACAGAATAAGAATATAAAAAATAAATAAAAAAGAATTTACATTATTTTCAAGAAATCTTCATACGACTTGATAAACTGTCTATCTGACTGAGTGACAAAATGCCAAACAATTTTGAAAAGTTGATTAATAAATATAGGGCTGCCACTAATAATTATTTTTGTAATCTAGTAATTAGTAAATAGTATTTTTTTACAAATAGTCAGATCTTTTTTTGGGGGGTAATAAAAATCAACCAAGATAACAATGTTAACAACTTTTGTTAAATATTAACTATATTTTTAATCCAAATTTGAAATATCATTTTACGAATTTATCTCAAGCACATCTTTTTCTTGATATATATACTTTTTCTATATAAATACTACATATTTTTATTATATATGGCCAGAGCCGGCGCCAGCCGTCCCGAAGAGGGGGCGTGTGAAATACTGAAAGGGGGCGGTGATCAGGGTGGCTTTTTTATTTTAATAAACAATATCGATAAAACACTAAAGAACAACAAATATATTGATAAAGACACTCGATGAAGCTTCATACACACCGGGACATTTTACGGCACACTTTTTTTCACAATGTTGATTTTTCTTGCAATCATAATGCAATGGACTGTGTGTGGCCTATATTAAACATTTAAATAAAAGGGTTGCTGAGCTGTTTACACAGTCATATAGCCTAAAATAAAAGAGCCTACACAGGGACAGGAAATAAGAATGCAAAAAAAAAGAGCCTTATGAGCTTAAAAAAAAAAGCTCTGGCTAAAAAAGCGGAGCTTCACTCATGAATCGCGCACCGGTATTTGTCGCGCTCCTAGCCTACTTGTAGCCATTAAAACAAGTTTTTAGTTTCACTTTAAATATTTTAAATATTTTAAATATAATCATCACATAAACAGCATTTATTTTAAATATAATAAATATATATAATATATAATAAACAGCATTTATGAAGCAGAACTCTGCCTTTTTAATCCACTTTCGAATATACATTGTGAAACAAGAGTAATGATCATCCGTAGTAGCTTTGAAAAAATAATTAATTGTGTATGTTCTGGTGCGCGAGCGGCGAGACATGTAATGTGAAGTTAGAGTGGGGGAGTCTTGGTGTCTTGCCGTTGCAGATTCGAAAGGTAAGACAATGTGTCTTCGAGGTTCAACAACATTTCTGAGTTTTTCAGCCTTGCGGTTTGTTCACAGTTTACTGGACAGTCTTCAGTGACGCGGCTCAGGGATGTTACTGTTGTCACTGGAAGTTTAGATGAAAGATCAACACGTTTCTCAGCAGGAACTCGATTACAGTACGGCTTTAGCATATTCACATGACACACTCCTGTTTTTCTTCTGCGATCTGGAGTACGTACAACATAATCTGTTTCACTGATCTTTCTCTCTATTTCATACGGACCACAACATTTTGCCTGCAATGCCGAGCCTGGAACTTGGAAGAAAGACCCCCTCTTTTTGTCAAAGTGAACCTTCATTTTGGTCTGTGCGGTCACCAAGTTCTCTTTTGAAATCGCACACGCTTGATGTAACCTGTCACGAAATGTACTCACATAATCTAGAACAGGCATAGGGGGAACAGATTCTTCCAACAATTGTTCACACAACATTCTCAATGGACCGCGAACCGTATGCGACAACACCAAGTCGGCAGGAGCAAAGCCTAACGACTCTTGCGTGGTTTCGCGAATCGGTAGTCCCTCGTCCCATTCTCCCGTAAGACAGGGGTAATGTGCTTAATATAAGTGTCTGAGCAGATTCTGTATCACGGAGCATAGTTACCGGCTTAAAAACAGACTCATCAGACAACGCTACTGATCCAGTTAACAGAAAAAGTTTGTATTGTGACTTATTCGAATCAGCAGGTGAGGGTGCCACAGATTTTACAAAAGCAACACTTTTCGATTTAGACGCATTTTTCTTTTTCCATGCTTCACAATCCGCAATGAGATTGCCGGAATCGAGACAGAAAAACACACCCTTTTTTGTGCGGTACGGACTGGCGGAGACCGACGGCCTCCCGGCGCTCTTCCGCGTACAGCATCTATCTCTTTTCCCTGTTCTTCAACATGAGAGACGGCAACTTTCTCACGGCGAACAGCATGGGGGAAAACTAGTCTATGAGTTAACACAAACTCATCAGCAAGGATCGCAGCCTCTGCTAGAGAAGAAACTTTCTACTCATTAAGATGAATAACAAAGCTTTCAGAAAGACAACCCTTGAAATCTTCCAACAACATTAACTCACGAAGTTGCTGAAACTTTGCATGCTGCACACCACTTGTCAAATAAAGCTTGTTTTTCCTTTGAAAATTCAACAAAAGTTTGTGCGACTGCTTTCTTATGATTTCGAAATTTTTGCCTGTATGCTTCTGGGACTAATTCATATGCACGCAACACAGCTGTTTTTATCGCATCATAATCTAAACTAGTACTAACCGGTAAAGATGCACACACCTCTTGAGCTTTTCCGACTAGTTTGCATTGCAACAGAAGTGCCCACATTTCTTTCGGCCACTGAAGGGAAGCCACTCGCTCAAACTCTGTAAAATAGCAATCAACCTTCGCCTCTCTAAAAGGAGGTACCAATTTAATATGTTTCCTCACATCAAAAACGGGTGCTATTGACCACCTGCCCCTGGAAAAATTGGACTGAAAATTTGGATTAAATGTATAGTTAATATTTAACAAAAGTTGTTAACATTGTTCTCTTGGTTGATTTTTATTAGCCAAAAAAAAAAAGATCTGATTATTTGAAAAAAAAAAAAAAAACATGACTAATTAGATTACCAAAATAATTACCCCTGAGACCCCTGATCTAAATGGAGCGTCTTGTTATCCGAACTCTGCATTAAATAACTTATGGTCTTTTCCACACAAACTTTTTATATCTACTAAAACTAAACAACTCCATTTCAACATTTTTCGTAGATATTACCCGTGCAATTTATTGCCATTGAAATCAGCAAAAATTGTGTGCCACGCTTGAATGTGATGATGACTCTCTGCAATTCGTGTTCCCTGCAGCCTATTCTCTCACTTGTCACACAGGAAATGTTCTCTTCCAGGATCAGCCTGCAACTGAGCAAAGGCAGGAAATGCCAATTCATGGTGCCACATTCATCCCTGACAATGACACAGATGGACATTTGATTGATCAAGGTTTGAAAAACATGTCAAGGATTGCTCAAGAAATAGAAAAGCAGGTCCATGAAGTTGATTCCTACAGCTAATCAGCACGTCTGTGTGCATTCGGCAGCTCAACATAAACGCCTGTGATTGGTTGATCGGCTCAACGTTGCAATAAACAACAGTTCAGTCTTTGAAGTCAAGGCTTTTGAAGTTGTCGTGGCAAATCTGTAGAGTCTAAGTTCTCTCGCTGGGTCAATCAGAGAAAAAAGGCTAAGAGTCGAAATTTCCAAGTCCGCAGAAGACAACTTTATTGCCGGCAAGAAAGTGAGATGATAGCTCTACACATGAGGGCAGACCACTATGCATCTGACTCTCGCGTCCAAATACATCTCCTTATATACCTTTTCTATTATCCTTCAATGTCAAACAGTTATTTCCAGTTTCTTTGAAATTCCCTTTCATGTAACTTCACTTTGACCATCTGCGATCATACATTTTCACATACATACACAGACTGAATCCAGATAAACTGTAGCAACCTTAAAAGAAGATATAACTGAGTTATATTTTTTTAATAAACAAACAAAATAAAAGTAAACCCACAATTAAATATCACGGAAAGACATGACCCCCAAGAGATACTGGTATCCAGTTTGTCATCAGTGTCGTAATAAACTTGATCTTCTCAGACATTCTGACTTCAGTTGTCCAGTTGATATTAGATTAAGAGCTAATATATTCCTGCAAATGTTCTTATGATGTTCTTACATTTACTGACGCGAAATCTTTAAATATGTAGCTTTGGATGTTGCTTCGAAGAATTATCCAGTCTAATAGTCTCCAAACTGTTTCTGAAACATTATAGAAGGGTACATATTAATTACTAACAGAATAAGAATATTAAAAAAATAATAATTTACATTATTTTCAAGAAATCTTCATACGACTTGATAAACTGTCTATCTGAGTGACAGAATGCCAGACAATTTTGAAAAGTTGATTAATAAATATAGGGCTACAACTAATAATTATTTTTGTAGTAATTAGTAAATAGTAGTTTTTTTTTGTTTTGTTGTTTTTTACAAATAATCTGATTTTTTTTTTTTTTTGGTAATACAAATCAACCTAGAGAAAAATGTTAACAACTTTTGTTAAATATTAACTATATTTTTAAATCCAAATTTGGAATATCATTTTACGAATTTATCTCAAGCACATCTTTTTCTTGATATATATACTTTTTCTATATAAATACTACATATTTTTATTATATATGGCCAGAGCCGGCTCCAGCCGTCCCGAAGAGGGGGCGTGTGAAATACTGAAAGGGGGCGGTGATCAAGGTGGCTTTTTATTTTAATAAACAATATCGAGTCTATAAAACACTAAAGAACAACAAATATATTGATAAAGACACTCCATGAAGCGTCATACACACCGGGACATTTTACGGCACACTTTTTTTCATAATGTTGATTTTTCTTGCAATCATAATGCAATGGACTGTGTGTGGCCTATATTAAACATTTAAATAAAAGGGTTGCTGAACTGTTTACACAGTCATATAGCCTAAAATAAAAGAGCCTACACAGGGACAGGAAATAAGAATGCAAAAAAAAAAAATTTGCTTACTGCCCCAACCGCTCAACAGATGACGCCATCAGTACCACCCTCCATCTGGCCCTCACCCACCTGGACAAGAAAAACACGTATGTTCGAATGCTCTTCATTGACTTCAATTCAGCATTCAACACCATCATTCCTCAGCACCTGACTGATAAGCTGAACCTGCTGGGCCTGAACACCTCCCTCTGCAACTGGACTTCCTGACTGGGAGACCTCAGCCAGTCCGGATCGGGAACAGACTCTCTCCAGCACCACCACACTGAGCACTGGGGCCCCTCAGGGCTGTGTGCTCAGTCCACTGCTGTTCACTCTGCTGACTCACGACTGTGTAGCAATGCACAGCTCAAACCACATTATCAAGTTCGCCGATGACACGACCGTGGTGGGTCTCATCAGCAAGAACGACGAGTCGGCATACAGAGAAGAGGTGAAACGGCTAATGGACTGGTGTAGAGCCAACAACCTGTCTCTGAACGTGGACAAAACCAAAGAAATGGTTGTTGACTTCAGAAGAGCACAGAGAGACCACTCTCCGTTGAACTCCCCTGTAGAGATCGTACAGAGCACCAAGTTTCTTGGTGTTCACCTGACAGAGATCCTCACCTGGTCGCTCAACACCAGTCACACAGCAAAGAAAGCCCAGCAGCGCCTGTACTTTCTGAGAAGGCTGAGGAAAGCACACCTCCCACCCTCCATCCTCACAGTGTTCTACAGAGTTGAGAGTATCCTGAGTATTGAGAGTATCCTGAGCAGCTGTATCATTGCCTGGTTTGGAAACTGCACCGTCTCGGACCGCAGGACCCTGCAGCGGACAGTGAGAACTGCTGAAAAGATCATCGGGGTCTCTCTTCCCTCTGTCACAGACATTTACACATCACGCTGCATCTGCAAAGCCACCAGCATTGTGGATGATCCCACACACCCCTCACACACACTTTTTACCCTCCTGCCGTCTGGAAAACGATATCGTAGTATTCGTTCTCTCACATCCAGACTTTGTAACAGTTTTTTCCCCCATGCCATCAGGCTGTTCAACTCTAATTAACCCATACAAACTGCACTACTTTGGACTGTTTCCAACAGACTGTTTTTTACTATCATTCATCTCTATTATTTATTTATTTTTATATTTGCACTGTCACTTACACAATCACTACAGTCACTTTGCGTAACTGGTCTGCGTTACTGTCTTGTGCTGTCTGTTTGCACTCTGTGCACTTTATGTAGAAGTTTGTTTACTTTTTACTTTTTTTGTACTTCAGCTGTGTTGCGTGCATATGAATTAGTCCCAGAAGCATACAGGCAAAAATTTCGAAATCATAAGAAAGCAGTCGAATCATTGTTGAATTTTCAAGGGAAAAACAAGCTTTATTTGACAAGTGGTGTGCAGCATGCAAAGTTTCAGCAACTTCGTGAGTTAATGTTGTTGGAAGATTTCAAGGGTTGTCTTTCTGAAAGCCTTGTTATTCATCTTAATGAGCAGAAAGTTTCTTCTCTAGCAGAGGCTGCGATCCTTGCTGATGAGTTTGTGTTAACTCATAGACTAGTTTTCCCCCATGCTGTTCGCCGTGAGAAAGTTGCCGTCTCTCATGTTGAAGAACAGGGAAAAGAGATAGATGCTGTACGCGGAAGAGCGCCGGGAGGCCGTCGGTCTCCGCCAGTCCGTACCGCACAAATAAGGGTGTGTTTTTCTGTCTCGATTCCGGCCATCTCATTGCGGATTGTGAAGCATGGAAAAAGAAAAATGCGTCTAAATCGAAAAGTGTTGCTTTTGTAAAATCTGTGGCACCCTCACCTGCTGATTCGAATAAGTCGATACAAACCTTTTCTGTTAACTGGATCAGTAGCGTGGTCTGATGAGTCTGTTTTTAAGCCAGTATATGCTCCGTGATACAGAATCTGCTCAGACACTTATATTAAGCACATTACCCCTGTCAGACGGGAGAATGGGACGAGGGACTACCGATTCGCGATTCGCGAAACCACGCAAGAGTGGTCAAGGCTTTGCTCCTGCCGACTTGGTGTTCGGGCATACGGTTCACGGTCCATTGAGAATGTTGCGTGAACAATTGTTGGAAGAATCTGTTACCCCTATGCCTGTTCTAGATTATGTGAGTAAATTTCGTTACAGGTTACATCGAGTGTGTGCGATGGCAAAAGAGAAGTCGGTGACCGCACAGACCAAAATGAAGGTTCACTTTGACAAAAAGAGGGGGTCTTTCTTCCAGTTCCAGGCTCGGTATTGCAGGCAAAATTTTGTGGTCCGTATGAAATAGAGAGAAAGATCAGTGAAATCATGTGAATATGCTAAAGCCGTACTGTAATCGAGTTCCTGCTGAGAAACGTGTTGATCTTTCATCGAAACTTCCAGTGACAACAGTAACATCCCTGAGCCGCGTAACTTAAGACTGGATAATTCTAGACTAAAAGACTATTAGACTGGATAATTCTTCGAAGTAACATCCAAAGCTACGTATTTAAATATTTTGCGTCAGTAAGTGTAAGAACATCATAAGAACATTTGCAGGAATATATTAGCTCTTAATCTAATATCAGCTGGACAATTGAAGTCAGAATGTCTGAGAAGATCAAGTTTAATCAAGTGATCATCTGATGTGCAGCTGAATGTAAATATCCTTTGTGTTTTATGTGTCTTTATCTTTCATGCTGCTGTTCTTTGTAGGTGTTTCTCTAAATAGCTGCACTATATCTATATCTATCACTATATCCCTGATGACAAACTGGATACCAGCATCTCTTGGGGACATGTCTTTCCGTGATATTTAGTTGTGGGTTTATTTTTATTTTGTTTGTTTTTAAAAAAGGCCTTTAACTCAGTTATATCTTCTTTTAAGGTTGCTGCAGTTTATCTGGATTCAGTCTGTCTCAATTTTTTCTGTTTCTTCAAATAATCAGACTCGTAGATGGTGAGATCAAAACTCAAGCTGTCGTCTGAATCCTTGTGTTCCTCAATCTGTGTCACTCTCTGATCTAATTCCTTCAAACGGTCAAACACGGCCTTGAAGCATTTCTTCATTTCAGACAGCGGCTCGGTGAATTTGCTTGCAGCTGTTTTACCAATCTTTCGATAGGTCAGGGTAAGCAAAAAGAAGCCAAAAGAAAGCCAATGAATAGGAGCCCCGCTCTCAGTAATCCAATCATATATAGATCCAGGCACAGGACCTGCCAGTTGTTCCATGGGTCCATCGCATACCCAGCAGCAAAAAATCCCGTCCGGGCAGGTGGGCTCTCCCGGAGGAGCCTTTCTTTGTGAAAAAATCAATTCCATTTCAGTGTTGTTTTCAGGAGTCCAGCAAGCAGCGGGTCCCAGAGAAAAAGAGACAAAATAGACAGAGCAGAGCAGATAACGCAAGAGCAGAGTATAGCGGAGCGGAGCAAAGGAAGACAGGTCTGCACTGTACGAAAGCAGGAAGGAGGCTTTAATAAGCTTAGAATAAGCTTTATAAAGTTAGCAAAATCTTGCCAGTCTCACCAGTTTACATTTTTACAAAAATGTATTTATTTATGAATCGTGCTGCAATTGAGCTACATTTACAAGATTTAACTCAAAGATTAAAGACTCCGACTTCATTTCTGAAGAGCAAATCATAATTATAAAATTTCTACTAGTGTATATTGCATTGAATGGGTCTGTCTTGAATGGGTCTGCCTCTGTCTGCCTTTCACTGCCGCAGGTGCTTGTCATCACTGTTGCCAACTATTTTCAAAGGAAAGTCGCTAAAGCCTGGCCAAAAAGTCGCTAGATGACGTCAAACGTAAAATTAGCATATTCGTGACGTCATCACGCTGTACTAGACCTCATACTTAGAAGGCGGGTTATGTGCACGCAGAAGCGGATGAGGATGAATATCTAATGTTATTCATAATGTAGCCTAATTAACGAACAATAACTATAACAAAGCCATTTTTATCAGATTATTGTAAATTAATATAATTCCATTTGTAGCCTTCAGTAAATTAAAAAAGATCAGCTTTTTTCAGCCTGTATCAGGCATTAGATTAGTAATGAATGTGTGCATATTGTGAATTAATTTAATAAGCTAAGTTACCTAGCTTTCCTGGTAGCTTTTAATAAATTAACATGTCTACGAAAAGGATGAATAAAACATATAAATATCAGTTAATATTTTTACTTTCTTCAATGATGAAAAAAATCAGTCAAAGCTCAACTTTAGGTGAAGAGACAGGGCAAAATAAAAACAAAGAGAAAAAGAGAGATCTGGGGATAAGAAGAAAGACAAACAATCCACTGCCCACTGAAATGGTTTTCAAGCTATATTGTTATCATATTGTTATCTTGTTATGATTAAGGGATGTACAATATGATCATGGAGAATAAGGCATTAATATTTTACATTTATAATTAGCCTAGTAAATGGCCAATATCCTAATTTGCATGCAAAAAAACCTACTAGTTAATAGAGAGAATTGGATCGTAAAATAAAGTGTTTCCAGTTAGGGTTTAATTATGTTTAGACAAAGAACATTTTGCATCCCGTGCTGCCATTGGCGGGATCAGCCAGCGACCACTTCCTCTTATTTTACGACAGCTTCGTACCTGCATGATTTGTACTGCGCATGTGCGCGCTTTATAGTGACGTCATTTGGTGGTGAGGGACAATATGGATTTTTATACGTTTCATGATGGAATGCAAGATTTTTTTTACACAGCTTTTTAGACAACTTTACACAGCGTCTGAAGATGACACGGGCGTCTACTAATTTAACCAAGGTGATTTTAGGTACTGAGAGAATTTATAATGGGAAAAAGAGGTCTGCTCTTACAGAGAGCCACATTAACTCTGGGACTGGCACTCACAGTGGAGTCAGAGACACTCAAAACAGGGTTATTGCTGCTACTGTTGGTCTGCTATCCAGAGTGTGAAAGAATGGGTAATGTATTACAGAGATGATATAAGAACTTTTAATAATAACTTTAATACTTTAATTTAATAACTTTTCTTATTCATTCTCAGTTTTCTTGAGTTTTCTTATTCATTCTGATAATTTAATTACACATTATGTATTTTCTTTGTATTTCTTATGTATTTCCTTCATTGATCCTGGACTGAAAAAACAGGAAGAGACCTTAGGGTACGTTTTACATGATGTATCCATAAATTTTTTAATTAGTTTTACACATGTCAAATAATGCTAGTAGGTATTGTTTGTTTTATAAAGTAACTGTCTGAACTTTTCCAGTTTTTTCCTCAACAGTCCTCAGACAATTCCTGTGAAGTATTCCTGTAGACAATTCTACATGTTGATGGTAAGATTGTTTAATTTTTCAAACCTGTTGGATAATCTACAATCAAAGCCTTACAGTGTTATTTGTATTTCGCAGTTCACTCTCAGCACCTGTACGTCATGAACATGAACATTCACAGAGGTAAGCTGGATTTTCACACACAAGTAGTTTCAAACTACTAGTATGTGTCGATTATTTATTTATTTTTGGTGTGTGTTTTTAGGAGGAGGTGCCATTGATTCTCCAGTGGTGGTGCATTCGGCATATGGAGAGGTTTTGCCTGGAAGGGATTGACTGACTAAAATGTCAGTGTCTTGGCTGTATTGTTACTTTTGGTAAAGTGATACTAGAAAGTTATTGTATGTATAGTGCATATACATTTACATGTTTTCTAAAGGCATGGACAGAGATTTGCATACTGGACAGAAGCAGCATCCCCATTTCTTCAGGGAACGCTTGTGCCTGTTTTTAGGGTGTCAAAATGCATCGGCACCAAACCTTCGCTCAACAGAAGAGATCAGGAAGAGGACACTGATAAGGTAAATGATTTTAGTCGTCATATACCAAGCAGTTGCATGTATGCTGGATACATATTTTAATTGGTTTGTGCCATTTCATATGTATTTATTTTACCAGGTGCAACAGCCAGCCATTGCGAGAGACCTTCGTACAGCGTGGAGCTGCTAAACACAGACTCATGCCGTGAGATGACATAGCCTGCTTTTCTCCAGATGAACTATGATGATCAACAAAATGCCCTCAGGAAGGTCCTAGGGAGTGACTTCTCTGAAGCAAAGCATGACTTTTTATTTATATTTCAGTGTCAAGAGGACATGGAAACATGTTTGTCATACTGTGCTGATGAGTAAGGACTGAAAGTCAATGCCATGTTACTCAATCAGCGAGTGTGTGTGTATGTGTGAAGGAATTAATAAATGTTTGAATAAATAAAATTGAATAAATTAATATCTTTATTTTGTGTTTCTTAAATGCAGACATTTAAGCGTACTGATATATGTTGAATCTATCTTTTGAAAGTTAAATATTAAATGTAAACTCCTATACAAAGTCTTATGTACACATCTGTTTCCAAAAATGTGGTCTAACAAATGTAAACTATTTAGTTTGATTAAATTTAATGATATATTTTACCTTTTGTGTGTTTAAATGCTTTATTAACAAATAGCATGTATAAGGTTAACATTAATATTATATCATAACATTTGCTTCACAATACAGTTGAGATTACATAAAATATGTTGTTTTTAGATTTTGAAATCACATCTATGCACATTTTAATCTCCTTAAGCACTAAAACTGGGTTTTCCATTTTTAAATTTATATTTCTGTATATTAAATTTGCATTAAAATAAAATGTATAATGATTCCAGCACCATTTAAGCGTAAAAAGTGTCAAAGTGTAAATTTCTGAACTATTTCCGGTACGGATCCAGTAGTCAGTCACAAAGAGCGCTGTTTGATAGATGTTTCACATTTATTTCGTTTTTTCTTTTTTATTCAAAGTAGTCACCAACTTGTTGGCTCTGTTATCAACTACCTGATATTCAGATTCTCAGATATGTGGAAGTGAATGTTTGTCGCTTAAAAACCTTTATAATGATCAAGTTCTCTGAGCGCGTCTTTTTTGGATCAGTGCCAGATAGCGCGTGAAAACACGTGTGAATTTAGCGATTGATCACGTGACACATGAACACCGGTGTGATCCTACACATCAAGGGGTGAAGGGTTTGTTATCTGAACTTCATATCTGCTGCTCTTGTTCAGTGCAAGAAAACCTACTCCCTGACAAAAAAAAGCATGTTCCCCACGGTCACGCGCGCCCCCCCTGGCATCGCTCCGCGCCCCCCCCAGGGGGTCGCGCCCCACTATTTGAGAACCACTGCCTTAAGGACTTTCAGCCACGTCCATGTATCCAAAAATGGTTGCACAGTGCCAAGGGCACAAGACACACATCAGGGCACAAGCTTCCAGTACCACGAGCTAAGAAACCTCAGAATGTGGACTTGTCTTCAGATTCACTATCAGATTAATTATATTGTTTCTGGGTTCTTGTTGCATTCAACCAATAAATATTTGGTTTTGCAGTATATCATGTGTTTTTTACTTTATTAACTATTTGTGTCTGTTAAAATGCAGGGCGAGTGCTTTATGTGAAGGGCGAGTAAGTTTTTAGGGTCACTAGTCCTGCAGGGTGAGTGCCCCTGGAATAATTCATTGAGGCCTGCCTATTACACGCAGAACAGTACACACAGTGGAAAATACAGGCATATTTGAGTCAGATTAACTTTTTATTGATGTAATTAACAAAGAGCACGGAAACATGAAATGTGAGCAGGCCTTTGCAGAACTTGAAATAGGAACGCAAGCAAACAGAGTTAACTTCAAATTGGATACTGGGGCTCAGGTGAACATTATTCCAGCAAGTAGATTCAAAAATATGTTCAGCACAACAGAACTGAAGCCCATGATGCGCCGGCTAACAGGTTATGGCGGCGAACCGCTTGATGTAAAAGGGACATGTCAACTCACCTGTAGATACAAAGACACAGAAACTTTGTTCGAATTTTACATAGTGAGTACAAATGCACCTCCTGTACTTGGTTTGAGAGCATGCCTGGACATGGGGCTGATTAAACTTGTCTTTCAGTTGATGCAGATAGCAATGAACTCTGTGATTTTATGCAAGAGTTTCATGATGTCTTTCAAGGGATTGGTCAGTTTCCAGGAGAATGTACCATACACCTGGATCCTGCAGCTGTCCCTGTCGTGTATCCGCCAAGGAGGATTCCGTTCATGCTGCGCAGTCGCCTCAAAGAAGAGCTCGACAGCATGGAGAAAGCAGGCATCATTGTTAAGGTCACAGAACCTACAGACTGGGTTAATGCCCTAGTGGTCGTAGAAAAACCCCGCACTGGAAAGCTCAGGGTATGTTTAGACCCCAGACACTTGAATAAAGCAGTCAAAAGACCGCATTACCCACTGCCGACTCTGGACGACATCACCCCAAAACTCACTGGAGCACAATTTTTCAGTGTACTTGATGCAAAATCTGGGTATTGGGCAATCAAGTTGTCAGAGGAGTCGTCAAAGTTAACTACATTGAATACTGTGGTACTGAAGGTATAGATTCCTCCATCTACCTTTTGGACTAATCTCTGCTCAGGATGAGTTTCAAAGAAAGATAGATGAGATTTATGAAGGGCTTGATGGTGTTGCAGCCATTGTAGACGACATACTCGTCTTTGGGAAAACAAAAGAGGAACATGACGCAAATTTGCGTGCTGTGCTCATGAGAACTCGCAAGAAAGGAGTACGTCTCAACCCAGACAAAAGTGTGATATCCCTGAGGTCAGTTACTTTGGGCACAAGCTAACACGCGAAGGCATCAAGGGAGCTCCTGAAACAGAAAAATGAGTTTGTGTGGGATGACTCTCAGATGAAAGCATTTGAGAAGATGAAGGAGCTGATCACACCCCAGTAAAGAGCTCCGCCTGCAGGTTGATGCGTCAAAAAGCGGTCTAGGTGCTGTACTTCTTCAGGACCACAAACCAGTTGCATATGCTTCAAAATCCCTTACACAAACAGAAGAAAACTATGCACAAATTGAAAAGGAATTGTTTGCTGTGGTGTTCGGATGCAAACGTTTCCATGCATATGTCTATGGTAGAAAAGTCATTGTGGAGTCTGATCACAAACCTTTAGAGTCCATTCTGAGAAAGCCTCTTGCAGCCGCACCTCCACGCCTTCAGAGAATGATTTTACAACTACAGAGGTACAATATTGAAATTGAGCACCGTCCAGGTAAAGACATTCCAATAGCAAATGCACTGTCTAGGAAATCCATCTTATATAGACTTGAGTCGCTGGACGAAGATATGGATTGTTGGATTGTAGCTTCCCAACTTGTCAGATATAGCTTCCCAACCTTGTTGGATATAGCTTTCTAACTTTGTCAGATATAGCTTTCGTAGCTTCCCAACTTGTCAGATATAGCTTCCCAACCTTGTTGGATATAGCTTTCTAACTTGTCGGATATAGCTTTCCCCCCAGTCCGTTGATTTGCCAAGCCAAATAAAGACGCTACTCGTAAATAAATGAAATCGGTTTAATAGAGAATCAAAAGAGCTCTGAGCTCAGGATTACTGGACCACAATGCCAAAAGCTGACATCTGGGCAGTCCAGAATGTCCTACAAGCATATGCAAACAGTTTATATATTCTTGACTTTCAGTTCCTCCCTCGAGTCCACCTCTCCATACAGTGACTGTTGTCAGGTAGATTTCTTAATTGGTTACATCATAGCAATCAGCAATCTGCACACAAGAATGCAAGAACCCCTTGCCCCATCCCTTTCTATCTGTAACTTTTCTGGTAAACAGATAGCGTCAACAGTTACAGCCTTGGACTTTTTACCGAGTGCATTGTTCTTTGTTTTAGACAGGAAAGATTTGTTACAGAATTAAAACAGTAACTTATGTTAGAACAGAAAAGAACATGTCAATACAATTTGGAACATTTTAAACTATCATTAGAAATAAGCACGTCAACACAATTTATAACATTTTAAACTATATTTTCCTTCAATTCCCTCTCTTGATCTCTGAAAGAGATCACAACTCATCCAAATCCCCATCCCCTTCACAGTCATCATACTCATCCTCAGTCCTATGGAATTTAAAGGTTACTACAGTAATTGACCCCCACTATTCCCAACAACCCGCCACCTCTCACCTAGATCCAATTTCTTGACAGCAGTATTACCTTTATGTCTTCGTCCTCTAATACTTCCTCAATTATTCTCACCACATTGCTATATTCTAACTTATCCAGCCCACACCCAATTCGTGGTAGCGCAAGAACCATTGTTTTTTTGTTTTTTTTTACACTTGTCTCTAAGGGCCCCCAAACTCTTTTTCAAATTGCTGTAGGTCGGTATGTCCCTACACCACCCCTTTTGTTACCAAGAGTATTTTTTTTTTTTCCCGTGTGTCGTTTCCACACACTGTCCAGGCTTAGAAATGTTCTTTTTAGTTGCTCTACCCTGTATTTTTATCTGATCTGTTTATCTACTCCCAACCCCAACACATTATCACCACTTATTTAATGTCCACTCTGAATATCCTCAGGAACTTCTAACAAATCTCCCTCTCTTTGACCTGTATTCAGGTCAACCCTCGTCTCGTCCAGTGACCCACTATTTTTAAAACAATGGCTAGTTCTGGCCATGACCCTTAAATGTTCAGACCATCTATTGTCAAACCATTTCCGTCTCATCTGTCTCAGTCTTACCCACTGCTCCATTCCTGTCTCATTTACCTATTTGTCGACCAGTTCCTCTTTTTTGTTGACACGTTCTGTGGGGAAAATAATTAAATTACAGCCTTCACATTATCAAAGTGAATTTTTGCGGAACCATTTGTTAGTGACAACATCTACTCCTCTGGCTCATTGTCCTTCTTGGTGACCTATGGAAAAATCTTAACCTGTTGAAAGTTCATGTGGGCTGAATGCTGACCTGGTCTCTTTTTTGATACTCCCCTGCTGTCTTAACAGTGGAGTTTAATCCCTTAATATCCCTTATAATTAGTAAATTTAACTTATTTCCTTTTTTTTGTCTTATTTTTCACTTTAATTTCACAATTTCTTAGACCTTTTTGGAAAGCTCTCAACCCACTTTTTGCAAATTAATAGTCACAAGACAACAATTTATACTTTTGACACACAATCAGCTCCATTGTAATATTCTGTAAAGGAAAAAAATGTTATTCGCTGCGCAAATGTGGCACTTTTGTTTCTTTCTGCCACAACAATATTGACCTGGGTTTTGACCTAGAAACAATCCAATTCATCCATTGTCATTGTTTTACTTGGGCATAATTTGCCCTGTGGGCCCACATATTAAAATTGAAATACAGCTGTTTGGCAAACTTTTTGATTTGCCTTATTGTCCCTTCAACCACCATCTCTCACTCCATTCATACTCATTCATACTCATTCACACTCACACTGGCCATTTCTCTCAGTCTGCTGATCAGCCGGTTCCGATCTAAATGGGAAACATACAAGTTTAGCTCTTGAATTCCACAAGGTCTGAACACAACTTCATAAAACATTTCTGAATCTAGGCCCTACACTTCATTTTAGACTCTTATAAACTTTTCTTTTACTATTTTTCAGTTATTATTTACAATTGTAGGCCTAATCTTAGTGAATTTAGTTTTTCAAATGTATTTTATTATTCATCTAATTAAGATTTTTCAGATTATTTTTGTTCGTGTTCATTATCTATTTTTTGTAAATAAATTTTAGATCTCTACATAATCATGGATCCATGGCCAACAACATTTCCATCTCATTACCCCAGTGATGACAGCATTCCTGATTTCATGAATTTGGACTTTAGAGCTGTTTATTATTTGATTTCAATCTAGTTCTAGAAAATTACCATTAAACAAGATGGAGTGACCAGTAAAGGCATTTTTTGACATACTACTTATGATGATGTTTGCCTTGTCAAAAAATAATTCTATCACACTTTTAGCCCTAATGTTTAATTCAATCTAAACCCTCGCTATACCAAATCCAGCATCAGATCGAACTGTCTGGTGAGTTTATCACCCACTTCTGTCTCTCAATTAATTTCCCTTTTTTTCTTTTTTCTTTATTGAGATATTGGGCTGGATTGGTTTCTACTGAAAAAGCAGAAGGGTTAGTTTAACAGAGAATAAAAGGAACTGCTTTTTGAGACCAGTGAATAATCAGAATAAATTCAGTTAATATAATAATTAAATAAATTTGAAGCGGTCTCTCTTGTGATCATTTCAGATGCCACACCTGTGCCTTGTGGAGTCAGTCTGTTGAAGCCGTTTGGCGCTTGCTCTGCATGTTTCGTCAGGCTGTGATGTCACTCAAATGCTTGATGTTTTAGAGTGGAATACCGGCTCTGCTCCTTCCTGTTGTTCTTCCTCCGTTTCTCTTAGCTGTAGCTTTTCATGTATTTTGCCACAGTTTTGTATCTCAAGATGTTCTCATTGTCCTCAGGAAAAGTGTCAAGTGAAAGTTTCACCTTCTCCTGTAGATTTCAGTCTTTGTCCATGATGTCCTCTCAGACAGTGTTGAATTCTTCTTCAGGAAGGGGCTGGAAGCCCATCACCTACTCTCTCTTCTTCGCTCTGCAGACATGTCTTTGCCTTCTCACTTGTTGCTTCCCCTCATCAAGGCAGAATTCCAGAAGCATCTGAAATTTAACACTCAAGAGATCTGCATGAATCAAATTGAACTTTCCAAAACTCTAAACACAATTGTGTCAGAGCAACCAGCTCTTTATCTATTTCCACTCTTTAACCTAAATGTTTCCTTTATCTAAAAATGTCACTGGTTGACAACAGCAATTCCATTCCATTCCCATTCTGTTATTTAAGCAAATTCTTCGTTGCAGGAAAAAGCAAGCCATTTCTTCTTTGCGTTATGCAGCAGTAATCTACCTTCAATTCATCACAGTATAATACAATACAATGATTTTCCCTATCATAAAATCAGTCATAATTTTTCTTTTTCTTCATGCAGTGTTCAAAATAATCTAATGGTGGTGAATAAGGTTTTTCTCAACCATCATCAAAGAATTCCCTTTTAAACTATTTTTCTCTTTATTTGGTCACCCAATCCCGCTCTCATTCAACACTCCGCACAAGTTATTATAGTTTACACTGCCATGAATCATTTTACATGCAGCCTTCAGGGATAATGAGATGCATATCTTAAATGTCTTCAAATATAATATATAATATTTTAATCACATGCATTCTTCTTATATATTTATTCATCACTTATTTTATTTTTCTTAACTCCTCCTTTATCTTGAACTTGTCCTGTTCTATATATTTAGTTTTTATAATTGCCAGTTCCTTATTTCAATGTTGGTTTGACATTATGTTCTTAGCAGATCTTATAATTAGCTATATTTCTTCTAATTATGTACATAAATTTGTTCCACCAGGCTTTAATTCTTCTAGTCAGGTCTCGCTCACTGATTTTGCGCAAGGCTATGTGCCTCCTTCAATGTTCTGACTGCAGTACTTTCTGGTAGGGTAGGTTTACCCGCTGGTCCTGTCTATAGGCCAGTCTCGTTCATTTTTCCCCCTTTACTTATCCACTGAAACTTCTCCTCTGCTGCAGCTCGTTGCTGTTCACTGAGAATGAAATCAACAGTTAATTTGTTTGCTATGTCAGTCAGTTCATCACAAGAAGTCACCATTAACTGGTGAACGGTATATCCAGCTGTTTGTTTGGCCGCCTCGTCAGCTGCCGAGTTGCCCAAACGCTATTACATCCGTTCCCCCAGTATGCGCTTCACACTTAGCTACTTGCTCAGGAAGCATTACAGATTTCAACAATAGCACTGTTTCCTCATCATGTTTTATTGGCCTCTTTTTTTTACGAGGCTGGTTCCCCAAACTAATTTATCTCTCATTCATATATTTTTTTCTCAACTTTTAAACATCCCCATTTGTTATGCTTTTATCAATTGTTCCCCTTTTTATTTACCCTATAGTTTCAATTAAAATTTTAGATTAGTTTGCCAATTCCGTATAACATTACATACAATGCAATATTATATCTTGATTCCAAACATTATCACATACAATATGACGCACTCTTACCTAACTGTCAAATGTTGAATTTGACTCTTACCTAACTGTCAGTTGCCGAAATTTGACTCTTACCTAACTGTCAAATAACAAATTTGACTCTGTCAAATACCAAATTTGACTCTTACCTAACCGTCAAATACCGCATTTGACTCTTACCTAACTGTCAAATACCACATTTGACTCTTACCTAACTGTCAAATACCGCATTTGACTCTTACCTAACTGTCAAATACCACATTTGACTCTTACCTAACCGTCAAATACCTCATTTGACTTTTAGCTCTTTTGATTCTCTCAAAAATGAACTCAGCATCCCAACACTCAACTCATTAATTTAGATTTTCCAATTTGCAGATTTTTATAAAAAGGTATATGCTTACCTTGTTTAAGATGTGCTGCGCGCAGAAAGTTGAGTCTTGGTGTCACCTTGTCCTCGCGCTTTACGAAAATTTTGTGGCAAATCCGGGTGCCCCCTCCAAATTGTTGGATTGTAGCTTCCCAACTTGTCAGATATAGCTTCCCAACCTTGTTGGATATAGCTTTCTAACTTGTCGGATATAGCTTTCCCCCCAGTCCGTTGATTTGCCAAGCCAAATAAAGACACTACTCGTAAATAAATGAATGAGCTCAGGATTACTGGACCACAATGCCAAAAGCTGACATCTGGGCAGTCCAGAATGTCCTACAAGCATATGCAAACAGTTTATATATTCTTGACTTTCAGTTCCTCCCTCGAGTCCACCTCTCCACTGTTGTCAGGTAGATTTCTTAATTGGTTACATCATAGCAATCAGCAATCTGCACACAAGAATGCAAGAACCCCTTGCCCCATCCCTTTCTATCTGTAACTTTTCTGGTAAACAGACTTTTCACCGAGTGCATTGTTCTTTGTTTTAGACAGGAAAGATTTGTTACAGAATTAAAACAGTAACTTATGTTAGAACAGAAAAGAACATGTCAATACAATTTGGAACATTTTAAACTATCATTAGAAATAAGCACGTCAACACAATTTATAACATTTTAAACTATATTTTCCTTCAGGATGCACAAATCCACACAGTTGTAGCTAATCTCCCTGTAAGCGACAGGAAGCTAACGAGCATTCGGAAAGCAACGGAGTAAGATACACAGTTGACCTCCATGAGAAGCGTCATAAAGGCTGGATGGCCTGATGTGAGGAAGAAATGCCCCTCCAACCTTGCTGAGTACTGGAATCACAGGGATGAGATTTCGGAGATTGAAGGACTTCTGTTCAAAGGTGAGAAAATAATTATTCCACATGTGCTTAGGGCAGAAATGTTAGTGCGCATAAACACTGGACACATGGGAATTAAGAGGAGTAAGCAAAGAGCCAGAGATATTCTATTTTGGCCTGGCATGAACAAACAGATCGAGGAAATGGTGGAAAGATGCACCACATGCTTAGAGCTCCGAAAATCGTATCCAAAAGAGCCCATGATTTCTCACCAGATTCCAGAACGTCCGTGGCAGATTGTTGCGTCAGATTTGTTCATGTAGAATGGAGATGACTATCTAATAGCCGTAGACTACTACAGCAGATACTTCGAGCTGGAGAGACTCCATTCAACTACGTCATCAACAGTCATCAGTAAGCTGAAAGCCATCTTCGCCAGGCATGGTGTACCTGAAAGACTCATTTCAGATAATGGCCCTCAGTACAGCTCGCTTGACTTTAAAGACTGCAACTCAATGGGACTTTGCACATGTAACATCAAGTCCGCATTATCCGCAAAGCAATGGTCTTTCCGAAAAGACAGTTCAGACGGCAAAGGCCATACTGAGCAAAGCACATGCTGAGAAGAAAGATCCTTACCTCAGCTTACTTGAACACAGAAACACCCCTGTTGACGGATTTAAGTCTCCATCACAGTTGCTGATGAGTAGACGTCTTCGCTCCATCCTGCTCATGTCAGGAAAACAGCTACAGCCTCAGGCTGTTGATCAAAAACTAGTGATTGCCAAAAGGAAACTGAAACAGACCATGCAGAAACAGTACTATGATCGGACTGCACAGCCATTGACAGCATTGGCACAAGGGGACATTGTTCGCTTTCAACAAGCCAATGGTCGATGGAAGCCTGCTACTGTATTGCAACCTGCAGACACACACCGGTCATACATTATCCGCACCCATGATGACCAAGTGTTCCGCCGTAATCGTCGACACTTAATTGGAACCAAGGGAAAAACATTAGAAGTAAGTGAGCCAGTGTCTGAAAACGTGCACATGTATACGTGCAACCTGTGAACACAGACGGACTGAGAGAAAACACTCACAGTACGCAGCAGCAATCAAAATGTCCTCAGTTCACACGCTCTGGTCGTATGGTCAAACCTAGAGACATTCTTGATTTATAAACATGTACTTGGGACAGTTGTTAAGATATAAAGCAATGTTGAAATATTATATGCGAGTCTAAAGATTGTTTTGTTGAATCTTTGTTGAAACATTCTGCATATTATTATTTAAGATATGCTAACCAGTTAAAGGTATTTAGTAATTTTGATATGTATATAAAAAAAACTGTTCAAATTTAAATTAATCTGTTTATGAGAGCAATGTTAATTATTATTTCCCTTCCTTGATGTTAGCTGAGATGTTTTTGCCATATTGAATTTATGTGGTAACATAAAACTTCATAAAAAGGGGGATGTAATATTTTATCAGCCTACATGCATGTTGATTTGCATATTGAATGCTGATTGGTTGTTGAAAGCTTGAAGAATGTATTGTTCAATCACAGGCGTTTACGCACGCAACACTCACGCACAGGGGTTTGCTGAGTTGAGTTGAGTTGAGTTGAGTTGAGTTGAGTTGAGTTGAGTTGAGGAATACAATCACTGGTGAGAAAGTGAGAAAAATCACTAAGGCAGAAGGCATTTCTCGCTTGGCGTATTCTGCTCAGTCACTTTATAAGCACACATGTAAAGTGATTGACAGTATGTTTGGTAAATTTATATGGAAAAACAAAGTTCACTACATTAAGAAATCAGTAATATTAAACTCAAATGATACAGGTGGTCTCAATTTCAATTCCCTTTAGCGTTCTAAATAATACTTTAACTTTAACTATTCTAAAATTAGATCCCTATTCTTTTTTCTTTTTTTCTTTTTACAAGAGAATGTCTCTAGCCCTCATGTTATTTCTTATTGGAACAACTTCTTCAATAATGTAAATTGGACTCATGTTTAGCGGTTGCTCCAAAAACGATTCCTTACAAATAATCATGCTGCTGTAACAAGGCATTTGCGCTTTGTGATATCGCATAGGAGCTTTCTTATTGCAATGCTTACAGAACTAGTCATTTTAACAAGAGATTCTCACTTTAATAAGCGCATATTTGAAAGTTCTCACAATGTAACAACTGAGGCAGAAAAGATAAAACTTGTAATACTATCAGGAAGAAAAGAAGAAAAAAACAGCTGAACAACAATGAAAGAGACCATGTGTAAACTCGTAAAAAGCAAAATAAACGTTTTTAGAACAATAAAGGTATAGTCAAATGGTTTTAATCTAAAAACTAAAACGACAAATATAAAAACAAAAGTCTATTAAAGTGAACACTATATAAAAATGCATCAGTGTGTAACAATTGCCCTGTGAAACTGTGATTTACACTGATTTCAGAAAAGCTGAGAGGCATTTAACAATGCCACATTCACATTCAGCACATTCATGATGGAGTTTGTGTGGAGCAGCTTGTACTGTGAACTGAAATATTGATGCCTTTTTATATAGTTCAATTCATTCCTTTAAACAATTAATACAATTCCAGCACATTTGTGGATAGAGATAATGCCAAGGATAAAATATATAATATGCAAAAAAATGTACATTTTTTAATATTGCAGAAAATTGTTGTGTATTTTATAATATTACATACATAATATATTATACAAATATAATATAATATACATATACATATATCATATATATAGGATAGGGTTATAAACATATATATAAACTTTAACGCCACAAATGTATTACTGCACAGTAAAATAACATTTGTTTTCATGTTTATAATTATAATAGATGGTAAAGATTTTTTTTTCAATGAAGTTAAAATAATATCAAATATATGCTAGAATAAAGTTGATCCTATAAGACTGATTATCGTGATTAGATTTGACGCAACCGGCGTTTTTTCTTTTCATCTTTTTAAATAAATGTTTCAGGTGAATTGATTCAACACATTCACACACAATTGTTTTGCCTTTATTGAATTATGACTTCATTGAATGAATAAGTACTCAACGCTGAGGGAGAACGTTTATGTCTCTCAACTTTATTATTTGTCTGTTTGAATAGAGAACAGAGAAATGTCTAAAGGGAGTAACATAAGGACAACCACTGAGAGAATATAGCCAGAAGGGTTACCCATTGATATTTTTTTACGTTTTTTTGGGGACTCTATTAAGCACCTTCTTTACGAAGCCCTTATTGAGTGTGCAATAATGGTGACTTTACGGACTCAATGAATGGTCTTTTTCTCTTATTTTTTCTCAAACGTCATTACTGACAGTTCTTTAACTTCATTGAACTGTCCTGAACATACATAGAATATTGAAGAACATGAACGGTTCTTCTGAATATGACTTGAGACCTGGCAGCGCTTCATCTCACCACCTGAGCTGCATTTGGCTCGAAGGAAGAAAGAACCAAGCCTCTCAGTATAGCTTGAAGATGATCGTCAGTAAACAGACCTGTACTTGGACTTACATTGTCAACGGAACATCGGTGTTGGCCGTTAATTTGCTAAATCATCATGATAATCGCTTCATCATATCGCTTTCAACTCTTAAGCAAATCCATTTTAAGCAAATCCTCTTTCCATTTCAAATGATGGAAAAACAAAATACAATCCGCATGACGCTAAACGCTAAACGCTATAACAGTGACATTGACTCCGTCCAGCTCAAAGTCAAACATGCTCAATTTCAAACACAACAAGTAATTATTCTATGATGGCTTTGACAAATGTGATGTTACATGTGAAGGTACATGGTTGTGAAATGTTTCATGGTTGTGATGTTTCATGGTTGACATGTTTGGAATGTCTAGGACCTAGAGTATTTAATGGGAGATTTACCTTTCTCGAGAGCTGATCCTGCAGATCAGCTCGGTTTTATTTGGAAGAATAAAACCTAAATTCTGGCATCAAAGACCTTCGAGAAGTGTTGTTTGTATGAAGAGAAAAACTTACAACACTTGAGCCACAACAAAGTTCACAAGAAAGTTTTCTTAATGTGCCAGTAAGCCAATAATTCAATAAAGACAAAGCAACTGAATGTGACAATTCACCTGAAATATTTATTTAAAAACATGTGCCAAATCTTATCCATCCCAGACACGATACCAGAAGCACGATCTTATAGTGTAAAATCAACTTTATACTAGCATGGTATTTGATATTATTTTACCTTCATTGAAACATTTCTCTTTACCATCTATTTTGATATAAATATATTTTTATTTTTTTATATAATATATTTACATTTACATTTATTCATTTAGCAGACGCTTTTATCCAAAGCGACTTACAACTTGAGGAATTCAGAAAGCGATCTGTCCAGAAGATACAAAAGTACATAGTGCTTACAATACAAAGTTTTGAACATTACATAAGAGAGTAAGAGAATTAATTAAATTTTTTTGTGTGTGTGTCATGTTAGGTGCTCATGGAAGAGATGTGTTTTCAGTAGTTTTTTAAACCTTGACAAGGAATCTGCATTCTGGATGAGGGCAGCAGGGAGATTGTTCCACCAGCAAGGAGCGGTGAATAAAAAGTTTCTTGAGAGTGATTTTTTTTGCCTCTCTGTGATGTAACCGCGAGTCGTCGCTCATTGATCGATCAAAGGTTTCTGGTAGGTGTGTAGGTTTGTAACAGTGCGTATGAACATCGAGGGAAGGATCTCCCAGCATGTCGTATCCAACCTTTGACAGAGGCAACCTCTATGTCCCCACATGCGTCCTCCATTGCCTGGAGAAGCGGCATGCGGGCAAAGGGTTGGCGATTATACACTTTCCAGCACCAGGCTGAGAAGAATTATTCTATGGGATTTAGAAAAGGTGAATATGGGCGTAGGTACAAAACTATAAATTGTGGATGGGTGGCAAACCAGTTTTGGACCAGAACAGCCCGGTGAAAACTAGCATTGTCCCATATAACCACAAATCTAGCAGGGGCCTGATCTGGACCGGGACAAGCATTGTGAGAATTGCATCCACAAAAGTCCTTCTCCTCCTCTTGGTATTTGTCCTCGTTGTCTCCTGCCTCTTCCTCCTACTCCTCTTTCTCTCTGTTCATTGTTAGCATTCATCGTTCAAAACAGGTAATCTGACCTTTGATGTATTTATAGGTCTATCTATACTACTGTAACGTAAAGCAGTGAATGGTTAGTGATCAGTTAAGCAAGTTAGTGTTTGCACGTGTGAGGAGTGTGTCTGTGTGACCTGGTGAATAAGTGTAGCGTTTTGATTGATTGTGTTTGGAAAAGGAAAGCAAGTAACTTCCTGATAGATCTTTGTGTTTTAGGTAGAGAATTGTGTGTTGTGTTTTGAAAAAAGTGTTTTATGCAATTGAAAACTGAGTCACAGGTTGAGAAATAGCTTATGGTTTTGAAGATTTGGCATGTAGTTTTGCACTTTGAGTGAGAGGTTTCAAAAATTGTGTGACATGAAAAGATTTTGTGTGTAAGCAATTGGAAAAAACTGTAACACACACACACACAGCTTCTCCAAGGCTGAACTCGGCTCAGGCTCCAACTCTCAACAGAAACAGTACCCAAAACATTCTGATAACATGTTCTATCTGTTGAGAAGTGCTGACAATATTAATCCTTACTCTATGGAAAAATACAGAAGAGTTAAGAAAGGTTCTAACTAATAAAAATCCCTAACTTGATTATAAATCACTCTTTACAAATCATTCAAATAAGAAAGGGAAAAGAACATATGAAAAATAAAACAAAGAAACATATGAAAATTAAGACAAAGAAAAGAATATAGGTACAAATAAGAAAAATTTAAATATACATATATACAAGCGGCAATGGATTTCCGAATAGTATCTTTCAGCATATGTTGTCATTAACCTCTGGAATGAGTTTTATCATTACAGATGGGTTAAGTGAAATGACAAAATTGACGAATACTCTACAGAAGCCGATAATTCTGATATGATCTGATGAAACGACGATACAAAACATGGGACGAGCTTTAATTGGACTCCAGCTCGGTCTGGTAAATATGGCTGCTTTTGTCATTTATGATGTTAATTTCAAGTTATTCTCTGGATTAGTTTAAATAATTGTGTAAGTTGAAATTGTGAAGCTGAAGATTGCCGTCCATTATGGGTTTAAAACCCTTGTCTAAATTCAACTGAGGGTCTAAATTTAAATACTATCAACTATGAGTGATCCGAGTGTTATAGACTTGACGGCAGAGATAGTGTGACACATTGGCTAAAGTCACCCTCCAAATTATCCAGAGAGCACCCTTAGATTTAGGAAAGGCCGGTGGGCGATCAAAGGAGTGAATATAACTTATAAAAAGTTTTTATTGATTTTCATCCATTAAGTGGATGCATGACATTAGATCATACAAAATGGTTAATGAAACAGCAGCTATGAGACTGTCTGTGTGACTTAGACACAAGTTAAAGCACAAGTAATATTTTTAAAGATAAATTCAAGGGCAGAACATTGACTTACTGAGTAATTAGAAGGTTTGAAACTCAGTTAATAATATTGAATTCGTCTAAATCTGTTATCTGCCCTAATATATAGACCTCCAAACAGGAATGGGATTTTATAAATGAGTTTTCTGAACTTTTATCTGTTATGGTCTCTTCTTTTGACAATATTTTTAATTTTGGGAGACTTCAACATACATGTTTGTTGTCCTTTAAAGCCCTTGGTGAAAGATTTTGTACATTTATTAGAGCCTTTTGATTTTTTACAGTATGTTTCTGGCCCAACACACGAGCGTGGTGGTTTGGTTTGCATTGAGGGTTTAGCCCTGAAATGGTTTTACTCATATCTAAAAGATAGGACTTACTTTAGTCAATCCTGGGACTTTCTTTTCATCCGTTACCCCTCTCTTGTTACCCCTCATGGTTCAATTTTGGGACCAGTTTTGTTCTCCCTCTATATGCTCCCTTTGGCAGTGATCTTTGAAAAAGATTTATTATCAAGTATCCATTCAATCTTTGTTAGAATGTTTAGATAACGTGAAGTGCTGGCTAACAATTTTCTCCAGCTGAATGAGTCTGAGTTTATTTTATTTGGTAATAAGGGATGTATTTGTGATGTCATTGTGTAACAAAGGACTCACAGGCAGGGATCCAATCGCAATGTCTTTATTAAGAATGGTCGTACAGGCAGGGGGTCAGGGCAAAACAGAGAGCAATCGTGGTCAGTAATCCAAGGAGGGGTCAGGAAGGCAGGCAGAACAGATACAGAAACGTGGTACAGGCGGTGGTCAAGACGGGCAGCAGACAATCATAGGCGTTAATCCAGGCACAGGTCGGGGCAGGCAGAGAAGGATCAGAAACAGGCAAACAGGCAAAACTGGTAGCGGGCAGACACAGACAGGAATGATAAACGCTTGGAATGACTGCAATGGCACATCGAGACCTCGCAGTGAGTGTGTGTGTGAAGCAGTCTTTTATAGTACATGAGATGGGTGACAGCTGGTGAGAACAAACAATCCTGATCGGGTCCAGCTGGTGTGTGTGATCAGTCCAGTGTGATGGCTGCTGGGAAATGTAGTGAAGTGTCAGTATAAATGTGTGAGGTGGCCAGGGGGGGAGCACAGAGCTCATAGTCATAACACATTGACTGCCCGGGATTCCTTTCAGGGAAAAATCTTTACAGTTTGAAAAACCTAGGAGTCATTTCTGAGCCCAAATTTGATCATCAAATTAATGCATTTGTTAAAAATAGTTTTAAACATCTTAGCTAAGTTGAAGTCTATCCTCTGTTTTTATGACATGGAGAAAGTTGTGCATGCTTTTATGCCGTTTGAATTATAATGTATCTGGGTGTGAGTCAGGTCTCTCTCCTGCAGCTCGTTCAGAATTCAGCTGCTAGGCTTCTAACTAAGAAGAGAGAGTACACATTCCAGTGCTTATCTAACAACAATGGCTTCCTATACGTTTCAGAATTCATTATAAGTGTTGAAAGTGCTTTATTAATAAAGGTTGAGTTACAGTTTTTTTGGATTGCTTACACACTAAAATTAAAAGTAGTACACTATTATCAAAACCTTACACTCAAGAAGCAAAACATCAGCCCATATTTGCACAACTATAAGCACATTGTCAACCTCACACTTGTTGCAAAACTCTACACACAGTGATTTGCAAAACACTAAACACACTTAACATACATTACACACAAAAATCTATCATGAAGTCACTTCCTTGCAATACCAAAGCACTGAGTGTCGTATTAGCACACCGTCCAACCAACTGGTTCAACACAATCATCAGGTGTGCAAACACTTGTTTGCTTAATTGTAGACACACCGATCAGGTGTATAAGCACTATAAAAAGCAGCAGGTGAGTTCATCCGTCTTCAAGCACATTGGAAAGAGTAAGACGAGGAGGAGAACGAGGAGGAGAAGGAGGAGAAAGGGGAGGAAGGGGAGGAAGATGAGAAAGAGGAATCAACAGAGGAGGAATCAACAGAGGAAGAATAAACAGAGGAAGAGGAAGATATGGAGGCCATGCTGGAGGTAGAGGAAGAGGAAGAGAAGAAATGAAGAAATGTTACATTTATATAGCGCTTTTCCAGAGCTCAAAGCGCTTTACATAGTAAGGGGGGAATCTCCTCAACCACCACCAATGTGCAGCACCCACCTGGATGATGCGACGGCAGCCATATTGCGCCAGAACGCTCACCACACATCAGCTTATTGGTGGAGAGGAGACAAAGTGATGAAGCCAATTCGTATGGGAGGATTAGGAGACCGTAATGGAGCAAGACCAATGGGCAAATTTGGCCAGGATGCCGGGGTTAAACCCCTACTCTTTACGAAGGACATCCTGGGATTTTTTATGACCACAGAGAGTCAGGACCTCGGTTTACTGTAACGTCTCATCCGAAAGACGGTGCTTGTTGCAGCACAGTGTCCCCGTCACTATACTGGGGCGTTAGGACCCACATAGACCACAGGGTGAGCACCCCCTTCTGACCACTTCCACAACAAGGCAAGGCACGAGGAAAAGAAGGTGCTCAGAGGACCAAATCTGGAGGTAATCTGGAGGTAATATAACACTCTGTGCAGCCATTACACAAAATGGGGTCCTCCCATAGGCGGAGTTTGGGGGGGGCTGGGGGGGGGCATTGCCCCCCCAGACCAGAGCCAATTAATGCCTGCCTTGTGCTTTGAATATGTTTTTTTGTTATTACAGAATTCATATTTTCTCGTTTTATTTGTTTTATCTTATTAGTTCTGTGTATAGAAGGAGTAAGATTTGGCTAATTAATGTTTTATTACTGTAGCTTTATTACATTCTCCCGCGATTTGCGAATCTCAAAGTATCGCGGTACGTGAGTGGACGCTCTTCTCGTTCTGTTTTACGCGCTGAATAAACAAAATGGACATTCGTCGTTTTTTTTTAAAAATCCACTACTAAAAGTGTCAAATCTATCAGAAGAGAAGACAGTGGACATCTACGCATCTCGGAAAAAGAGGCGGCTTCTTCTGCATTAGGTAAGATATTGTAATGTCTAAGTAGTTCTATGACAGGTCAAGGGAGGATTTGTTTATTAACTTTAATCGGAACGAAGAACAACACACTGTAACAATCGCACCCGTCTATTAAACACACTCGCTTTGCACTTCTGAACTCCCCGTGTTAACCCTATCACTGCCGATGCAAAACAAAACAGCAACTACAAAGAGTCTGTTCTATTCGCTATTCTTTGTATAAAGCAGTGGTTCTCAAATAGTGGGGCGCACGTTACCCTGGGGTACATGCTTTTTTTGCCAGGGAGTAGGTTTTCTTGCACTGAACAAGAGCAGAAGTTCAGATAATCATCCCCTCATCCTTTGACGTGTACGATCACGCCGGTGTTCATGTGTCACGTGATCAATCACTAAATTCACACATGTTTTCACGCACTGAGCCAAAAAAAAAGACGGGCTCTGAGCTTGTCATTTATCACAACAACTCAGTGTTTTCAACCACATAAGATTTCTTTTCGGTTTCAACAAGTTGAGCTAACAACTTGGTGACTATTTTGAATTATCTATTATACAGCTTGTGACTGCGGTGACTGATGTCAGGTGATAAGCATGACGCGTTACCATGGAAACAATAAGGCGAAAGTTTTTGCCGAGAAATGTTTACCTCTTCCTAGGGGGGCGTGACAGAAAATAATTGAGAAGCACTGGTATAAAGTCATTGTTCATTGTAAATGTATTTTATATGTAAAATTAATGATATATAAATATGATATAAAAAAAACTGAGCTCGTGGTCTGGTGCCCCCCCAAGCACAAAAGTGAAACTCCGCCTATGGGTCCTCCACTGCATTGCCCATATGGGCCCTTACAACACAGCACTCATACTTGCATTCCTGGACCAATTGCACAACATAACAGCAGCAAATCAAATCCATCATATGCAATACATTGTTGTCTGGGACAATGTGTCTTTCCACGGCTCTGCTCTGGCTCAGAACTGGTTTCAGAACCTATATCTTCCGCCATACTCTCCATTCCTCATCCCTATAGAAGAGTTTTTCTCGGCATGGCGGTGGAAGGAATATGATCTCTGTCTCCAGGCTGAGTTTCCCCTCATCCAAGGAGCCTGTGACCAGATGGAGGTAGCAGCAATGCAAGGATGGATTTGTCATTCAAGACCTTTCTTTCCAAGGTGTCTTGCTAATGTGATGTTGATAAATCTCTGGCCACATCCAGCTAGGCAAAGAGACAATGTCTAGTTTTTTTTTACAGTAAACTTACAGTACAATATGTAAAGTGACATTTCTTTACAGTATTATGAATGTCCAAGTCAACATTTTGGGTGTGTTGAGAAATAAATGAGTTTCTTCAGTCTGCAACATTGGTTTTGTGTAGTGTTTGGTGTATTTGCATTATATTTGATCATAGCCTATTCTAATCAAAAGGAATTAGAAGTGCTAAAAGTGTTTTAGGTTTATCAAAGCAGAGTGCAACTCTGAAACAGAGTATAGTAATGTGAAACGTGTGTGTTTCAAATGGTAACAAAGTGTGTTTTTTAAACAGAAGTGTATAGTTTTTACAAGAGTGTTTAATTATGCAAAGAATCTGTAGTGTTTTACTAATTGTGTGTGTGGTTGTGCTAATAGTGTGTAGTGTTTTGAAAACACTGCCCTGTTTTGAAAATCGTGCTTAAGCAATCCAAAAAAACTGTAATATCATATTTTTGTTTTTGCAAAACAGTAGAGATAAGTGGGACTGAGGCAATGCTGATAATATTTTTGGGATCAGAAAGACTAAACATTTGATAGAGAAATACCTTGAAAAGTAATAAAATTTATGTTATGAACAGAAAAATTCAGATATGAATTTGGATCAATTTAAGAACATTTTTAAATTAATATATTGTGAAAATCTGACAGTTCTTGTCCAACTTATAACAAATTTGAAAGATAGCAAACCTAATGAGCACCTGATGAGCCAAATGACAGATATGAATAAAAAGGTTGAGATTTTAGTCATTTGTTGCCGACCCATAAGCAGATTTAACAAACTGAGATACTGAGAACAAAATTGACTTTAAAGGAAATCATTATTATTTGATTTAGAATTTTGGAATGTTAACATGGTTTGAATATTGTGAAATTATTTTCTTTACTGGAAATAATGATTGAAATGATTATTTGAATTTGTTTCATTTTTTATTTCTGTTTTTGAAAACGAAAATGTTAAGATGTCCTGCAATTAAGATGGTACATGCTATTTGCCTGTTAAATTAATGACACTTTCGGAAACTAGAAGCTTAGACAGATTATTATGGGAGTTATCTATTCTTTCATTGTTTATTTTTACTTAGACCACCTCTGTAATTCCGATATTGACTGCATTATCTTTCTTGATGTGGATTCAAATTTCTCTCTGGACAGGTCGATTTCATGCCTTTTCGACCAATTGGGAATGTGAGATAATTGTCCATCATGGGTTAAATACCCATGCCTAAATTCAACTGAGGGTCTAAATTTGATTCCAAGTATGTATCATAAGGTTAATGAAGATGTTATCGTTTGGACGGAAATGAGACAGTGACCTTTTGGCTTGGTCACTCCCCAAATTATCCAGAGAATACCCTCATTATACAAACAGGCTAATGGTTAAACGACAGTGGAGTTTCAGAGCAACTTCAGCTCATTAAGCTGGATTCCAATTGCCATGACCAGCAAAAACCAAAGTGTTTGTTTGTCCCGGATAGATGAAGTCCATAGATACATGCTGTACCAGAAGTTTGTTGACAATAGTTCAGAGCAAAAGAAACAACAGACTATGAATTCTGGGGGTGCCCACATAATATTGGGTGGTAAACCATTTAAATTGCCATTATACCCAAGCGCACCCGACCCCCGACATATTATGTCTTACTTTCTACCACAGGCTGGGAATCAAGTAGAATTCAACAAGGTTGTTAAGGCAGTTTCGTCAAGTTACCTGAACTCAAATGTGGTGTTTAGAGGGGATCCTGTTGTGGATCACGTGTTTGTAGTTTTTCTCTTCATAAAAACAACACTTCTCAAAGGTCTTTGATGCCAGAATTTAGGTTTTATTCTTCCAAACAAAACCGAGCTGATCTGCAGGGTCAGCTCTCGAGATAGGGAAATCTCCCATTATATACTCTAGGTCCTAGACATTCCAAACATGTTACGTGGCTTTTTTTCTCTCCTTTCCACACATTGTAACTTGGCCTGAATACAGCACTCTATGTCCATATATGGGTTTAACCCCCAGAACTGTGGTGTGTGTGGGTCTCCAGCCTTTTGCAGACCTCAGCACTTTCTCAGCTGAATATCATCATACAGATAAAATAATGGTGTATTATCATACAGTTGAATTATGATACAATACTTATATAGTATACCTTCCTTCCTGACTCTCGTGACTCTTAGACGTGTTTTCCTAAGTTCCGCTCTGACCTGCTTTGCCCTTGCGCTAGTATCTGTCTGTTCTTCTTCGGACCCGCTGCTTGCTGGACTCCTGACAATATTGAAATGGAACTGATCAACTGGTCAATCAGCGCAATCAATACGATTTTTCACAAAGAAAGGCAGCTCCGGGAGAGCCCAACTGCCCGGATGGGACATTTGCTGCTGGGTATGCGATGGACCCATGGAACAACTGGCAGGTCCTGTGCCTGGAGGCTCTGTCCATAGAAGATGCAGAAGATTTATATATGATTGGATTACTGATACCGGGATTCCTATTCTTTGGCTTTGGGATTATCCTGACCTATCGAAAGATTGGAAAGACAGCTGCAAGCAAATTCACCCATGCAACCTATGCGAACTGTATCGTAACAACACAGTCCGGACAGCGAGCCAGATCGGTGAACTTTCACGAATGGTATCTGGTCTGGCTATGAGGCTGGACACGGTGCTGAGGACCAGAAATGAACTTGATTGAACTGACTGATTATGATCTGGACAAAATTACCGATCAACGAATGGATTATTAAAAAGGAGTTGTATTTCTGCCCCTATCTCTCGTTGGGAAGCCAGCATGTTGACAGCCTGGTCCCCCTTATCTTCCTTCAGGGACATAGCCACAGAACTGTTCTCAAACATCTGTTGTTGTGACTACTCTCTCACCCGTCTGAAGTGTCCTGCCTCTATCTGTTCTTATCTTTTCCCTCCCCAATCTCCAATGAAAAAAATCCCTATGTGTGTGTGTTAAATTGCAGTATTATGTTCTTATGTGTAATGTATGTGACGCTTGCTAATCTGCATTCTGTAAATTTCTGGAAAATAAGTATGGCGGCGCATGCACATGCTGCGGCTAGGAGACTTGCTCCAAGTTTAATTTCGTTACACTGTACTTGTACATGTGAAATGACAATAAACATCTATCTATCTATCTATCTATCTATCTATCTATCTATCTATCTATCTATCTATCTATCTATCTATCTATCTATCTATCTATCTATCTATCTATCTATCTATCTATCTATCTATCTATCTATCTATTTATCTATCTATCTATCTTATTATTCATGCAATATTCATGCAATAAACACTTCAACAATTTATTTAACTCTGAATGGTATGAAGAGGTGTTAAAGGATAAACTTTTGATGAGATGGGAAGTTTTGAAGCCAACTAAAGTTCATTTGGTTCGATGGGATGCAGACAGGTCTTATGGTGTAGTCTGTGACGAGTTAGGACGAATGGACAAGACTGATAAGGACAACTTCGATCTAAACGGTAGTACAGTTTTTCTCAATTGTTTACACACAAATTCTGGTACTTGAGACACAATGACCTCAACATGTAACTCATTCACCAACCCCCTGAACCAATTCTGACAAACTACAAGCACAGTTCCTGCTTTACACTTAAATTGCAGTTCTAAAACACACTTTTTTCAAAACACTACACAAAATTCTCTGCTTTTGGCACAATTTTCATGCAGAAAATATCTTGTTTTCACAATGAACACACTGCCATTCAAATATGCACACTAACTCATCACAAGGGCAAACACCCGTCATACAGTTTTACAACGAGCAATCAGAGCTTTAGCATAAAAGGGCAACAGTTGAGCTCTTCTGTTTTGGAGCAATGGATGCCAACATTGGAAACAGAGCCAGAGTAGTACAGTAGTACAATATTGCCTGTGGACTGTTCTGAATGTATGCATACCTACTTTGTATTTACAGTATTTTACTATCTGTTTGGCAGAACTGAAAGATTACCAACGCAAGGTGGTCGGCAATGTTTTCTGTCTCCTGCACAGGAAACTGAAATTATGAACATGGTCCTAGAAAACAACGCCATAACACTATGACAAATACAAAGAAAAATAATAGAAAACAATGATTGATAGGGTAAGCTTATCAACACTGGACCGTGTCTTGCGCAGAAATCATCTCCGGATGAAGCAGGTCTACAGGGTGCCATTTGAACGCAATTCAGAAAGAGTCAAAGAATTGTGATATAACTATGTGCAAGTGAGTCCCACAATTGATGCATACTCTCAACACTGTGTACAGTAAATTATACATATTTCAATATTGTACTCATAATGATTGTGCTCCATGTCTATTTCTGATACTGTCATGTGTGTTTCAGAGAGTCCTTGAGCTGGTGGCTGCAGTGGAGCACCAGTTCATCTTCATTGATGAGGTTGGGTTCAACCTTACAAAAAGACGAAAGAGAGGAAGCAATATCATCGGCCAGCGTGCCATTGTTGAAGTCCCTGGCCAGCGCGGAGGGAACATCACAATGTGTGCAGCGATTACCGACCATTACCATCCATCACCATGCAACCCTTGGCCCCTACAACACTGCCCACCTGATCACATTCCTCGACACCCTACACAACACACTCATTCCACGAGATCAGGATCTACCTGCCCAGAGCAGCTCAGGTATGTTGTCATTTGGGACAACATAAGTTTCCACAGGGCTCCTCTGGTTCGTAACTGGTTCACTGCCCATCCACGCTTTTTAGTTGTTTATCCCTCCATATTCTCCATTCCTCAATCCTATTGAGGAATTTTTTTCTGCCTGGAGATGGAAAGTGTATGACCGAAATCCACAAACGCATGTACCTCTTCTCCAAGCTATGGAGGACTCATGTGGAGATATAGCAGCTGATGCTTTTCATGGCTGGAATCGCCATGCTAGACGATATTTCCCCCGCTGCTTGGCCAGGTGAGGTGCTGTGGCCAGACCGCAACAGAAGAGAGGATGCAGTATAGCAGTTTTTTTGTTTTTTAACTGTAACTGTATACAGTAAATTCTTTTGATTTGTATGTGCAACTTTGTGTTGGTTGGGAATGGGATTTACACTGTGTACATTGTTTTTTTCAGGAAAAATAAAATAAAATTGTAAAGTGTATTTGTGTGTTCTGAGTATAAAAACAATATTCTCAAATATTTTACAACACACTTGTTTGTACTGTCTGTAGTAAGTGTGACACTGAACCAAAAGAAGGTCGAAGTCATTATGATGAATGGAGAAGAAGTGTTTTACATTAATCATAGTGTTTTACACTGAGCACATCAATGTTCAGCTAGTTCTAATAAATGTCTTCACATATGATGGTTTGTGTGTGTCATTTGAAAACAAAATCCCATTTTGAGAAGAAATAACATTGTTTTGAATGTAGAGTTTCATTTTCAGGAGAATTGAGGGGTTTCGCCCATTGTGTGTGTTTTTTTGGATTTGTGTGTAGAGTTCTGAGAATATGAGGCATGCTTTCAGAAAATGTGTGTAAACAACTGAGAAAAACTGTTATAATGATTTGCCTCTTGTCAATGCTCTTTCTATTTCATGGCCTAGATACACCAGGTTAGATGATCCGTGGAAAGAGACAATACACGTGGAGCGCTGTCTGGGTAAGGAGATCCAGAAGTGGTTCTTTAAAAACTTCCCTCCTGAACAAACTAGAAAATGTAAGAATGTCGCAGCAGCTATCGCAGGGGTCAAGGACATGCCCATTCCATGGGAACTTTGCAATTCGTCTCTTGTTAAACCCGATTATACCTGGGCTAGTCTTATGGATGTTTTGTATCAATATAATTTTGCTTTGATTATGGCAAACAAAACCATCTTCGAAATGGAACAGTTGCATGACCATCTTGAAAGTAAATGTAATAGCACCACATCCCTAGCATACAATGTTACTGCTTGGATGCATATTAACATGTTTCACTTGTTTTTGGAAATAGCAGTCAGTAGAGTGGAAATCTCTCATGTACCAGTGACGATTGATGATTTGGCTTGGAGGTATTTTCGACCGTTTCAGGTGTTGATGTGGCCTCAGAGGTCAGATGTAGCGTTAGGAGATGAATGGTTCGAAAAGGAAAATCAATTTCGCCAGTTTTGACAACCGATTCCACCAGTACAAGAGATTAGAGATCTTTCTTCCAAACCAAATTCCAGCAATTGTGCCAACCATAGGCTGGTACATCCTTTGGGACCTTCATGGTACCCGGCCAAAACGTGCAAACATGGCACTTGTGCTGAATTAGTGTTTTAGTGTTTTGCTAAAATGAAGCGTAAAACCAAGTATTATCCAAAATTGAAGTCTGACCGCGTGAATTACATTGAGAAGTTCTTAAAACAACTGAAAGCAACTGAAACGTTCGCAGGCTATGAGTATGCTATGTCTGTGTGTATGGATGTGTATCCGTTTTTGTTTTTTGTATTTCTTTAAATCTGCCTGCAGGACTATTAATCCTGTGGAGGAGGAGATGAGGCTGTTGCAACTGACCAACTGCTTGAACAACCAACTGACAAGAGAGAAGCTCAACGCTCTGTTGTGAGTGGAAGGTTGGAGAGCCCCTGCCATGGGGACCGGAATTTTTAGTATCCGGCTTGTCCATGATGGGGTGAAGAGACAACTGTGACCCGTCAGGGAAGCATGCGTCACCACTCCGGCCTTCCGTAACGACCTCACTGGATAGACCAGACGTGGTGGTATTGGACCTCACATTGGTCTAAAAGGGGGGATTGAAGGCGGATAATCAAAATCTCTTGTCTCTTCTATTTACATTATATATATATATATATATAATTTTATTTTTCCTATTTATACCTATATTCTTTTCTTCGTCTTATTTTTCATATGTTCTTTTTCCTTTTTCTTATTTGAATGAGTTGTAAAGAGTGATTTATAATCAAGTTAGGGCTTTTTATTAGTTAAAAACCTCTCTTTACTTTTCTGTAGTTTTCCATAGTGTAAGGATGAATATTGTCAGCACTTCTCAACAGATAGAGAATGTTATCAGAATGTTTTGGGTACTGTTTCTGTTGAGAGTTGGAGCCTGAGCCGAGTTCAGCCTTGGAGAAGCTTTGTGTGTGTGTGTTAATATGGTCAGTATTGGTGAGGTGATTAACTGGCACCATAAAACTTGTTCTCGACAAGCCACGTCACGAACCCGCCAACCATGTGATCAACGAAGATATGCTTCAGACTGTCTGCTCTTGTGTGGAAAATTACTAGTTTTGTTTAGCTTTGTTTCTTAGCCAATCAGAATCATTTAAACGTCAACATTGACGTAGTTAGCACCCTCTGTTAGAGTATAATTGCTGTAACAATGTTATTGTATGTGGGGCGGCCTACGAACTCCTTGTGAGACCTGAAGCTGGCTTCTGCTGATGAAACTGCAAACTAAACTTCACTAAAATTTCTTCTATTGACTGCACTTCTGACTCCTGGTCTTCATTCAACATATCTGGTCCTCGGGTCTTAACTGTAAATCCCCTACAATGCTAAAGTATTTTATCAGATTTTTTAATTATCTGGAAAAAACGTGTACTGTATTCAATTATAAAAACAACTTTAATGTTTTTATTTTAATAAGCCATGCTTATAATAATTTTACAAAAAATATGAAAACAAGTCATGTGATTTTTAACTAAGACATGTCTCCATCACAAGTGTCAATGTGTAAAATCTTTCCACATATTATATTAAATACAAAGACTATTCAGATTCAATGTCTAATCAGTACCGTACATCAATTTTTACATCCAACTACAGTACATAAATATTTAAGATATTCCTAAAGCTCAAGAAGAGGGCTACAATCCATTTAATCATACAAAAAGCCTCATTAACATGCTTTACAACATTTCATTTAAACACTTCAAAGGCAGCAAACACTAAAAATAACTTTTGTGAACTTAACTTTTGTGATGTCGCGAACATTACAAACCCATTTTATCCCCAAAAATGTTGCAGTAAACCAGAAAATACAGTGAAATGCATTTATATCGAATCTCTTAAGTGAAATCTCCTTTACAGTGATATAAGTGTAAACAAACATCCCAGGAAATGACCAAATAAATACAATCCAAGGCTTTATTTCTAAATGGATTCTACAGTATCTGTTCCGTAGGTTCCATGATGACATCACTGGTATGTTTTTAAACCCGTGTCAGGAAGCTCAGATTGAGGCTGCTGGGGAGCTGGATGGTCTCGAGGGCCACAGATGAAGGGTTGAAGGGGAACGTGACCGAAAAAACGATCTTAGCGTCCATCAGTAACTGAGAAGACTCCTTACGATCCTTTAATAAATTCTGTGCAGGGGAAGGAGAAGTATTTTACCATGAAAAAAAACAAAATCTGCTTTAAAACATTGAAAAATTACTCACCTGTACAGACTTTATGAATGATATAGACACTCTCTCCTCAAACTCATTCACTGGTGTGTACAAACTGAGGATTTTCACAATCTGTTCAGAGAGATAAACAAAATATCAGATCTAAAATCAAGGTTTCTCTCTCTCACACACACACACACACACACACACACACACCTGTTGAGTGGTGAGAGCTGTGCACATGGTGCATATGGCATCTGCGTCGTCCTGGCTCCTCTTCTTGATCTGCAGAAGCTGAGCCGCCTGAATCAGAGGCTCCAGAGACTCACGAGCTCCACTGCCCTGAAGATCTTTATCCAGCAGCCACTCCTCCAGCTGACACACATTATACCTTTATATGAGGAAGGTGGTTTAAAATATATACATTTGTATACATATATACAAATACTCCAGAGAAATGCAGATTTGAATTTTCATTTTCTATAAAATATATTTTTTACAATACAAAATTTTAATTTTAATTAAATGAAAAAATTCAAAATCTTTTCATTTTGTTATCCCAGCATTATCAAAGAATGATTTAAACCTGAATAAACCATAGTCATATACATACATTATACTGTGGTATAATTCACAATTTTTATTTTTGCAAATACACCCCCCCCCCCCCCCCCCCCCCCTCCCTCCAAACTTGAATGATGTTTCAAGTTTGATGTTACTGATACTAGTGATCAGTAGTCAGGGTATACAACATGTTTTTTTGGAGTTGACTCTGATTCCCAACTCATTTTGACTTTTTTAAAGTAAGGAAATGAAGGCAGACAAATATAAGAATAGAAGACTGCTGTCATTATTACATCATAGGCTATACTTTTTGTCCCCTGACAAATCCTAAAACTACCTTTATTAAAACACACTTTTAGCAAGACTGGCCAAATTAGAGGCGCAAACTTAGCCGGGAAATGATGACGCATCATTTCAAGGTGTTGCCAGTACTACCAAATTTTACAGAGGAAGGAAAAAACAATTCACATGAGAGAGAGTCAAATATTACTTCAGCGTTAAATAAATTCAAAGAATGCATTCTCTCTCATTTATCTAAAAGGTCATGGGAGGACGATAAGTGCAGTCATTGCTCTTAGTGCCCCCCCCCCCCCTAAAAACTATATATACATCAGTATAAATGCATTCAAACTTGTTGTTACTTAAATGCGTATACTTATTAATCCGTTTAATCATAATTTGAAAAAAGGCCAAGAAGAATAGTTTGAATGATTATGAGCACAAATTTGGATATTAATATAAAACCAATATAATTGGCTTTTATTTTATTGTGAATAAGTCACATGTAGGATAAAACAATGTGACTGATGTTGTTTCTGCTCCAGCTCACTTGCGCACAAGGGAGCGATTTTAGACACTAGGAGTCGATAACGAGAGTCAGGCTATTAAGAGTGGAGGAAAGGACTCCCCATCACTACTCAGTACCTGATCTGCAGGCCTTTACTCCAGGAGCACATGTCCTTGCGAAGTAGCAAGTTGTTTAGTGTGACACAGCAGATGAGGTAGAACTGCTGTTTGATGACCTGTCGGACCAGCTCTGTGTCGTTGCCGTGCTGGAGCAGAGTGTAATAGAAGATATCCAGCTGTTTCAAAATGGACTCCAGTGAGTGAGAGCTGTCTTCTGGGTGACTGGAGGTGCGCTTCCTCATTCCTGTGGGCTTCACTCCCATCACTCCCTGAATGGTCTCCTGCTCCAACATGGCAGGTGCTGGGATGAGGAAGAGAGTGAAGGATCAAGTAACAGGACATATAATTAACATTTATACCTTTATAAGCAGAGCATGCAGAGTTACCAATCATGGGGTGTAAGATGTTCTCTATAACCCTGATGAGCTGCTGATAGATCTGGATTGCTAGATCACTCAGAACCTGGCAGTACTCAGACAGGTCGAAGTTTGTCAGGCAGTGCTCGTTTTGTCGAGGGGTGTTGTACTTTATGTAGCCCTAAATTATATGAGGAAGTAATTAAACATCAGGCCAGCATTCATATAGCTTATTTTTTATACCGTTTGCATTAGAAACTTTATCCATAAGTGACAATTATAGTTTATTCCAATACTTTGATGTTAGCGTATTGCTATGCTATCAACTCGCTCTAATAAAAGCACAAAATATTAGACTTCTCAGAATAAAAGACAAAACCAGAGACCCAGCTAACATTCTAGCAAGGTTTTAAAAAAAGTTATGAACAAGCATATTCAAGCTAAATATGTTAACATTATATATCATTAATGGAACTTTTTTATGTTTAAGTTTTTCTTAATGTTAATACTCATTTCAGAATATTCATTGAAAAAAACAAAAACATTCATAACTAAATGTGAACATTAGCAAAACATTTGTAGAACATGGGATATTTCTGTCAGCTGGAGTTTCCTACTAAATAACATTACATTTCTTGTCAAGGTCAAAACCAGATATTAATTCTTCAGCTGAATTTTTGAAACAATCTTCATGTTGAGTGTGATATACTGCTCTAGTTAGGCAACACTAGGCTATGAAACCATGCTTACCTCATCTCCACTGTACTGCTTCAGACAATGCAAGAAGCGGCAGGTGTTTGCCAACCAGAATGAAATGGTTTCAAAATCTCCCCGTTTCTGTAAAGCCAGACGGTTGTTAATAATAAAAAAAAAAAAAAAAAGTTTAGTTAAAAGAATCTGGACAAAGTTTTTCCTGTAAAGATTTCACATCATTCCTGTGGATTCATATTCATACATTCTCTCACCTTCAGGACATTCTTGATGGAATTAATGGAGGAGTTCAGGAGAGAGGAGACCCGCTGGTCATCGTTGGCGTAGTCAGCGTGCCGCAGACACATGAAGAGAACATAGGCAGGCAGACCTGGGATCAGATTCACTGCCACACCTCGAGGTTTGAGGTCTGGTAGAGAAATTGCATAAGTCAAAAAGACTGGAGTGAAGAAGGAAAAAATAAAATAAAAAAAACACCTTTCCAATGGAATGCAAAACCTCTGTCAAAGGCACACAAATTGGTTGATTTTTTAATTTCCTTTTATCTTTGCATTGATAGTCCTTGATTCAATTGATTCTATGTTGACATTCTGATCACCTGTGATGAGCATCTTGAACAGCTTGTTCTCATCTTCTCTCTTGTACTCCAGCATGCCCTGGAAATCCCTCTCTTTCCGGACGATGCTGACCATGGGACCGCTCTCACTGACCACGTTCTCTGGAGAAGACTGCTCGATTTGAACACCCAATGCCACTAGTAAAACATTATTTTCCACATATAAAATCCTCCTAGAATGCCATTCCAACAGTAATTCAAAATACAGGCACAATCTGCCTACAAAAATAATATAGATTTTTTTTTTTAAATAAGAAAAAAAAATTAATTCAGTTAAATGATCTTGACATGCATTCAAAATGAGAAATCTTTACCTTCAGACTCCCCAAACTTTTTCATATATATTTTCAGGTGTTTCTTTAGTTTGCGGATCATTTTGTCCTGTTTCCGCATCTCCTCCAACAGGTCCTGTAATTTACAAAAGAATACATACGATGATCATCAATTATTGTCAATAGTGATGGTCGCATTCGAAACTCAAGATTAATACAGGTTTGGAAGCTTCATGAAGCAGTGGTTCACCAAAGTAACATGATTTCAGTAATCAAGGGTTCGTTACACCATATCCGTTTTAAAATCTGTTATGCACGTTTGGCCTGAGTTTCTTGCATTTACACTTCAAACATTTCACTTACAGTGAATCATTTTGCAAAGCAAACGGTTCAATTGATTCAAAGCTTTGTTTCTCCCATTACTAGCTGTCAAACACGTATATTTGTCAGTTCATGTGCACCATGTTTTGTTGCGTGAGGCGGCTGATCTCGTGCTGCAGGCCAGCTTGTACTCGAGCGTCATGCGGAAGATCCAAACTGTCCGACAGCATCTGCTGCTGCTGGTCAAGCTCCACCTTTAACCGCTGAAGCTCTGCCCTCAAACCCTCCACCTCCTTCTCGTGGGACTGTCCCTGAGTTTGCAACTGTGAAGCCAGAATCCTGCAGTGAGAGATGCATTTAAAACGTTACTCAAAACATTGGCACAAATGATTTAACCGTTTTATTGACTGTTAACAACTTTTAGTGTATAAGGACATGGTAAAAAAGTTTCAACATTCAACAAAAAGACGTCAATCATCATCAGAATTCCTTAAATGGATCTACATTTAGCCTCCGTTTCCTCAATATGAAAAGCAATAAAAAAAAAGTTGTATGCCGTTTATGCGAGTGTGCATGAGAAAGATTTAATGTACAAACAATTTTATTTAGCATCACCTGTTAGTTTCTTTCAGGCTCTCATAAGCCATCCATAGCTCTCCATCCTCATTGAGCTTATGAAGGTCCAAAGTAGGGGATCTGAGAGAGAAAGAGTCATGAGTGACTCCCATTATAAAGAAGCCTTTGTGTGAAAATGGAAATGATGAATACATATTTATGAAATTTAAAAGCTGACTTGCCTGCTTGAGTCACCCAAATCTCCTTCCACTTCCTGTGAAGAGAGAAAATCTGATCAATCTGTTTGGTAAATCCTTTATATTTCGATATATGACAAAAGTATTACTTTTTATTTTAATTCTCATATATAACTTTAGATTTTTACAGAATATCGTCAAATGACTGAAAGTCAAAAGTTTGCATCATACCTTATGTTTAAATGCCTCCTGATTGACCAGCTGAGATCGCAGAATAAGCACCTCCTCCTTTCGCACATCTAGCTCTTCATTGGTGGAGTTGAGCTGCTCGAGGAGCACGTTATATGCCTGACCTCCAGGAGAGGTCACCTTTGACCCCTTCCCCTTACTGAGTGATTGACGGAGATCCTGCAGATCTTTCTTGAGCTTCTTATTGTCAGACTCCAGCTCCTGACGCTGTTTGTAGATCAGAACACACACCTATATACACATTTCTCCAAATCCATGAATTTGGTGAGCAAAAGAGTGTTTTTGTACCTTCAGAGCTTCGTAGTCCCTCTCAGCCCCTAACACTCTCTGACAATCTTCCAGTTCCTGAAAACACAGAATGAACATGCATGATTTCCAGTTGATTTTGGTTCATTTATATGGAGTTGTTTGGGCTTCTCTGAAATATAACACCAAGTACTTTAGATCTCTCCTGTTGTAGCTGCTCTTCTTTGGTGTCCATCTCTCTTTGCAGGTCGATGTTTTCCTTCTCCAGCTCAGTGACTCTCCTCTGCAGCTTCAGCAGGAGAGACACATCAGCTACCGTCTGCTCAGGGTCCTGGACGCAACAAACACATCCATTACATTCTATCAAGGCAGAAGAAATCCAAGAGCCATTCTACCGTTGGAAACGGACCTCTCTTTCCATCGAGCTGATTTCTGATCCGGTGAGCACAGAGCTTTGGATGCTCTCTGATTGGCTGGTGTTGTAGCCAGAGTCACCTCTGTTATGACCAGGTTTGGAGGGATCCTGCAGAGAAATATGGTGGTTTATGATATTGAAAATGCTTTCTTTTAACCTTGGTTTCAGCTATATCATTTGCTTTCACCATTGTGATTTCTTGCTTTGTACAAGTAGCATGAAAATAAATATTTTTTACCATAGTCGCCTCTCTTCCTGATCTCAGATCAGCGTAGCGCTCCTCCAGTTTCATGTATTCAGTCAGAAGGTTCTGGTAACGGAACAGCTCCTCGTTCAGCTGTGCTATCAGGTGCTCAGTGGACTCCTGATGGTTCAACTCTGAGTTTTCTGTTCAAGATCAAATCAGAAGAAATACTTTATAAAACCACTTTCCTGACATTTAAATCCACTTATTGCATATTGTTAACCATGACTGGTACTAACTTATTCTGTAGAGTAACTTCCTCTGACATGAATGCTAATGGTTAATTTTTTCCACATATTGTAGGCATAGTATTACAGTCATTAAAACACAAAAGTAATAAGAGTTGGACATTTCCTCCTCAAAGCCAAAACAACAAACTCGCCTTTTATCTGCTGCTCCTGGATCAGTTTGTTCATCTCATCTTTCTCGCTCTTCAGCAGTGTGTTCTTCTCATTGAGATCAGCAACCATCTGCAGAAATCATATTTGGTGATTTGCATAATTTTTTTTAACCAAAAAACAAAACAAAATCCTTTTCTGACCTTTACAACTGGTACAAATTCAGCTTTCTTAAAGCATCACTGTAACACTGCATTACTGAAGTACCTTAAATATCATAGCATATGAGTAGTAATATATCATTGTATATAGTATATCATTGTAACTGGAATACCACAAAATGACCATATTTATGGAGAAAGTATATTTTTATACATGCATATTATTTATATATATATATATACACACACATACATACACACACGGTCAGATTATGATTATATTATAAGTTTATCAATATTGCATGTTTGATAAAAAAAAAAAGTATTACAATTTAAAAATCGTTTTCAATTGTAATAGATTTTAAAGTGTAACTTAGTAATGTGATTAAGACTGTATTTTCAGCATCATTACTCCAGTCTTCAGTAATGATTTACTCAGGAAAAATATTTTCAAAATGACTTGTGCTGCTGAATATTTTTGTGGAAACCCTTACATACACAAAGAACAGCATTTGTGTGAACTAGAAAACCTTTGGTCAAATTTAAAACACTTTTTTTTGTTACAACGTGTTCTTTCTGAACAAAATATTAATAAAAAAAAAAACATTTTGGTGACCCCAAATATATAACAGTAGAGTATTTTTATTCATACATATACATTATTATATACATACACATTCCTCATGTCATAGTTGATAAAATTCTATTTTGTCTAATAAATATCATACCATCAAATAAACAATTTTTACCTCTTTGTTCTTCTCCAGCTCCTGACGAACCAATTCCAGCTCCTCCTCTAATGATATCACCAGATCTCCACGGTGACGGGCCTCCTCTTCCACCTCCTGAAGAGTCTTGAGTTGCAAGTGCAACCTCGCCATCTCAGCAGCACTGTGGCTCTCGAGTGTACTCATCCGCTCAGAAAGCTCTCGGTTCTCCTTATGCTGAAGGCACATTATTCTTAGGACATTTGCACCCAATACGTTGTTTGATCAGTAAAACCATGAAGGGAGGATACCTGCTCATCCAGTTTCCTCTGCAGCTGCATGATTTTGTTCTCCATGCCAACATTGAGCTTCTTGAAGTGCTCGACCGATCTGGCCTCAATCTTGAGTTTCTTGAGCTCTCGACGGGCCAACATCCTGCGCACGCAACACTGCAGATACACCACGGCCCGCTTGATGCGACGAAAACGCCATCGGGCCAGGAAGCCACGCACCCAACGCTGGATCAGTAAAGCTTTCTGTTCAGACACCAACTGTGCAAGAAAACAAGATTATAGAAGTCGTTTTCAACCCAATTCCATAAGAAAAAGCAGTTGCAACTCATTTTACAGTACTCTGAAACCATAAATAATAAAAATGCAGGGTGAACTTTGTGAGACCGTACTAAAATGGTGCATGACATCAGACCCTGTTGTATACTTGTTGTGGGTAAATGTAACGAGTGTGACCACACCTTTCAATCAATGAGAATTACCAACTACTAACTGTTACTCATCCCTCAAAGCGGTTTTCTTTTTCCTCTTCCGCACTCTTTCCGCACATTTTGATCACCATCCCAGTCTTTAACTGTTATGTTACACCTCAATAAAACATTATTGGCCTCATACCCGTTTGTACTCCAGTCTAGCTGCATGTCCACGCAGTAACTTCTGAATGAGAACTGCTGCTGCTTTTTGTCGCATATACTGTCGTCTCGCTGCCCACATGCGCGTGTACTTCTGAAAGATCACTGCAGCCCGAGTCCGTCTCAGGTTATTGCACAGGCTAATTGATGGACAAAACACATGGTTGTTGGTATAGTTTCCAACCAGAAACTGACAGACAAGTAAAAGTCTTCAGTTAAGCTTGACTCATTTCACAAAGTAAATATTCTGAAGCGTCACCCACCATCGAGCCTGATGTCCTCTCGTGAATTTCTGCAAGGTAATGGCCGCTTGGCGGATACGCAGGAATTTCTTGCGGGCCACCCAACAGCGGATGGTTTTTTGGATGCGGATGCAGGCCGTACGGAGTTTGTCCGCCCTCAGCTTTTCCAGGTAAGCAACCTGTCCAGCCCGGAAGAAAATCTTTGTTTTTCCAAACTGGTATTTATCTTTGTTCTGTAGAGAGGGAACGGAGTAACATTAGGTTATTTGCCTTTCTTTAGCTTGATGGTGAGTATGATGGTCAGCTATCCCTTTAAACCAGCTAAGACCATCTTAAACCAACCAAGGTCAGTTTTTAGCATGGTACATACTCTTTGTATAAAAAAAGAAAAAAAAAAGAATGAAGAATACTACTTATGTTTACAAAGACAAGTTTGATACCTGCACAAGCCGTTCTAGGACACTCTGGCAGGTCAACTTCCTGTCTGAGAGGATATCCTTCTTCCTCATTAGAACACGATAGCGACTGAAGAACTCCTGGTAGGTCCACCTGACCAATCGTATCAAAACAAACACATTCCAGATCAGTTAAGGGGTTAGAATATTGGGAGCTGGGTTAGAAGAAATAACAGTTTTTACAAGTCTGAAGCAGCTTTAAACTTATATACATTAAGATTATTGTGCTATTAGTTCAACACTTCAGAAACTTTGAAGATTGGTGCTTCTGATTGGTTCGGTTGAGTTGGTCCTAACCAATCAATGGACACTACCAAGATGTTGATCAAGAAACACGTACTCTGTGAAATTACATTCACCCAAGTAAGAATGTCAGTCACTGAATTAGCACCTGGAAGGGAAGCCTGCGGCTGAGATCCGAATGGTCTCGAGGACTCCACACGCTCTGAGCTGCTGAACGGCTCGATGGGGGTCCATTCTAGAGACAGAAAGAGAAGAAACTATAAAGACCTGTATTTCATAAAGGTGAATCATCTCTGAACTCGGCTTACTGACGTGAAGGGGGCTTTAAAGTCGTTTGGCTTGATGCAGCGCACGTAGTGAGGGGTGGTGGCGTTTAGTGTGTCCATGAGCAGGTGCAGAGAGTTCCGGAACTTAAAAGAGGATGAAGGAAGACAATAAGTTATGACTCTCTACTATTTAAGTCACTTATGCCAAAATGAACAACAGTGATTGATCTTGGCTTTGTTGGTCAACTCTAACCTGCAGTCCAACTGACTTCTTGTGCTCCCTAAAAGATTGGGTTGGCCGTCCAAACTTTGCACGACCAGTCGGTGCTGTGGTGCTCTGAGCTGCAGGCGTTTCCTCATCCTGGAAGAGCTCAACCAGTATGGCGAACTGCAAGGAAACCAGAGAGCCTTTATAATAAAGATGACACCTTGAACTCAAGTTGTGACGATTACACTCTAGATCAGTGTTTCTCAATGGGTTATTTGCATTGCCCTGCTATTAAAATCAATCAAATTGGGTTGCGAGAACCACATATCTAGGAAACCAAAACTTTGTTTATGAGCCAAACAGCAGGTGGCAATACTTCTCCAAAAATCAAGCTGAACCATAACTACTTATAACTCAATGAGGGAGTAGAGAATAACATTGTGCAAGCTGAAGCATGTTCCTGTGGAGCACTAGAAGCGGAATGTGTGTCCCAGAAAATTACTTAGTGAGCTATGTAAACACACCTTGCTAGTCTTCAGCACATTAATTTGTTCTTCATTTACTGTGTCTTTATTTTTCTCAAGAAATCCATCACACTGATATTCAACCTAAAAAAAGATAGAGAGATCAAATGAGATGGACGCTTAGGAATTCCTGCATGAACACATAATAGCTATGCATTTCTCTTCATGTACCTTGTCTGCAAAGTGAAGTATGATGAAAGCTGTGTTAGACATACGAGGCTTCTCAAAATGAGAGCTTTTCTTTAGGTGAGTGTTGTACAGCTTCTGCGCCCACGATTCATCTGAACCTTTGGGCATCTGGATGCATCACATTAGGGAATTTGAAAAGTTCATCACAAAAACAAAAAGATAGTTAAACAATTATACTTTAGTAATTGTTTTTACAGTGCATTCTTCATCTAAAAGATCTAGCAAGCCTAGCTTGGCCTCGATCAGGTTGATGCAGGGCTGGTTGTCGTAGAACTCGATGAGAGTCCATGGTATCTGCTCCTTCATGTACTCCTCCTGCTCCAGTTTGAACACGTGCTGGAGGGGAAATGCTTTCTGTGAGTCGTGATGTGCTTAGACTTGACTGATTAATTTGTGAATGCTGGAGCAGCTGACATGTTTGAAAATGCTGACCATGTTAAACTGCTGCTGGAGCTTCTCATTGGCATAATTAATGCAGAACTGCTCGAAGCTGTTCACCTCGAACGTCTCAAACCTGCGCAGAACGGTTCACGTCATGCCTTTCATTAAAAGTGCATTTTTATCATTACAGTATGAAGCAGCAGTTCACCCACCCATAGATGTCCAGGACACCGATGAACGAGTGCGGTTGGGAGGTAGTGCTCAGGGCTTTGTTGACCTGGCACACGATCCACGAGAAGAGCTTGGCATAAATGTGTTTTGAGAGAGCGTCACGGCCATTCACGGCCTCCAAACGGGTAACAGGCTTGTTTAGGGTTTCTGTGGCAGTCTTGAGCTTTTTATGGCACAACCAGTGAGCCATGGACTCATACGACACCTCAGTGAGGTCACAAAACACTGCCAGGTGGCCATTTTCATCCTAGACATAATACAATCAATATAGAGTTGAATCAATATGTGTAAATACATTTACATATAATCATTTATTTACATATAATTATTCAGCAGATGCCTTTATCCAAATCAACTTTCCTGTAGCTCAAACTGTAGAGCGTGGCGCTTGCAACACTAAGGTCATGGGTTTGTTTCCCAGGGAAAGCAAGGACTGATTAGAATGCCAATGTGTTTCTTGAATGTCGCTTTGGATAAAAGCATCTGCCAAATGCATAAATGTAAAATGTGAATTAAAGAATTTATTCTTGCATTCTCACTGCGACTCACATTTATGCCACAGCTTGAAGATCCTCTCTCCTTCAATTCTACATTTCCTAGATGAAGAATGGCTGACAGGACTTGGAACAAACCCATTTGGTGTGCCTCAGTAATTCCTGGAATCAGCAGATACTGGCACGTTTGTGGATGAATGACTACACTAAAAGTATGTGAAGTCTTATCATGAGAAATCTAATTGTCCTTGATCTCTTAGGTAAAAGAGCTTTATGTACAATGAAAACATACTACAATTTCCTCCCTAGTCCAAAAAAAATTAAACTAAGCTTTAAAAATAGCTTATTCAGGACATTTTAAATGTAGAAAATGAATGCATTATAATAATGTCCATACTGACGCCTATTGGGTGTTCAGAAGCCTTGCCAATTACAGTAATAAAATTAATACAAAACAAACAAACTCATAACTAAATACAAATTTACTCAACTAAAAATCAAATGTAAAAAAAAATGAATATAAGATGTGACTTTAAATAATTATAATAATTTAAAACAATGAAACAGAGACATATGGGATCCTGTGTGCAAAACACCATATGGCACATGGTATAAAATATTCATACCCAGCAATGAAAAGGCTTTCCTTGTGGCCTGCATCTCCTTCAGATCGTTCACTCCCTCGATAACGGGACTTCTGCCTTGGTTAGTGTAGGGAAAATCATCAGCGCTACCTTAAAAGAAAGATTTTTTTTTAGAACAAAATAGCTGTACAAAAATGCATTACAGCCCAGTCTAATGAAGATGCTCTGCTTTTCTTGACTTATTTATAATCACAATCCAGAGTGTTTATCATATTACCTAACTTTAGAGGTTCAAACTCCGGTAAATGGGCGCAGGCACAGAGCTGATAGAAGATGTGATAGTTTCGCTCTTCACTCGCCTAAAAGAGGAAACAGAAACTGATCGCTTTAGTGTCAGTCAAGTGACATTCTCACTTAAATACAGCAAAATAAATATTTATTAGATTAAAGTGCCCCTATTAAACTCTTCTTACAGTTTGTAATTTTGCTTTTGGATTCACCTACAAAAGAATTAATTCAAGATCAAAACACTTAAGCAGTATCAGCTCTTTTCTCAGATAAATGATTCAGTCTCTCTAAACCCCTGCTTTCCCAGAGCCTCCTTTGCTCTGATTGGTCAGAAGGCCCCTTCTGTTGTGATTGGTCTACAGCTTAAACTGCAATTCAAACTAAATGTCCATTACCATTTCTAAACTTCAGCTCTGGATCTTCCTCAGCACTTTTAGACAGTGTAACGAACAGTAATGATGGTGTCAGTTTTACTGTATGAATTCAAGCTCGAGTCCTCAAGTCCTTGGAAGCGCAAAGTATACACAAACCCTTTTTTTTCTTTTTTTACACAAGCATAATAAATGCCAATTAAAAGCTTTTATTTTACTTAAATTACTGATGACTTATGGGTCATTCAAGCTCTATAAATCAGTATAGTAGAAATGAATGAGTATAAAACTAACCTGGAATACCACTCTAGACTTTTCTAGAAGGTATGTCCTCATGTTTCCTCCGACGATGCGGTACATCCTGTCAAATCCAATCTCAATGTACTTTCCAAAGCGACTACTGTTGTCGTTTCTTGTCGTCTTTGCATTTCCTATAGCCTACACACAGAAGAAAATCTGGACATGACAGAGTTTCTTGGAATAGATCTTTTTGATGCCTAGTGAGTTTTTACAGGCTAGCAAAAGCATCATACCTCCATGATAGGACTGGATGCCAGAACTTTTTCCTCCACGCTGGTCTCAGCAGAGGAGCCACTGACTGTAGCAAAGTAACGCATGGCATATTTGGCAGAAACTGTCTTCCCTGCACCAGATTCTCCACTCACGATGATGGACTGATTCTTCTCATCTCTTACAGGAGGAAGGATAGAGTTGTTATCGCCTACGGACATATTCTTAGACACACTACTTCTATTGAAAAAGATGTGTGCACATACCTGGCCATCTGTTTATAGGCCTCCTCTGACACGGCAAAGATGTGAGGGTCCATATCACCCATGTTCTGCCCACTGTAAACACTGATAATGTCGGATCCATAGATCGGAAGACTTTCATATGGATTGATGGCAACCAGGATGATCCCTATTTTTGTTTTAAAACAAAAATTATAGTTTTAAAGCTTCTGGCTCAAAGATCAGACTGAACTGTAATACTTTTTTTGTGTGTGTATAATTTTTTTATTTGATTTTTAGTACTTCATACTTTTTTTTTGCTTTGCATACTGTATGCAAAATAGTCTAATCTAAGAACAGAAGTCCATAACTCAAAGTCTAATGAGCAGTGCGGATGACAAGCTCTACTAGGTCATATTTTATGATCACATTCACTAGTAATATCTGCTGCACGTGTGAGCTCCAAAGTCTACAGGTCATTTAAAAACAATGCTAAAAAAAAAAGATTTCCTATCAGAGTATACATTGAACAGACTATCCTCTGACATGTTGACTTCAAACTGGCATTACGTTAAAGAAAGTCTGAGTTTAATACATGTAGAAAAGCAATGTCATGGCCAGCTGAGCTGTCATTTATCATTACCGCAGTAGGTGTAGATAAGCTTGGAGTCTATAAATCGGACCCGGAGGTTGTGCAGCACGGCCGGTTCGTGGAGGTAACTGAGAGCCGTGAGGTCATTCTCACCCTCCAGGATGTTTGGGTTGCGAAGAGGAGGCAGAACGCCACTCTTCGGATCCAACTTGTACTCATACTCCTATGAAAAGACTCTAGAAATCAGCTGAAGCTACTGAGGAGAACTAGAAGTGCTATTAAAGGGAATTTACACAGAGCCTCCAGAGGTGCAAAGAGAGCATGAAACCATAATTGAATTTGAGCTGTACCTTACATCAACAATTCAAAAGCCCTTAAAGTAAAAGTCTATTTAGATGGGTTTTTTTAAGTACTTAAGCATTTTACACATACTAGATGTAGTCAATTGTTGGTGATTTTAATATCCATATAGAGAATGAAAAAGACACATTGGGACTGGCATTTAAAGACATTTTAAACTATTGGAGCTCTATCCCACTCAGTGGGATATCATACTTTATATCTAATATTGTTGCATGGGATCAGTGTTGATACTTAGTTGCGTGTAGATTACCATTAGCCATATCTGAAAAACTAACTCCCTGTTACTAATATAGTAGAATTATCACTCCTACCACAAAAGATAGCTTTATAAATAATCTTCCTGATCAGTTTAACCTACTCGGTTTCTGTTGCAACATCAAGTTCTGCAAAGATTTTATTAACTCTTATAAATTAAAAACGCATAGCTGTATGATGTAATTTGTTTGTTTTTCTGTTGCATTAACAGCATGTTGTCTGAAGAGCTACATCTTTATTGAACTGAAGTACACATGGACCTTAACTGCAGTTATATTGTGGGTAGATCACACAAAAGCTTTTGCCATCACTGACATAGTTGCAGACAGGAGACACATTTACCTCAGGAAAACCACAAGTGAAACTTCACAGATCATTTCTTTGCCCTACACACAGATGATAACGTTACCAGTTTCCAACAGTGAAATAAACTGTGTGAACAGCAATGGGTGTAGTTACTGAAATGTGCTGGAATTGGAACTCCACACCCATAATTTTTCCACACAACATCTCGTTCACCAGGAGTCTGACTCAACTCTCCCTCAAACTTGACTCAATGAGGACTCGAGCAGCACCTAATCTGGTCAAATGCGTCATACTTTCCTTTCATAATACCAGTGCTGGATGGGTAAACCAGATCAGGTTTCCTCTTCCATCAGAGGAACAGAACAGGATGCATGTGGAGAACATTTTGAAGATCAAGGACTGGTTTCACAAACAGGGAAACCAACTCTGACCTGACGCATGATGTATTGATGAATGGAAGAGCAGAGGACAGAGCTAAGCAAAACACCAGTCACAAATTAAAGACTAAAATGGGAATTTTTAAAGAGAAATGTCAGAGGAGCTCAAGTTTGTTGGTCAGGCCTGTTTGTTTGAACCACATCAACTCATCTGAGCTTACGCTACTCCTACATCAGGTCAGAGGTCAATTGATTGCGTATCTGAAAGCCAGAGATTATAGTTTATAAAAGTTATAAATGTGGATATTTTTAAAATAAAAAACATGGTTTAGCTTCAGAAGGCCTTTAATAACCCCCTGGAGCCATATGGATTTCTTTTATGATGGATGTGCTTTTTTTGGGCTATAAAATCTCAGTTAAGATTTACTCCCATTATCCCAAAATGTTTTGATATAACTCTGTTCGGCTGAAAGAAGCAACACCTAGGATGGCTTGAGGCCGAGTAAATTATGCTAAAACTTTCATTTTTGGGTGAATGAACCCTTTAAACCTGGTCTGTGAGAATCAGGGAAGAGTTTGTTTGATGCTCTCACCGTCTCATCCTCCAACTGTAGGCGTAGGACGGTGTCTCCGGGCCTGTAGTCTGTGGTCAACTCTGCTGATCTCCACACCTCTGTGGTGTCTGGGATCCAGACTCGCGCAAACTGCATGTGATGAACACCAAGATAGCTTGAATTACAGGATTTATTTAATGCAACTCAAACCATGCGCATCTGTTCTTCCAACTTCAATCAAGCATATGGGAACATGCTTGGAAACATGGAAAGCATATGGAGCACTGTTTTATCAATGCTTTCATATTTAAAACAAGAACTAAAGTGGTAAATGTTGTAAAAAAAAATATACTGCTTTATCTACAATCAGAACTGCAAAAATAAAAAACTTTTTTTGTGTTGCTTTTCTTTCAACTATATAATTATACACATGCTAGTTCGTAACCAAATTTAAAACAATTAAATATAACTGATATGTTCAGTGTTGTTTGAGTGTGTGTACAATCTGCTGAATGTTTGACAATTAAACAAACAAAACAACTTATATTCCAGTAGCCCCTTTAAAAAGTTGCCACAAACCAGCAAAAGTGCTATAAGAATGCACTCTTAGTATGATACAATGTTTCTCTAATCAGATGTGAAATAAGCAGGGTAAACTCTCATACCTTCGAGTAAAGCTCCGGCGCTGCCATTGAGCCCTGCCTGAACTCCCGTTAATCCAGAAACACCGTCTGCTACGAATCAGAAAAAAGACATTGAGAAACGCCAAAGTTTCTGCAATCTTTTGGCTGGTGGCGTGGAAGAAGTGTGACAGCAGCCGGTGAAGCCCATTGAGCGGCACGCGTTAATAACGAGCAGCTGTGCTTGCGTTATTCCGCCGGCAGGGGGCGCGCGGCCGCTCAGCGCTGTTGAGATGCAACACAATCTCAGGGGTTTCTCGTTACAAAGCCATCTATTTATTATATTAATTATGAATACAAATGTCTTTTGTACAGACGAAAACTCATGCCATTAAAAAACTATAATAACACAACTATAATTAATTGATCTATTTTGCCACCGGTGAGAAAAGTAACAGACAGCACTTGACACATTTTGTCTTGCTATAGCAGAAAGACGCTAATAAACTTCGACAGCTAATGAAATTATTTAATTATTTATACTTGGCGATTAGAAACAACTTCCGGTGTCAAACCACGCCCATTTCATATTTCATGTTTTCTTCCCGCTTTCTGTGGCAATCATCCTTGCCAATTTCTCTTAAGCATGCCGGGTGTAAACACGAGACTTTATTTTTAATTTGTTATTTATTTCCCAGAATGTTGTCCAATATGCTTGGTTTATGTTTTATTTTACACGTTGACACCCGTAAAAAAATGTTTTTAAGTCGCCATAACAAAGACAGACAAGGAAACAGAGCCGCCGTGTGGCGAGTGTGAGTTACTGCACCCAGCCCAGGAATGGGTATAAAAACAACGCATACTTAAAATGTGACCTGCTTATTTGTACATTCATGTTACATGAATACTACTGTTATCAGACATCGTTTGTTCGTTATCTTGGCTTTGGCAATATAGTCGCTTAAACAAAAATAAAAAATGAATAAAAAGCAAGCATGCGATGACTAACGTGAAAACAGCGGCGCCTTGTGGTGGTTGTGAGTTACTGCACTCAGGCAGTACGGGTCGGCAGTAACACATCCAGCTCCATCATTATGAACACTGGAGCCCCTCAGGGTTGTGTGTTGAGCCCCCTCCTCTTCACTCTGCTGACCCATGACTGCACACCCATACACAACAGCAATCTCTTCATCAAGTTTGCGGATGACACGACTGTAGTTGGTCTCATTACCAACGGCGATGAGACAAACTTCAGGAGTGAGGTGAGCCACCTGGTCAGGTGGTGCGGCGACAACAATCTCTCTCTGAACGTGGAGAAGACGAAGGAGATTGTTGTTGACTTCAGGAGAATGCACACCCAGCACCCTCCTCTGACCATCAACGGTGCGACCGTGGAAAGAGTGAGGAGCACCAAATTTCTGGGTGTGCATATCACAGAAGACCTCTCCTGGACCACCAACACCACAGCACTGACCAAGAAAGCACAGCAGCGACTCTACTTTCTCCGCAGGCTGAGAAGAGCCGGAGTCCCAGCCCCCATCATGCACACCTTCTACAGAGGCACCATCGAGAGCATTCTGACCAGCTGCATCACTGTGTGGTATGGCGCATGCAACGCATCCTGCCGAAAAGCACTTCAGCGCATAGTGAGAGCAGCTGAGAAGATCGTTGGTGTCTCTCTCCCACCCCTCCAGGATATTTATAACTCCCGCCTCTCCCGCAAAGCCCTCATCATTGCGAGAGACCCCTCCCACCCATCCCAGAGCCTCTTCAGTCTGCTGCCATCAGGGAGGAGACTACGCAGTCTCCAGGCAAGGACCAGCCGACTGAAGAACAGCTTCATTCCCCAAGCTGTCAGGGCATTGAACTCCCTCCCGTCTCTGCCCCTTTTCCTCTCTTTTGCCCCATGCACCTGACCACCCCCCACCCCACTATTGTTTGCACTGTCTTTACCATCGCGACTTTCTCTTTATTTCCTTAATCTATTTTATTTTATCTATTATTATTTATTTATATTTATATATATATATATATTTTTTTTTTTTGGTGTTGTTGATATATATATATATATTTTGTTGCTGTTGTTACTGTTAATGTAACCTGGTTGCACCTTGGGTCTGAGAGTTACAGAATTTCAATTCTCTGTATGTATGTGCTGTATATATTGCGGAATTGACAATAAAGCTGACTTTGACTTTGACTTGAAAATATAAGAAATATCACAGAATTCAGAAACAACAACTTGGTCACAAGCACACGTGCAAAACTATTTTATTTACAAAATAAATGGCACAGTTGTGACTGTAAACGTTTGTACAGCTCAGATAAATCGATTCAGTTGTTCTGCCAACAAGTGAACGCTATCTTCAGCGCAAGTGAACTAACAGTTTTAAGACCGGTTTATCAAGTACGAGGAAAATGGCAAATCTCAACAAATTAACTTTAAGAGCTCTTAGATTTTCTTTAGCTCAACCAGCAAACGTCTACGAGGCCTTTCCTTTCTTCCAACAGGCACAGTATTGGCAGAGGCGGATGTGATTATTTCAAGTCCAGTCCATTTTTGCAGAAAAAAAGTGGTAGAAAAGATGGAAAAAGTGTAAAACCCTAAAATAATGCTGATCCGACTCAATCGGTCAGATTACCATGTTTAAACCTTGGCACTGATGCAATACATTTAACCGTAAGGTTAAATCCAAGTAAATTGGTAGCAGCAATCTATAGATTTCCTTGTCAAAATATTATATTGAGAACATTTCTACAGCTGAAGACAAAGGGAATAGAAAAGACAGCAAAAGAAAGACAAAACAAGGACAGATGAGGGAGCAAAACAGAGAAGGGAAGAGCACGAATGGTATTAAACAGCGAGTTTGCTGGCCACCAGAGACTGTTTCCGCTGTGGAAGGTCCTGAGGAGTGGGAATGTGGTCTCCGGTGATCTCCACCTTCTCCACTGCTGCAGTCGGGAGCTGTTTGTTCTTCATCTTGGCTTTGGCCATGTTATAGTCGCCCGAGTCAAAGTATTTTTGCTGCAAGGAAGAAAACAATGCATGTTATTTGCAACCAATAGGTTAAATTCTCACAATTTTAAAGGGCTAGTTTATCCATAAATGACTTCTGTCGTTAATTTATTACCCTCATCTCGTTCATCTTCTGAACACAAATTAAGATCTTTTTGATGAAATCTGTGGGATTTTTGTCTCTCCACTGACAGATATGCAACTTCCACTTTGACACTTCAAAAGTTCATAAGGAGAACGCAAAACTAATCCATATGAATTGAGCAGTTTAGTTCACAGTTTCTGAAGGACATGCTCAATTTACATGATGAACAGAAATTAGGCTTTTTATTTACATATAAACATTCATCAGCAAACATAAACATGTTGCAAAATATGAGAATAAACCTCATTGGTTCTCACACGTCAAGTGTGTGTGTTGATGAATGTTTATATGAGAATAAAAGCCTGAATTCTGTTCATCAACTAAATTGATCAAGTCCTTCAGAAACTGTGAACTAAACTGCTCAATTTATATGGATTAGTTTAATGATCTCTTTATGAAGGGCTTGAAGCATCAAAATGGGAGTTGTATATCTGTCAAAAGAGAGAGAAATCCATCTCAAAAAATTGTGTTCCAAAGATGAATGAAAGCCTTATGGGTTTGGAACCACACGAGTGGAGTAAATGATAGGATTTCCATTGTTATATGACCCATCCCTTTAAAACCTCTTTAAAAACACATACCCCCTTCTGTAATCTTTTCCGCAACATGTCCGACCCCCCAGGCCGAGTCCCGAGATGAGGGTATCGGGCCTTCAGTTTAACCTCCTCAGCTTTTTCTGGACTTACAACAGTGTCCTGCATCTCCTACATCAGATATGGAAACAAAACCACATCAAACTAAACCTTCAAATAAAAGCACACATTACTACATCAAACTAAACCACAGGAAACAGATTAATGAAAGTTACTTCAGTGAAACTACCCTGAATAAACAGCAGCACAAACAGAAAAACAACAGTGACTACTCAACTTGATTTGTACATTTATTTGCCCCCCTGAAAAGTAAAGTTTACATATGTGTGTGTGTATTATATATATACACTTTTTATTTATCCCATTTTATTTATGAGTTGACAATTATTCTAAATACTAAAACAGTTCTACAAACACACAACGCATAGTTTAAAAGACTAATGAAAATAGTTTTGTTTTATATGGCCCAGAAGCCCTCACTTTAACAGATTTATTTCTATGTTATTTCAACAGTAATGTGTTCATGGCTGAATCCGCGCGATCAGAGTCAGATGCGCTCCGGCCTCCAACAAACCTGCTGCTCCTCTGAGCTCTCCTCCACCTCACCGGACATCTCCACAAACCACACGCACAAAATAAAAGAAAACAAAACACGAAAACGGAGCGCTTGTCTTCGCTTGGTCGGCAGGAGATATTGTTCACTGACCGTCTCCTGCTGCTGCTGAGCTGAAACTCCTCAATCTTGTTCTTCGAGAGAAACGGAGTGGCTCACAGTCACTAGCGCCGCCACCGCCGCCTGGCGGCCTGGAGGAAAACATGCTCTGCGAATCATTAATATCACACACAATATGGAAGTTAATCGTACGTTTACTTTAGAATAATTTAATATTTCACAGCCCAAAAGTGGACAGTTTTATAATTATACTTAAAGGCATCTTACTTGCTAGAAAAATATGACCATGTCACATGGCAGAGCAGATTTTTTTGTGATCAGGTTTTATATAGTTAAAGTTCTCTATTAGCTAGTTTGGAAAGATGTGTTACACACACACAACAATCAGATACATTTACGTGGCCTCGTGATCAATCTTCACTGATTTTGAAGATCTTTGTGTTGTATGGAGGGCTATGTTATACCAGGTAATGTCGGTATGTCGTTACACAGTAACCAGTTACACACTACCTTTATCCAACAAGAGTAACTATCGACACAACAGGATTGTTTTCATCTGGATACATCTGGATTGTATCCAAAAACATAAAAACACAACTCACTGCAGAATTAAATGCACACCTCAACTCTCCTGTTTCCACCAAACCATTTGTTGAGCTCCACAGGGACAATATTCATGATCGAGCTTATATAGCCAAAGCTTCGGTCATTTGTTCAGATGTCAAATGTCAGTTTCGGTGGTGCCAACAGTATAACAGTGGGCTGTAGGCAGTGTGAATCATGTATTGTTCTCTGATGAGTCCACATCTGTCTTTCTCACAAACGGTGTGGAGAAGCCCCAAAGAGGCTTAAATCCTGGACTGCTGCTGCCCAGAGTGAAGCTCACAATGGATCAGTGATGGTTTGGACTTTAATGAAGTGGATGTCGCATATCAGCACGATAATACACTAATACACACAGCAGGACTTGTGAAAGAATGGTTTAATGAACATGAAAGGGAAGTTGAACATTTCCTATAGCCATCAGTGTCACCAGATCTAAATATTTTTTAGCTATTTTAGAGGAATGAGTGTTTTTCTCCACCAGAATCACATAGTGACCATTGTTCTGGAAGAGGAACAGCTTAAAATGCTTATGGTCACTGTGAAGGACTTGCATCTGTTATTTCCAAGACCAAGTGATGCTGTATTGGCCGCAAAAAGAGCCCCTTCACCATCCTGATAAATTAATTTAATTTCACTGTTCAACCCAATTCAAATAAATGTTATGTCATTGATTTTGAGGATCAGACATATCAAATTGTATTAAACAGACATCACATATAAGGACCATCTAAACAGGATTTTTTTTTAAAGCACAAGGAAACCATGATTGAGGTAATCGCATTAAAATCACTTTAATTTACATAATTTTAGAAAACAACTGTTAGTTCCATTTACTTACACATTATACAATGATAAAAATATAAATCATGGAATTTGGAAAAATATGTCTTTAATTTGAAATGAAACAACAAATATTGGTCCGTGGCATGTTTCTTTATATCATGAATAAAAATATACACTGAATGAAAATATACACTTCTGAAAGTGTAAACAAAGGCTTAGAGTTAAATGTGATAAAGCTGCAGTTATTCGTTTTAATATTAATGGAAAGACATCTACTGTACACTTCATTCAAATCTCCTCATAACAGGATCAAACAGAACTCCAAAAATTCTCATAGAACTGAGAAACCTGTTGTAAAATATTTGCAAACGACCCATTAGTTCTGGATTCGTGTCACTAGATAATACAGCAGGAAGAAGACCACAACCAGGCCGATGGACACGTAACACAGGATCTTTCGGTTGTCTCGGCCGGATCGTACCATTGTGGAAAACCTCTTCACGCTCCCAGTCAACAGGCCAGTTGCACTGAGAAAATTGGAGTCCTGAGTAAACAAGGATGACGAGTTACACCCATGTGCCAACACTGCAAATACAACATCAACACTTTAATAACACACACCATGCCATCCAAGTATGCATTCTGTTCCTCAGCCTCTTTGTCTATGTCGTATGCCAGCTGTGGATGAGAACAAACACATTTAAATACCACAACATGACCACTTTATGTTAAAAATCACATAATATATAGTGTTGGGGGAAGTTACTTTTAAAAATAATGTATTGCAACATTCCCTAGAAAAGTAATTTATTAATTCAGACTTTTTGGGGGAAAATGTAAAGGCCTTTTCACACCAAAAGTGAAAATATGTGAATGCAAAGTCAGTCAATAAATGGAAAAGTAACTTACATTACTTATTTTTTTTAAAGTAATGCCTTACTCAAGTTAAGGCATTATGTAAATAATGTAATCCGATTATGTACCTTACATTAGCCCAACATAACATACATATAAATAAATTGACTTACAGACTTGAGTCTAGACACTTTACTGGCCAGATTATCTGCCATCAGCTTGTTTTCAGCGTCCAACATGTCATCCACAGCACCATGTCCTGTTAATTACACAAAATTCACTGTTATTCACTTATTTCGACATAAATGACATCAATATGACTTCATATCTGACCACTTTCAGATTTGAGTTTATCTCTCCTGGCAACATCAAAACATCAATCATTATTTTTTTACACCAGAGGAGCATCGCACACTTAAATGGCTTTTGAATATGCTAATAAAAAGTCGAAATGAAAATAAAACAGCATATTAAAATAAAACTGCTACGTGTCACTTACCGCGACTCCACGGATCAGCCATTTTTAAAGAGCTAATCAGCTAACAACTCCAAAAAAACCTCGAAAACACACCGAACACGCACAAAAACTGTTGCTTTTAACTGTAAACAAAGTTTATAACAAATACCAGCACATATGAGTTCAGGAAATTGAAGACAACTGTAAAACAGCGCAGAGAAACCGAACAGTGCCGCGTCCACAGCGCCGCGAGGGATTGTGGGATATGTTTGTCCGCCAGTCATTCATTTTTCTATCATAAGGACTCTGTCTGATTGCATAATCATCCTATCCTTCCATCTGCCTTTGTTTGCTCTTTAAACATTTTTTTTTATTTGGCTAATATTACTTTTTAAACGACATCGATATGAAATAAGCAGCGCCTGTCACTGTTGTGCTGGTAAGCATCTTTATATTACAATGCATAACCTTATCATCATATCATCATAACAATGAATCGTAAAATGCTAAAACAAGGATTGCATAATTAAATCCGATAATATAATATTTGCATTTATAACCCCTCGTGTGCGTTCTTGTGATGAAGATGTATTAAATTAAATAGTTTTATATAATGCATATCTATTGAAGTTGATGTTTTTCCAGATGCACGACATAAAGCGGGGAAAACGATTATTAAATATAATTAACTGATATTTTTGTTTTGTTTGATATTTCAGTGCTTGTTGAATGATTGCAATCACCTCTGAATCTTCTTAATGTACGATCTTCATATATTTATATATTGCATCGCATAGCTTTAATATGCATTTAAATTAGGGAAATATGCGACGTTTAGGCGCAATTATTACAAGCACAAATCTTTATTAAAATGTATGTAAAGGTTTCCGTTAAAATGACTTAAATGCTATAATTAAATATAAATTATAGTATAACTATATATATGTAATAAAATATATTTTTTTTGTGGAATTACATTATAGTGATTTCTGTACTAAATAAAATAATGAAAAATATAATTATTTTCACTAGTGTTCACAGACTTTTTGACCTGACTATAATTCATGTAATCTCTTCTCTCTCTCACTCTCTCTCTCTCTATCTCTCTATCTCTATCTCTCTCTATCTCTCTCTCTCTCTCTCTCACACACACACACACACACACACACACACACACACACACACACACACACACACACACACACACACACACACACACACACACACACACACACACACACACACACACACACACACACACTACAACAACAACAACAACTTATATTTATAAGAAAAAAAATGAGAAAAATTGTGCATTCAAAATACATTCTGTGACATTAGTGTTATTGCATCACTCTCCTTATTTAATTTATGCATGACTGACAAATTATAAATCATTTTTAAAGTTTATTAGTTTGTGGAAACTTTCAAATGAATAGAATTTTTGCCTTACATATAGGCCTAAACATTTTTTTAGAGTAAAGGTGATTTTTATTTTATTTTAAATGTTAAATAATTCTTAAACTCTTAGTGCCGTTGTATATTTGAATGTAATTTATTTAATGTATATATCAATTTCTTTGTTTTGTTTTTTGTAGTGTGGAGCACCAATCAGCCACAGATTGTCATAATGTTGGCCCGCAAAGGCCTTTTGCCTGATGGGTTCCTGTTGACACGACTCGCTGAGGATGCCACACAACCCAGTCGCATCCGGCCAAAGTCACAAAGGGCGCGTTTCATCACCAAGAGCGGCTCCTGTAATGTTGCACACAAGAATATACGAGAACAGGTGCGATGCACAAATCAACTTATATTGTTGTAGAACATGTTATTCGACAACAAATGCTATGATAACTTTACTTCTTCTCAGGGCCGGTTTCTCCAAGATGTTTTCACAACAATGGTGGATCTGAAATGGCAGCATTCCCTCCTGATCTTCACTTCAGCATTCCTCTGCTCCTGGATGCTCTTTGCCATGGTTTGGTGGCTCTTGGCATTCGCCCACGGCGATCTGGAGCCTCGAGATCCCAATGAGCCCGGGCCTGTGCCGTGTGTCACTTCCATTCACTCCTTCACTTCTGCTTTTCTGTTCTCCATTGAGGTCCAGGTAACTGACCCATTGATGACCCATCTAGAACAGTATCAGCTGAGCACACCTAAATTCAGGTAAAAAGGTTTGTGAGATAATGAAAACATGTGTCCGTAATATCAGGTCACTATTGGTTTCGGAGGGCGAATGGTGACGGAGGAATGTCCGCTGGCCATCATAGTCCTCATCATCCAGAACATTCTCGGTCTGATCATCAATGCCATCATGCTGGGTTGTGTGTTCATGAAGACGGCTCAAGCCAACCGTCGAGCAGAAACCCTCATCTTCTCGCGGAATGCAGTCATTGCCCCGCGGAACGGGAGGCCAACGTTTATGTTTCGCGTCGGGGATCTGAGGAAGAGCATGATCATCTCAGCCACCATTCAGCTGCAGGTGACAAATATATTGCACTCTCTAAAAAATAAGGGTGCTTTATTGGTTTCCATGAAAAGACTAACATCCATGGAACCTTTCCTTTAGACAGAAAGTTACTTACTGTAGAATAAGGTACTTTGGTTTATTAAAATGCACTTCACACTAAGACAAAATGTTTTAAGAAAATTAAAATTCTGTCCTTTACTCTCCCTTAAGTTGCTACAAAACTGAATGAATTTGTATCCTCTGCTGAACACAAAAGAAGAGATTTTGAAGAAAGTCAGTAACCAAACATTTGATGGGCCGCACCGACTTCCATTGTGTGGAAGAAAAAAAATACTATGGAAGTCAATGGGATCCATCTATGGGATGGATTGATCCAATCTATTTTTGTATGAACTATCCCTTTAAAGAAATGTTAATTGAAAAGGTCTGTGGGGAACCCAGAATGTTTCTTCTGTTCAGAATTTCTTAAGTTGAATTCCACCCTAATCTTGACTTTTGTCACTCAGGTGATCCGGCGGACAGTGACAGCGGAGGGTGAGGTGATTCCTGTTTGTCAGTTGGATATCCAGGTGGAAAACCCTCTCAGGAGCAACGGCATATTCCTCGTCTCTCCGCTTATAATCAGTCACACTATTGACAGAGGAAGTCCGCTCTATGAGGTCTCAGCACAGTCACTGGCTACTGAAGACCTGGAGATCATCGTCATTTTGGAAGGTGAATGGAGTGGCTTTCTCTTTTTGTATTTCTCTTGCGGTAAACTCAATGCATACATCCTTCACGGAGAAGGCAGTCTTACTATGCTTTTCTGGATGAAGCAAGAACAAAGCTTTTTTTTCTTTCAAGACTAGAAAGTACTGATAAAAATGTTTCAACGTAATTACATTTGGACAGTTTTACCCATTGTTTAGAATGAATTAAATATTGCCACAAATACATTTTAGTTGTAGTTTTCTACCTTTACTAAACACCATCATTAATTATGACAATGTTACTGTAAATATCAGTAACACTAGATTGTGCTATTGAGAAATGATGCTAGTTAGATCATTAACTTTGGAATCCCTAAAATACTTTAGCTAAAATGAAAAAAAAAACTGCACTAATCTGAAAAGACTAACTGAAGAAAAAAATACAAATACAAATATTTTAATATAAATTTAAAATGTCCACATGTATACGTTTTTAAAACGCTTTTTAGCGCATTGCACCATAAGCTTAGCAACATGCTAGTTTTAAATTGTTGAAATCAATGTTAAGGCAGTTATGGTCGTTAAATGAAATAAACTAAATAAAAACAAACCAAAATACCTGTTAAAAAAGCAAAATAAACATTTATTGAAATAAAATAATAAAATAAAACAAAAATAACTAATATAAATATAAAATACATTATAAATGACTACAAATGTATTTTAGTTGTAGTTTTTGAGATATTATGAATTAAAATCTTGGAACCTTTATAACTCACCTGTATTAAACACGAAAATACAACTATATCAGAATACAAGACTGTGCTAAAAAATGTCAAATTGTTAAAAATGAAAAATTATGCTAGATTATGCATTAACTCTTGCGGCCCTAAAATAAAAATTGAATAAGTTGAATCTAGAAAAACCTGAAAAATTAAAACCAAACTGAAAGGAGCAATTAAAGAGTGAAAACTAACACTAAATTGAAAAGACCAACCGAAAATAAAATAAAAACTCAGTCAATTAGATGCTTTTGAAATGTAACCATTGTGTCTGTTCTACCAGGTGTTGTGGAGACCACTGGCATCACAATGCAGGCCCGCACATCCTACACACCCGAGGAGATCTTATGGGGTCGGCGTTTCGTCTCCATTATGACGGAGGAGGATGGGCGCTACTCGGTCGACTACTCTAAATTTGGGAACACTGTTCCCGTCCGGATGCCGGCCCTCAGTGCCAAGGAGCTGGATCAGACCAGGGGCGTGCAGGACAGTGGACCCCATGAGGGTAAACCTCAGGGCTGGGGGCTGGTGAGGGCGGGACGGGGTGGGTACAGGAGGGGCGGCGGCAGGGCCTGCGATGACGCCGCAGCCAAGCCGTGGTACGTCACAGCGGAGAAAGAGGAGGAGAAGAAGGGTCAAAAGAAAACGGTGAAACTCGAGGAGATAGGCAGAGAGATTGAAGAAGAGACAATAGAGGACATGAGCGATTAGAGTACAGAAAAAAACACAGTTGTTTTTTGTTTTTGTGATATGGAAGTAGATCTAGGTGTTACTGGTGACACTAGTTGAGTTAATAATCAAACATATTATAAATAACAAATAGGTATCAAATAGATTTTTATACTACACGTTTTGTAAACAGTCAAAACATGGACAACTGAGAATTTCTTGTAGATTTTGTCCTGTTCAAACGACAATATAATGAATTTTAGGAATGTTTTAACAGGAAAATTTGACACTTGTCATGGAGCCTAGTTAGGGTAGATGCTGTAAATAGTTTGATGAGAGTAAAAAGGGAGGCTGTTGGGCATAAAAGTACAGTAATACTGTCAGTTTCAAACAAAACAAACATGGCCAAAGACCTTGCACAGAATGAGCTTTTGTGTTTAACTTTGCTACTATGCAAACATAAGTTAACCAAAGTCCCTTTCAGGCAAGGCATTTCTGTCATGCAAGTACAGCTCCTATCTCTTTGAATGAGGAAGTATTAAATTCTTCAAAGCTGTTCACCAAGCTTATGATTACATTTCATACTGCTCGCTAAATTTTACTTTGGTTAAACGGACATGTTTGACCATTGTGTGTGTGACTTTAAAACAATTTTTTCATTGCAAATACGTGTGACGCAAGCCAGTGGAATGGAAAAACGCAGGCCTAGAGATGCATTTTTAAAAGATTTCCTGTAGCTCAAACAGTAGAGTGTGGCGCTTGCAACACCAAGGTCATGGGTTCGATTCCCAGGGAAAGCAAAAACTGATTACAATGTAAATGTGTTCCTTGAATGCAATATAAGTTGCTTTGGATAAAAGCGCCATCAAATGCATAAATGTAAGAAACTTCTTTTAACTTGATGTTGTAAAGACGAGACGAAAGTGTAACGGTCAAATGAGTCCGTCTAGCACATATTTACATAGAAAAACAATGGAAAAGCAGTGCAGTGAAATACAAAATGCATTTATTGTGGCTCAAACTGTGTTTTATATGCCACCGCTTTGTTTTCATTCACATCAAATGAAATACGGCATCTACCTCGACTATCTATTGCTGCTGCTGTTAAACCAAACATGAGGCAGCTGTAAATATTTGTCAGGATTTGATACCATAAATCCTTTTAAAAATATTCCAGTTCCGTTCTTTGCCTTTTTGTGTTCTCATCTTGTTTTATGAGATGTGATCGTGTTTACGTGACCTTTTTCTTTACAATGTTACGTTTTTTAGCATGTAAATACTGTGTTTGTGCAATTGTTCGTGAACTAGAGGACCTGATTGAAAACATGTTAGTGTCCCCCTAAGCCATTTAAACCTTTAGAAAATGCATTCCATGGTGATTTAACTGTTTACATATCAGCGGGTTAATTTATTTTGAGTATTTTATGCATTTAATAAAGAATATGCCATTTTATATATCTGACTGAAAGACTTCCTGGTGTTCAATTTACTTTTTTCAGAAAATGCAGTGTTATATCACAGGATTAGAGGTAAACAGCTGGGCAGAGTTTACTTTTAGACTTTGCAGAGATTGGTGTTTAGAGGGAAGCCGGTCCATCTGTGTTCAGATGGTGGAGGTTTTAAAATCAGCTGTTTAAAATCGACTAAGCAGTCTAGTACTGAATACATGTATTCCTGCTTTTTTACTCTGTGTTAAAGTGAATTCATGCCATTTTACAATTACCGTAACAATTGTGAACTTTATAAAGCTTGTAGAAATGAATTACAATTGTAATTCATACAATTGTAAACTCGTAATTCTCTCAGAGCTACGACCACTGGAGATTTAAGGTGTGTTTGGCCTGAAATGACACTGATGTCATGCATCGATCAGTCTGCACAAAGTACAGCAAGAGCGACTGGAAAGCATACAAACCTACACTTACGGTAATTACGACACGGCGTGAAAACAGCTTTAGGTGCTGAATTTAAATGACTAGTTGAAGTGGAGCTGTCCGCGGTGCTGAATGGACAAACTGAATGGTGCAAACTGGACATTTAAGTTGGTAAGCAATAAGGCAACCCTTAAAAACCTAAGAATCAATATTTCTTTACAAACAATTGAGATTCAGAAAATCAAGTTCTATTTTTAAAATTGGTTATTTTACTGATGTAATGGTACTGCATACATAGCTCATATATGAAAAGATCAAACATTTTGCAACATTATTTTAAAAAAATCCGCCAAATAAAATGTAATTAAATAAGTAGTAATAAAAAAATGGTATTAGAATAATAATAGTTTACAGCAAACAGAGCTTTTTGATATATAAGTGATTAGTAAAAACCATATAATCACTAAATAATGGTACATAGTAAATATATAGATATCTATAAGAGACAACAAAAAACAAAAAAGTAGTTGTTGTATTGTGAAATTATGCAGTGATGAAGCAGGACCAGAGGCCGCTGAGCGCCGCCAGCAGATATAAGAACCACGTGCTTGCAGCTGTCACTGGCCCGCTGTTACACAGGTCAGTGTTGCAACACCTGTAAGTGTATTCTGATATCGATGGGAACTTCTGGGAAAGACGAGAATTATCACAATCAGTGTATCGAATGCATCGGCGAATGGTCTTCCCACCTGGAAAATAAGAAATGTTTCAATAAGTGAGACAGAACAGAACAGAATACAATAGAATAGAACAGAACAGAACAGAGCAGAATAGAATAGAATAGAATAGAAAAGACTCTTGAAAATAAAGGTTGCACAAAAGGTTGTTTATATTGGAAAAAGTTTCTTCAGATTTTTAAAATGTTCTAAATTTTCTAAATTTATTTTAAAGACCTAATCACTAAAACTGTTCTATGGGGAAACCAAAAGGATGATTCTGTGGCATTGCTTTTTTTAAGAGTGTAGAATAAAACAGAATTGAAGTCTACACTTTAGTATTGCTTTAGATAACAAATGTTATAAATATATTAGAAATTGCACATTTTTTCAAGCAAAACTGTGTAACAAGAAAAGTAAGTTAATAAAGGAAAGTAAGTTAGAATGTAAATTAACCCACACATGCTACACAAAAATATCTAACAATCACCTCAACAAAAAAATTATTAAACATTTTAGAGTAAGAGGTTAACCAAACTTAGGTTATGCGACGATTTTTAGGAATATACTTTTCAGAAATTACAATTCCACTTAAGATTTATCTTCAGAATAATTTAAGGGGAATAATGGGATGTTTTATGGGAATATTAAATATTAATTTACATTTATGCATTTGGCAGACGCTTTTATCCAAAGCGACTTACATTGCATTTTTTTTAAGGAACACATTGTATCAATTCTTGCTTTCTCTGGGATCGAACCCATGACCTTGGCGTTGTAAACACAATGATTGAGCTACAATGGAAAATAATGATAACTACACAACACCTAATTTTATTGTCAGAATCTGATAAATGTTTATGTGATGATTAATTTAGATAAATAAATAAAAAATAAAAAAGTCTAATGTTCCTTGTTAGTATTGTTTGATATTTTTATGTGATTCAAAGAAAATGTAAATGTAAATAAATTAAATGTATAACTACCTTTTTGGAATATAACATAATATAATATAAAGAATGAACCAATAATAATTGCGTTTAAAATGTATAGACTCCACTGCTAACATAACAAAAAATGTAAATACCAAAGCTTTTTTGTCTCAGCAAGATATGTCCCACTGCATACTCAAACATTATCCACAAACCTTTCTCGTGGAGATATAAACATGCATCCTCATAAGAACAAATTTGCTGCACTGAGCAATGGCCCCCAGTGTAATCCTCACACTTGTAGCATCGAAGAGATGAGCCTGCAGAGGAGAATCGCATTCCATATTGCTTATTGCCTGTATCAAATAAAAAGCATTGAGGTCATGACCAAAACCACACAAAACCAACCCGACAATAAGCACCACATGCATTTAACTTACCGAAGCTAAGAGACAAACAACAGACCAGTAGAAAAAGTCCAAGAGAGCACTTCATCATGAGAAACCTTGCTGACCAAAGAGACTGATAATGAATAACAATAAACAATAATCAAACAACCGGAGGAAATGAAAAAGCAAATCTGCTTTTTTTGTACTTGTAGGAAAAAACATCAGCAGCATCAGCAGAATTATATTAAATATCACTTACCCTGCTCAAAAGTATTCAGATGTCACAAACGTCCAAGCTTGTGTGTTTCAGCGAACCAAAAGAATTCCTCGTGCCGCCTCTTCCCCGCTCGAGCTCTTGCCCAACCTCACCCTTGTCCTTCATGAATGATGTCATTGATGGAATTTCTCCTTGATGCCAAGACTAAACAAACACTAAAAATGAGACATTTTTTTAAACAGTCATTATCGTTCCTGTACAATCTGTGGAGTAAAATTATAAACATGGTTTTTAATTGTAGTGATCAGTTTTTCCTGATATTAAAAAGCAAGCAAAATTCAATGAGTTGTATAGTTTTCAGAAATTTGATCACATCTCAAAAACCATTTGCATTCAATGACCCCATCTTGCACACCCAGAAGAGGTTTACACAGTTTGATCTAAAATAAAGCCCATTTAGAATTGGCCTTTTACAAAGACAGTATACAGAACCTTAAAACAAAAGATTTTCGCTCGATGTTTGGAACTTTAGTAGAATGTAATTGTCTCTCTATCTGTAACCACTGACCACGAGACTGAAAACCCAATCCTTTCTGCTAGGTTTCCCAACGCTGCAGCTGGTGGTGACAATAAGGCCTGTGTCACATTTCCCAGAGCCTTTCTGCAGTCATGGAAGCACTCAATTCAAACGTCATCTCAATGGCGCCCTTATTTTAGCCTGAATCTGAAAAGGCACAAAATACAACTGTGAATCCGTATCTGACAACAGCAGAACAATCGGGGATAAGCAAATGGATTTGTTGGCATTTAAAACGCAGTGAAGTGGCACGGTTTGTGTGACAGCCCACACAAGCACTCATGTTGTTGCTTTTTTTTCCTATGTTAGCAAAGGGAACAGAAAAGTATCACAATCCTCATATCCAGGAGAAGGCGTGATGATTGGCCTTTTTCACAATGCTGGAATGAGACTGTGTTTAAAGGACCAAAATCTAGGCACAGATGAACAATGAAGCTGTGATCAGACAAGCAACAAGGAGCACTTGATCTTTGTTTGGGCTGCGGCGTTCAGTGCAGCATTTTAAATACTGTTTGTGCGTGTCTGGCAAATCCAGCTCACAGAAATAGACAGGAATCAATTTCAGCTTAAGCTTCAGTTTACAGATTTTTTTTGTCCTGTGAAGTCAATTACACTAATTCAAATATCTGAAGCATTGCATCATGCATCATCGTTTTAAAGGGGGATTTTTGTAATATTATTGTAATATGTTCCTTGAGGTTCACTTATAATGAGGATGTTTAAGCTATATGAAACTTGCAGGATGTTTTAATGGTACGAAGATTTGTCAAAAGATCAAGGCAAACATGACTTCTAAACCTAAAGTCATCTTACCGTATCTTTACCTATGAATAGTGAGACAATTAAAGCAACCAGTAGAAAAATGACCACGACAATGAAAATAACATAGAAAACTTTATTAAACCATTATTTGTTGAATATAGATTCCATATGCTGTCATTTTAAGTGGGTTTCTATAATACATGTACACATTCTCTAGGTATACATTTCACATGTAGTTCATATTCTTGAGTTTCCAGTGTTATATTTTCAGGACGAAGGTGTGTATGATGTATAAATCGAAGTACAATGCAAAAAGAAACTGAACGAGAATATAGAGCTACCATTCACTTATTCCATTTGAAAATAAACTTGAAATCAGAAGTAACCTTGTTCCTTAGGCCTTAAACCTAGTGTCTCCCACATAAAAACAGATGATCAATAATTGTTTGAAAAACATTTTATAATACAGACAATGAACATTATTGTGATTACATGACAAGTAAATCAAGAAGTACAAAATTATGAATCTAGACGTAACATTTACATTTGGTATGCGCAGTATTTGATTAACAAAGCCTTAATGAAACAAAATCAGGCTTGACTTTGGCTCATTTGATCAGAATTCACCATTGAAGATGAGCAAACGTTAGTGTTGACAACTACGGCGTATAACTCCCAACACATGAGAAGATTCACTCGATGGCATACCTCACTCTGAGGTAACATGCGCAAAGGAAACAAAACGTTTTGATTTTTGGCAGCACACTTAATCTTTTACTCAAACCTATTGCTACTGCAAATAAGTTCAGATGTGTGAAGTGACACTGATTCTCACTGGGATGAGAAATGTAAACAAAAAAATAAACTACTTTAAAACATAATGTGAATAATCTTCTCCGTAGAACAGTTTTTAAAATGTACATTCATTGAACATTAAAAATGGTTTTATCAAAATGTTTTTCCATAAAATGCAAGCTTTCTGAGGATTTAAACATGCTAAATTTTTAGACGTGCAAACTCAATAAAGACAAGCTGTTTTAATTACCCTAAAAAATTTGATTCATGTAAAACATTGCAGCTCATGGAAGATAGTCAAGTCTTAACTGTGCATGTGGATAGTGAAAGGTTAAAGAAACTTTAACTGCATTTTTAACTGCACATTTTCCATTTTGCACTATACAGTGAGAACAATCAATACTGTTGAATATAGATGCGTTCACGCTATGTCATATTATGAGATTTCAACTTGTAAAGAGTGTTCATGTCCGCGTAGAGCTTGTAATTAAATAAAAAAAGAAGCTTTGAACTCCTACTTTTAAAGCTTTGAACTCCAACTTGTACCACGTGACCGCTGTACTTTAGACATAGTAATCATGAATGTAGCATATTATACTGCATGTATTTGTTTGAGATTGATAGATGGATATACCACAGATTATAATATTTTCTTAATGGATGATAATAATGATGCTTTAACAGCTATATGAATAAAACTGACATGTTAACTCATGTTTAATTTTAACTACATCGCAAATATGACTATAAAGCCTTCATTTTAACAATAGATCTCGACTGGTCTTTGACCTTAAGAAATTACATTTAAAAATTATGATTGAAAAATATGGAAATTTGTAGAACATAACAAAAAGGGCAAATCCTTAGGCATCTTATAAAACATGCTTGATCGCAATTGGAAATCTCTAAATTCCAAAGTTTTGCTTCAAGGAACATTACTAGTAAGTTTTAAACTTACTTGCATTTAAGAATATACAATTTAAGTGTAAAATATATATTGCACGGATATAGATGATGGAATTTAGTGGCAAGGCGAGGTACGGCAAAAATAACTAATTTAAAGTCAGTAGAAAAAAAAAAAAGAAAAAGAAAAAAAAAAACGCTGCTGACCATAAGACATGCACTGGTAAATTACACAAATGCACAAAATAACACAATACAAAAAATACACACATTTGTTCTTGTGTGACATTAACTCAAAAAGAAATTCTTTTAGGTACTTTATGTCGAAAATATTTTCCAAAGGTAAATTGTTGTACAGTGTCGCCCTCTAGTGGTGACGTCATGCATAAGCATTTGAATGAATGCAAAGAATGAAATCAGTATGGCTGATTTAGACATGATAATAATTGGGACTATTATTATTGAAATAGTTTCTGTTCATCATTTTAAATTTTCAGTAAACATTTGACTATTTAGGCCGCCAATATGCAGCATTAAAAAAAAAAAAAGTAAACATGATATATTTGTTGCTTTGATGTAAGATCAGAGTAAAATCGAAATGAAAATTTAACCATATTATAATTTAAACTGGCTTATAAGAGGAGCTTGCGGCTGTACATAAAGCATGTACCAGAAATCAAACACCAGTACATTTTTTTTCTATGGGTAAGGAATTCAAACCTTGCATATTTAGGCAATTTACTTGAAATCAGATTAGGTGTAAACTGCACATTACAGGTGCCTGATTGCAAAGTATTATGGCACATCAACATGTTTTGAAACCATTTTTACATCTTAAGAGTAATGGTTATCTTAAAGCAGGGTTCTTCAAATCTGCCCTGCACACTTCAAACACATCTGATCAAACACACCTACCTGTAATCTTCTAGTAACTCTGAAGACTTTGATTAGCTTGTTCAAGTGTGTTTAATTAGGGCTGGATCTAAACTCTGCAGGGCAGTGGCTGGATTTGAGGAACTCTGACTTAATGAGCATCTTCAGAACAAAAACAAATGTTAGAAATATACTGCATGGCAAAATAGTGGCTATTTCCATTTGAATTAATGATAACTAGCATAAAGAACATGCTATAAAAATTAAGCACTTTTTGTTCGATCATTTCCATACACACAAGTTTACATACAAATACAGAATGATTGCTTGTATTATATTGCAGAGAGAATAAAAAGGTTTTCCAGAAAGGTTTTTGTTAAATCAGCTTTTGCAAGGTGACATTTTCAGAGATTACAAAAGACCGTAAGGAGGCTTGACTCACCAATGCCTGATGAAACGGTGCTCAGTTGAACATTCACCTAACGGCAACAATCCTCACAACTAGAAAATAGTTTCTCTTTGGAACAAAAACACATCATCAACACAATACAACCATTTACATGAACATTTTAAAGTGTTTCATGTGCCTGCGACCTGCAAAGGCATTCATACCAACTCTTAGAGAAGATGCTGATCTAGGCCATTTTAGCAGCAGGGCCAGTGTCAAACTTGGCCAATCACATTATAGTCCCGATCAGCCCTTTTCCAATGAGATGGCTTTTTTGGAATCATGTTGGCTGAGGAATTGGCTCTGACCAGTCAAATATCAGGATAATACTCTGCATTTATATCCATATTGTGCAACACAGACTTTTGTTCGGCCGTGGACATTCTGCTCAGGACCTCTGCGGAGAGTGAAAAGCTGTTCCCAGATTTCTCTTCAAACCAGCTGTCCAATGCTCTCTTTCCGTCAAAGCTACCGATAGGCGGCCCGTTAATGGCCAAGGTGAGCAGATCATTGATCTGATCCAGAGTCAGTCTGGAACGGCTATTTCGCCGCACTTTTTGCAAAGACCCTCTTCCTTTGTCGCAGCATGTCGTTGATGTTGGCAAGACCCTGACAACCTGCAGGATGTGATTGAGAAGAGGAAAACGTTGCTTGTATCTGAAAATGTGGCCGACTACTTCTTTAAAACCATTCACACTACAATAATCAGCTTTCAGATCCCTCCATTCAACCACAAGACTTCCTCTGGCATCTATTCTTTCTTGAGAGAGTTCACGCCTGGATGAAGGAATGGTCTCTAGGTGGTCAAAAATGACAAGGATCTCCTCCTCTCCATATGTGCCAAGAACATCCCTGTTAAGAGGCCACGAGGCCAGGTCAAGCACCTGACAAGCCTGGACCACGCTGCGACTGCGTGGATCAAAACGTTGGGCCAGGATGCCTTGACTTCGCTGACAGATCTTCTCTCGAATGGACTGAAACTTGGACTCGGCAACCCGCAAGTTCTTGAGGTCCACACCATTAAAACTCTCTCGAAAGTTGTCTTCAAACTCCTGTAGGTACTCCCCTGGGGAATCCACCAATTGACCAATCTCATGAATGGCATCCTCAATTTTTGCATCCACCTGTGACGCCAACAGATAGTCCCCCTGAAAGATGAAAGCAAGTCGTGAAAAAACAGCAATGACGTCCAACAGAAAATAGATCAGTTTCACAGACTGATAGTCCAACAGGAACTGTAGGAGAGACAGAGCAATGGCAGCAGCATCACCTCTCTGGGTTTGGCTGCTTATGCTCTTCAAGTGAGCAACCACCTCCAGATAGTCCTTAATCAGGGCATTGAGAACATTGGGTTCCCCTATGATCCAACGAACGCCTCTTATATCCCCTAGAAATTCGGTTTCCTCGGACAGAGTTGGTGCTGTTGACCTCAACTCAGCCATCATTCGTGGAGAATACCGGTAGAAACTAAGCAGTTGCTTCAAGTTGTTTTCCAAATCCTCCAAGCATGATAATTCCTTACCACTGATGGCATCCAGAACCTCTAAATGGGGACGATGGATCATCACAGGTAGACACAGCACCCAAGGGATTGTCTTTCGTATGGCTATGTAAAGATTTGCCCTCAGACTAGAGGAGATGTTTGAGCCATCTATTCCCAGGCCAATAACTAGCATGTCCTGGAGTCTTAGCCCGAGGACACCGAAGGCACGATCCACGGCCTGAAGGTAGCCTTCCACATTGCCTCCACAAAGCCTTTGCAGGGAGAGGAACTCGGTGGCAGGAAGCCCATCCGTGGTGGTGAACTGGACGTAAACAGCAACAGTGTCAGCCAGGAGATCGTCATTCTGACCATCCATGATGATGGTTAGAAAGGGTGAAAGGCGAATCTTCTCAGCCAGATCCTCTTTGAATGCTCGAGCGATGTGTTGGATGAGAATCTGACAATCATTTTCATTCATGTATTGATCCACCACTTTGAGGTCGCACTTCTTGAGGAGTTCTGCCAAAGATCGCAGATCAGAAAATGGCCGTCCTTCCAAAGCCAGATGATAGGCAGCATTGAAGAGAGTCATCATATTACGGCACATCTCCTCAGTCTTCTCGGGGTGCATGCGGAGTTTGTACAGTTGCAAACACTTCTTGTGCAGATTACTCTGGCTGTGCAGTTTAATGGTGTGGATCTTGAATTGCTTGGAGCCGATGATAAAAGCAGAGGTACGGGAGGACTGGACGGTGTATTGTCGGCACACATGGCACCACATCTCATTCAGTGTGGGTGAATAACGGAGAAACCAGAACTTCTTTAGCCACTCCTGTTTGAATCGGCGAATCCGACGACCTGATCCCACTGAGAGTTTTGAAGACTCATCCACAGCCACCATGAGGTCAGCAGAAATGGATTCATCAGCAGAATCAACATCCTGGTCATCCTCTTCAAGTGCCGCTGGGATGGGGGTCATGGCGTCTACAACAGATGAGCAAACAGAACACAGATTAAAAATCAAGAAACAATTCAAAACTGGTTAGATTTGGCAGGAATGAAGGTCTCAGAATTTCAATATCTATTATAAACATCTTCTCAATACAGCTCACATTTTACATTAAAACATTTTTGTTTCTAAAAAACAACAACAAACCAAACAAGCAGAGAATTGTGGCAGGTTTCAAAAAGAAAACACTCGTTAATGATTTTATTCAAACTTTTAATTAAGAGTGCACTTCCATTTGAAACATTTCAACAAATACTTCAATCACACAAACAATGACAAAAAAACAACAAAAGAACACAAACTTTAGTTGATGGATTAAGAAAAAAAAAGGTCTATGTAGCAGTTTAAAAAAAAAAATAATTATATTGCAGAAGGGCTCTCATCCATGGTAGCGTTTCATCCCAGCTGCAAACCTACCTCTGAGATCCTCACTAGGAAGGGGCTCAGATGGGGGTACAGGCTTAATTTCAGCATGCCCTTGTCCTCTGAGACGGAGCAGTTCAGCTTCCAGCTCACGGATCCGTCGTTTTAGCCTCACACAGTTCGGACAGAAAGATGTTGACGGGCCTTCGCCACTCTGGGTCGCATGTTCTTCTGTGTCTTCCATTTTAATACATTTTGCATCAAAGCCACTCTCGTGGTGTTCCATGGAAGCCAATCCAGAGGCAAAGACTGACACTTTACACTCACCGTCAGGCTGGCTGAAAACCTGGCAGACATTCGTTCTTGCTCTTGGAAAAGACAAGGTGCTGTTCAGGGGGTTGTTCTGACTTTGATTAGCCTCCAGAGATGCTTCCAGGACATCTTTGAAAATGAGGTCAATCTTCTTTTTCTTGGCCTGGGGCTGGTTTTCTGCCTCATCACTTCCATGCTTGCTTAGGGTCCTTCTACTGTGCATTGCAGATCTCAACACTGGACCCTTGGGCTCATCCTGCTCTTCTAATTTCACTCCTGCAAGAAAATACAGCATTGGTTAATAAGGGAAAGGGGGAAAAATAAATAAAAAAAAGAGTGTGGTAACTGGTAAAATATAAAACTGGAAAAAAGTATGATGGTTAAAGCAGAAGGAGTTAAAAAAGATTTTGTATATAAAATATAATCCCATTTCACTTACCTGTTAAACCATTGCTGGCCCGGAACATCTCGTCTGGGTACTTTTTGGTTGATCAAAAATGTTCAATATGAAATAAGTTATATTTTGCTCTGTTCCTCACACAAATTTATCAAAAGACTTCAAATGTAGAGCACAAGTTATATGGACCACATTTACGGTACTTTAATGATGCCTTTGGATAAGCTTGAAAACTGTGGCCCATTTGAATTGTTATAGAAAAGTAAAGCGTGTATTTCAGAGAAGAATGTCATAAAGAACAACATAGGAGTGCACATTTTTGTCTGTACTACTATTTATATATTTGTGAAGTCTTGTCGTTTAGTTTTCTACAACACATCTAGTCCAGTAAATCAAATGCCTTCCCATAAAATGTGTTTTGTACTGAAAGAAATATTTTAATTTATATTATTTTTATTCAATGGTTGTAGTTCAATGTAACTTTTTTTGCAAAAATGCTTTTAGGATTTTATAAGTACATCTTATTATTCCATTTCGAAAGTCACCAAACCTGCATATAGCTCTGCACAGTATTAGCAGCCCCGTAGAATGCGTTTGGAGATTTCTTAACCTTGGGGCTAATTCAAAATCCTTCAATACATCTTACTTTTTTTCTCAAGCACCAGCAAGAGGACTCTCACCTGTGTCTAGATTGCGGTCAATGCTGTCCCGAGACACACTCTGCAGTCGCCTCATGTACTCGCCGCTGTACCACACACGGAGTTTCTCTCCCACCGTCAGTCTCTGACACACACGGAAGTAGATTTGATCGCCATGTTGAAATGCACTCAGGTTCTTTTCACTCTCATCTGAAGAAATCGGAATAAACCTGAGAGGAATAAACAAAATTAGAACAGAAAACAATCATATGAATATTCCCAAAGTGACTAAAAGAACAGCATATTAATCACTTGCTATTACTACAATAGCACAATTTTCTTAGAAATTAAAAAGAACAGAGGAATTAAAGTGGGGTGGTATTACCTCATCCAGTTAGCTGTAGTTTCATTACTTCCATCAATGAATTTATATTTGTTGTCCTTATCCACAATCTGGAATAAATACATTTCACCTTAAAATGGTTATCTACATTAAAATGAACACAAAATACACACAACTATGCTAACTGGTGATTAAACATCCAACATATCCTACCATCCAAGAGTATGTTCCTGAAGGTTTATCTGAGGTCATTATTTGGCCTTGATAAGGACCAAACAGCGCCCCCTTTGGTATATTATCATCCATGCAGAAGACATCCACCTTATTACCATATGGACGGATCTCGATGCCTGAGGGTACAGTGAGAGCTGCCCGATTGGGCACCCCTGATACCACAGGAGTGTCCGGCACAAAGACAGGCGGCCCATGGGTAGGGCATTCCTCCAAGAAATGCTTCTTGCACTCTTCACAGACTGAGCAATGGGTAAAAACAGCATAACTGTATATTATATGGCATTCACCTAAATAACTATTATAGCTATACTAGTGATTTTTTATATAATAGTTCACCCAAAAATGATCCCTTAATTTACTCACCCTCAAGCCATCCTAAGTGTATACGACTTTCTTCTTTCAGCCAAGCCGAACACAATCGGAGTAATATTAAAAAAAATATTGTGGTTCTTCCCAGCTTTGAATAGTGTCTGAGTTTTTAAAGCTTCAAAAGGTAATCCATACGACTCCAGTGGATTAATAAATGCAAAATGCCTATATAAATACGTTATTAACAAAAACTCATCGCTTTGCTTCAGAAGGCCTTCATTAACCCACTGGAGTCGTATGGAATACAGTACTTTTATGATGAATGGATGCGCTTTTTTGGCCTTAAAAAAAAATCAAAGTTACTATTCACTCCTATTATAAAGCTTAGAAGAGGAAGGATATGTTTTAATATAACTCTGTGTTCAGCTTGGCTGAAAGTAGTAAATTAAACGATCACTTTCATTTTGGAGTGAATTATACTTACACCAAAAACTGGTACAATGCTCATGGTCAACCTTTAGTTTTTTGTTTGGCTCTTCAGTTGGCTTCTCATTTGAGGCACTAGGGTAGAATAGGTATGAAAACTGTTTATCACTACTGGTTTTCTAACTTTTTATGCACAGGAATTGCTTTTAAATGTTTCCTATTGTTTTTATGACTGACCTGGAGCTGCATTCGGCCTCAGCCTCCATGGGAGAATGGTTTGGAGCACAGAAACCTGCCATCTGGGCAGGAAGGAGAAACTCCTGTGTGCCCCGTTTCACTTCGACATGTTCTTCGATTCTGAAATTCATCAGTTAAACCTTTTACACATGTTGATTTTATATATATCTCCACACACATACACATATACACACACAATGCATTTACAAAAAACTTTTTTATAAATCACTAATCTCAGATTTTGCCAACTGTATTTTTTAACCTAAAATACTCTTATACTGTGGGGGTAAAATACAAGTTTATGCTCTAGTAATTTACCCAATTACAGTAAGGGCACAGTGACGTCATTCTGGCATTACCTTGTCATCTCCTTTGCATTTGTTGACTGTACATGTCAACTTTAACATGACAGCCACACGGCATGATCAGTAAACTCGGGAAGTGATCGAAAAAAACTAAACAAAATGCGTTTCTGATCCAAAATCTACTTCCAAAATATTTAAGTGGGTAAAGCAGCGCTCTGATTGGCCAAACCGGCCATCACTCATAAACTACAAGAGCCGTGAGAGAGACGAGTGCAGGAAAACAAATAGGGCAACAATACTCCTGGTAGACAAAACTGCTGCAAAGTTGTGTTCGTTTAAATATTGTGAAGTGACCGTTGCACACACACGAGTGTTGACAATGCCGTTACGCAACGCTTCTGCACGCTCGCTCTCCGTTAAGCGTCTGCAAGGCAACTGGCAATTTGCCTAACGCTTTCGGAAGCCATTTTCATTGGCCACATTGGCTAGTGAGTGTAACTCACCGTCTGGAGAATATACGCAGTGCGTCGCGGGGTCTTCGGCGGTCTTCTTCAGCCGCGACGCGTCTCGTCTTTGGCTGCTCCGAGAAACGCGGCGGTGACGCAACCCGGGCTGGTTTCACTAGTCCCGGGCGATGCAAAGTTTATCATCTCCAAATGTTTGTACTATAGTCAGCTCCTTCTCTCTGCTATGACCACCATCTTTTTACTACAGGAAATGACATGGAAAACGGAAGAAAGCAGCGTTTGTGCAGACCGGGCACGAAATTTCAGGAAAGGGGAAAGTTATATTGTGCGTGAAGTTGCACGAGGAAGCGGTTCGCGCGTTCGACGTGCGTTCGTTTTTGGAACGCGCCTCTCGAACGTTCGCGCACCAAGTTTTAACTTCTTTTCTTTTTTCTTTTTAAGAATATAAACGTTAACCTTATTTTAATTATTCAACTTACAGGTCTGTGCAATTCCTTCAGTTTATACTAAAAAAAGGAATTGAATGTTGCAATAGAACTAACGGTCTATCTTCGTTTTACAACTGAATTGCTGCTGTTTTGGATCATAAGTTGAGCAGTAGTTTCGTATTTAATTCGCCATGAATTGCTTCAAGAATGTTCTAAGAATGTCTGTAGAGCAGGACTTAAGTTGTATTTTTTAGAAGTGAATTTCTTTAGTTACTAAAATGTTTTAAAATAAAGCAGGTTGCTTTATACAGCTAGTGGATTTTATGGATTTTAGTAGTTTTAAACTTTTTAAAGAGAGCTCACTTAAGAAATTAAAATTATATCATCATTTACTCACCCTCATGTGGTTTCAAACACGTAAGCGTTTCGTTCATCTTCGGAATAGATATGACGGTCTTTTTAAAGAAATCTGAGAGATTTTTGTCCCTCGATTGACAGCCTATGCAACTACCACTTTGACATTTCAAGAAGTTCATAAAGAGATAACTTGGATTAAACTTTCTTAAGATCGCGATTCACTTTATATGATAAACAGATTCAATTTAGGCATTTACATTTATGCATTTGGCAGACACTTTTATCCAAAACGACTTGCATTGCATTCACGAAACACTGACATTTTAATCAGTTTTTGCTTTCTCTGGGAATCAAACCCATAACCTTGGTGTTGCAAGCTCCACGCTCAATTGTTTGAGCTACAGGAAAGCCGTATTCACATATGTTCAAGCATGTTCACTCGACGTGTAAGAAACAAGGAGGTTTATTCTCGTGTTATGCAGCACAATTAAGCTTCAGCAAGAACCAAGTGAGGTTAATTCTCATGTGTCAAGCAGGTTCAGTTGAGCTTCTGTTAATATTCGCTGATTAATGTTTATTTGTGAATAAAAGCCTAAATTAACTTTGTTCATCAAAGCACTCTTCTGAAAATTTGGAACAAACCGCTCAAATCATATGGATCAGTTTTGCAATCTCTTTATGATCAGCAAATATTAGAAGCTCAACTGAACCTGCTTGACACACGACAATGAACCTCACTGGTTCTTGCTGAAGCTCAAACGTGCTGCATAACACGAGAACAAACCTCATTGGTTCTCACACATCAAGTGAACATTGAACAAGTTGTACATTGAACATATGTGAATACAGATTTCCTGTAGCTCAATCAGTAGAGCTTAGAGATTGGTGCTTACAACGCCATGGTCATGGGTTTGATCCCAGGGAAAGCAAGAGCTGATTCAATGTGTTCCTTGAATGTAATGCAAATCGCTTGGGATAAAAGCATCTGCCAAATGCATAAATGTAATTATGAATCAAAGTGTCAGTTGCTCAGCTGTCAATGGAGGAACAGAAAGTTCTCAGATGTTCATTTGTAACCTGTAAGACTTTCGTTCATCTTCAGATTTGGAACGACACAAGGGTATGGAATTTTCCTTTTTTGGCTGAACTATCCCTTTAAAAGCACAGTCTGCAGCTCTGGAGGGCCTTCACAGTCCATAATTCACCTGCATGTGAGCTCAACCTCCACCCTAACACTTTAGATCTCTTTTCTATCCTTAAATGCAATTTGGTCATTTTATAAATCTATTCAAGACAAAATGGGAGGCAAATATTCTTTGTCAATTTATTAACAAAATGATAAAATAAATAAATACAAATTGATCAAATGCTCCTAATATCAATTTCTTCCCATGTTCCGTACAGTATTTTCAAAACACTGCATACAAAGGACTCATCACAGGCTCAATACAGGAGAGGTAAAAACCAACTTACTCACTCACAATGTCAGGCGAACAAACAAGGAGAATAAAGACCAGAGAGAGAGAGAGAGAGCTCTGTAACAGAAAAAAGTCAAAAAATAAACACACTCCTTTTTAAAATCATTATGAAAAAATACAAACAATTTTACAAATATTCATATTGTGTAATAAACCATTTACACTTAGTTCAGCACACCAGGCGAACTTTTTTCTTTTTTTTAATAACTCATGTCGCTACAATGTATCCTGTTTTGTGTTTCATCAAGTGGAAGATTTTTTTTCAATATTTTTTTCTCTTTTTTTTTTTGCACGCGTAAACAAAAATGTTTTCCAATTTGACAGTTGACTGTAGATGAGGTAATGCTCACACACACACACTCGCTCACACACAGTGCACAACATCAGGGAAGTCACAACAATAGAAATGAAATGCATCAACAGTACAAGGCCACAATCATGACAGAGTATGAAAAGTGAACAGAAACTACATTGAAACTTCAATGACTTCTTTCTCACTGTGGAATTATAATGCACCATAAAAGAATATGGATGATCTACAAACTATTAAGATCAAGGTGACACGATGAACAGCTGAAATGGGTCTGAAAATGTTCTGATTTTATGCATAAAATGTACACTGCAACCTCTCGCCTATTAGAAGTTCTAAAACCAAAATTGCAAAGCCGTACAGACAACTCAGAAAACTGTCAGAAAGCATTTCCCACACGTCAGAGCCGTAAGCTAGAGCAAAATTAACCGTGATGGAAAAAACTCTCAATGATATGTATTTCAAATGCATATAAAAAGGCTTCCTAATAGCAAAATTCATGTTTGCAGTCTCTTTGGGTATACAGAACTTGAATGCTTTGAATGCGTGGCTTTCAGAAGTTCCCTCCCCTTCTTTCTAAATACCCCCACCCACAACAAATTACATGCACTCCGCGTAAGACTATAAATATCTTCTCACAACCACTGGACACCCCACCCCCACCCACCCAGCTCCCCAAGATAACAATAACATTCAGCATGGTGTGCTAGCAAAGGCAGACTTGAATGAAAGTACCGGTCCATGAGATTCATACACAGCTGAAACACCACATTTCCATGTTCCAAAGAGCCAGAATTGTGGCCAGCAAATAATTCCCATCTGTAACTGTACATGAATTAACTATTTTCTACAGATGCCATTGTGAAAGTGTATATTGTTCATAATTTAAACAGCACATAAAATGCATGTGTATTTAAGAGATGTACATATGTATACTGTTTCGTTTTGGCATAATCTTCGCCAGACATGTTAAAAAGGAAAGTGACACAAAGTTCACATAAAAATCTTTACAAAATAAACTCAAAAGTAAATGCATATTAAAAAAGTCTGACAAAACTTATATAAAAAATTTGCATAAGAAGGCATGCTTTTTGTTGAACTGATTGGACAGGTGGTGTTCTGGGTGTTTGAGTCTATCCGATCAGATTGCAGGTTTTCTTTGATCCGTTCAGCCTTGCTAATAGTCAAGGCTGAAATCTAAATACCTGATTCAGGTACAAGTCCAGGAATCTAACTCAGTGACTGAAGGAGAGATGAAGGAAATGAAGCGAATAAGAAAGGGGTGCACATCGTTTTAAGAGCAGAGTGTTATCCATGACATTAAGAAGTAGTCACCGGCCTGAACAGTCCTGTTTTGTGATCCGAGAAAGAAAAATCTCCTGAATTTCAAACTAAGAACATAAAATGAGCAGACAAAAAAACCCCAAAAATGAGTAATACTTAGGACATTCCTATAAAAAGTGCATAAAGACAGGAAACTAAGACTTCCTAAACTTCTAGATCTTCTTTTCCAATGAATGTCAATCCAAAAATGCAAGTTTCAAACACTTAATATTTTTGGTGGCACAGAGTGCTCCGATAAACCAACAAATTATTTTCAAACACATTATAAGGAACAACTCTTTAACTTTTCTTCTTTTTTTTGTTTTTGTTAAACAGACCAATTTTGTGCATCACTAAGATATAGTTTTGTTCAGAGTGTTAAAAAACTCAAGGCAACTCCTTAAATTATCGCCTACACTAGAAGGGCTCTAACTTCACAGCAGATAACTGGATTTAGTAAACAGACAGACAGGACCTACAAGCACATCACTACAACCAGTTCACTTTAACCAATGAAATTACAACAAATGTGCTTCTAATAGAGGTTAAATGTGAGATGTTTTGAAGAGAGAGGGAAATATGACCAGTTTCATTCAATATTTTTAGGGAAATACATGTAGGTGAGCTAGGAGATTCAATTCTGTATGTAAAAGGTTGAAGGCACTCTGGGCACCTGTACAGGAAGGAGTAAAAGTAGTTGTCTTTAAATATTCTAGACTGACAATGGTGATTTTTGGAAGGCCTTAAAAATTCATGTCGGTATGCCACAATAAAGGTTGCCATGATATGAATGTTTATCCATCATTACCCAATCCTGGCTCAAAGGGTAAGAGGGCATTATGGGAATGTATTAAGGATAAGTATGAGAATTTTCACAGTAGATTGTGAGAAATTGCAGCACATTGTCGACATAACCAAGACCCCATCCATCAAGAACCGCAAATTTGGGTTTTAAAGCCATGAAATCCAGACTACACAAGACAAATCCATAATAATAAATAAAAAAAAATCAAGAAGTCAAAACAGTAAACATCATCCCAAGCACAGAATCCATATTCATCATCAATCATGGTTAAACAGTCAGAATTTGCGTCATCCTTTTGAAATTCCTTATAAATATTCCCAAATATACATGGTATAGTGAAAATTAGCAGTAACAGAGATGTCCTAAATGCATACGTGGAATTTGATATGCTTAAATTGTTCAATTCTAGCCTGAGTGGCTGTCATCACAAAGGTAAAGGGGATATGCTGTTTTGGAATGGCCTGACAAACATAAAAAGGTGCCAGCTGTGCATCACTGTTAAGACTTAACATTACCAGGGACAGATTAAGATACTACGCAACAAAGAAAAGCCAGCAAGAACCAGCAGAAGACTCCCCACTTTGTACGTCAGCAACTGGCCATTGTTTTCCTTCCAACAGGATGTTAAAATCCAGGATGTTGGCAAACACTGTAAAAACCAACAGAAAAGATTTAAGCGCTTTTAAAAATTTTGCTCAGAAAGTCTCTTAAGAGGTTCTTAGTGCGTTTGCTTTAGTTATCTGCAATAAAGCTTGTGCTTTAATTAAGGGTTTTCTGTCATTTCCTTATTACTTAATTTGGCTCATACATCAAACCCTCAAGTTTAAGACAGCAAATTGTGACTAAGTTATTGTTTTCCAAGGAAAAAAAAAAGATTTGGGAAAAAATGGGGATGGGACTAGTCCATTATATTCTAGACTAAACACAGTAAGAGGATATTTCCATTTTTTTTTTTGGGGGGGGGGGGGGAACGAAAGCATTTGGCAGTTCAGATGTCAAACTAAGACAGACACTCCTTATGCAATGTGCATCTCTGAGATTGAGAAAGCTGCTTGCATAATTCATGCCATTTTTAAACACCATTGATAAACAACTGTTTTATGAAACAGAAAAGCACTTATTTTCAATGAAGACTAGGAAGACCTGAATATAATTTCTTTAAAAAAAACAAAAAAAACAATAGCCCACAAACAGCATCGAGTAAACACACACACACACACACACACACACACACACACACTCACAGACTTTAGAACAAGACTCATTCCACACACAGAACCACCATTGCTTTTCAGACTATTCTACCACGCATGATTTGTTGCAGTTACTGTTGCAGATGTGACTTCTGGCGTAGCTTTCTCTTCCAGCCCTTTGTCAAAGATCTTGAGAGGCTTTGCAGAGCACTCTACCGCGAATTAGCCTGAGATGACTTGGAGATGGGACACTTTCTACTGCTAACTTAGAAATGTGGACAAGATGATGTAGGGTGGAGGAGAGAAATTAGGAGGGTTGCTATAGGCAGTCCTGGCCGAGTCCTGATTTAGTCAAACCTACGGCAGCAACAGGATTTTCAGCCTCTGCCTTATAACTTGTGAATACTGATGCACTGATTTTTTTGTGTGTCATGTTTGGAAAGAGAAGCATTTGGTTTTGCCGGTCCACTCAGGCCTGACTGGAGGCGCACAGGGTGTGGGCATATTCATGCAGTCTTTGGACATGTCTGCCCTGCCTTTCTCCTCCCGGAGAGAAGACAACTATCCATGTTGGAGGCACACACTGGTCTGATCTGATAAATCATCATCTTTATCACCATCACCATCCTTACTATTAAACTGCTATTATTTTTAAATAATCTACTAATTGGCATGATACTCTTTCGTAAGTCACCCTTCTCTACAAGTTTGGGCTCTATTGGTCTACAAGAACCAAGATTAGTTCGCCTTGGATGTAGAAGTACTGTTGACACAGTTTTACCATATGCATTAAAAAACGAAAAATAAAATAAAAAACGACAACATTTATTTGGATATAGAATATTATATATATATATATATATATATATATATATATATATATATATATATATATATATATATGATTGGCAACTTTGTGCACCAGTCCAAGGTGCAATAGGAAATCTGTTTAAATGTTTTGGTGATGTAAGTGTGTTTAGGGTGAGGCTGAGAACTATTTGGGGTTGTCCACGCTGCTTAGAGGGGCTGGCAAAGCCTGTTGAGAAGGTTCTGAGGTTTTGCCGTTGTTGGTGTTCACGCAATGACTTCCATCTTCTTGCAGCTCCACTTCCATCTTCCCAGCATCCTCTGCACAACTACTGTCGTTTGGAGGGATGTTCTCAGAGTCTGCAGCATTGACAGTACCCTCCTCTTCTTCCGGGTTCAAGCCGGTACAATCACAGTCCGTACCTCCATTAGTCTTTACGTCCCTGACTTGAGGCAATTCCACAGCCTCCACCGTTTTTGCCGTATCCATCATATTGTCATCGACTGTGGTTTTGGGCACTTCCGGGACACTAATCCCCGATTCACCTGATACAGCTTCAGGTGTGACTGCGGCCGCTGGCTCTGCCATTTCACCCACCTCTGGCTCTGCCTTCACTTCAGGGACTGCTACAGCAACTGGTATTTGCACGCTAGGGTCTATGGGACTCTCCTGCACACACACTTGTGTAGCATCCTTTGAGTCTTTGATGGTCCCTGACTCTGTGAAGTCCTGTTTGGAATCCTGTATGGTTTCCGTCTCCATGGGCTGAGTCAAGTTAAAGCTCTGGATTAGGCGGACCAGATGTTTCACCTTCTCCAGAGAGGCCTGCATCTCCTTCTGACGGGCAAGTATGCCATTCTTGGTCTCCATGCATTTCTGTCAAAGAACAGGAATACAGAATTACATAGCACACACAACATATTATGATTTACATTAAAGGGATAGTTCATCCAAAACTGAAAATTCTGTCATCATTTAATCAAGTTGTTTACTTGAAGTACTGGAAAAAACCAGAAGGTGAGTAAATGACAATTTTCATTCTTGGGTGAACTCTCTCTAACATTAAAAATCAGTTATTAAACAAAATCCTAAAAGATCAACAGTGTAGTGTATGACAAGCCAGAAAATAAAGCTGAAAGTTTGCATTAAAATTGGTTTTCAGAGGCAAACATCCCTTCACAGAGATGCAAGAACAGCAGTATAATTAATCTTGAATATGGAAAAACTCCATTAAAGGAGGAAAATATATAAATAACTCACTGTTATAGAATTGCTGAGCTGTTTCACTCTCTGTTCTAGTTGCTCTCGTTCCACCTTTAATTCGGCACTCCATTTCATTAACTTCTGCTTCTCTTCTTCTTTTGCTGTTGTACAGAGCACCCATAAATGTAATGGCCTCTAACATAGATTTAAACATTTGACAGACACTTTTATCCCCAAAAAAAAACACATACACACACACACATTTTATATAAGTACACACATACACACACACACAGTAATACCTCGGTTTACGAGTTTAATTCGTTCCAAAAGCGAGCTCGTAAACCAAAATGCTCGTACACCAAAACTAATGTCCCCATAAGAATGCACTAAAAATCAATCTATTCGTTCCACACGACCATAAATGCCCATTTTAAATATAATTTTGGTTTTACCCTATTAATTGCAGTTAAAATTATAACCATAAAGATCTCATATAAATACTAATTAATAATTGACAGTTAAACTCTAAAAATACTTGACAATTTACTGTACTGCACTTCAGCTTTGAGCAGGAGATGACGAGAGGAGGGAGGAGGGGGGAGCAGGTAAAGCAAGGATTCAAGAGCAAATGAGTGAATTTATTCTAATAGTAAAGAAAACAAACAAAGTGATAATCCAGAGTGAAGGTCATGGAACATGGGAGACTGGGAGCCGTGAACGAACGCACGGGAGCCGCGGCCACGAACGAACGCATGGGTGATAGGCAGATGAGAATCAGGTGTGTCAGTGCTCAGTGACACACACATACACACACACACAGGCAGAACTAGGAGACAATTAATTCATGAACCGTGACAGTTACTGCTTAGAGGTACTGTACATGTATATTTCACTACGTGAACAATAGCGATCACAATTAATGTTAACAACACGAGGTAAAACTGTTGTAAATCACTTATAAAAGTATCACTGTGATGAATGATGCAGCCAAACCAAGCGAAGCTGAGAGAATGAATAAGGGGTGATAAAGGGGTTGGAACCATGTGACTGTTATGAGAGGCTGTCCTTAGGATATTTCCAGTAAAAATGCGCGTGACAATGCTGAGCGTTAGGACTTTTTCCACACAAAAATGCATGTGGGTGAGGGAAAAATTCTCACGTACACCGATTTGACCCTCCATGCTCATACATCGATTTGCTCGTATACCAAGTCTCTCGTAAACCGAGGTATTACTATATACAGTAGAACCCTGATTTACGAAAATAATCCGTTCCGAGGTTTGCTTCGTAAGTCGGTCAGGCTTTTACATATAAATTGCCTAATCCGTTCCAAGCCCTACGAAAACACCACATTTAATTTCATAATAAAGGCACAATACACTCACCATACTGTACACCGTTTATACTATCCATCTGCTGAAACAAAAACCCATATAAGTAGAAGCCTCTCCATTTCTTCGTGGATGTGGGTTCTCCTCTTTGATAATATGGTCACTCCCTTTGAGGGTTTCGTTGCTTTAATGGCTTCCTTTTGCTTCAGTATGGTCCCTATGGTTAAAGGGTTACGGCCATATTCTTTTGCTATGGCGGACAAGCGCATCCCAGCTTCATACTTTAGCAAACTTTAGCGTTAGCGTAGCACAGACAAAATGTGCTTAGAGGTACACCGCTATGCAGAGGCTGGTGGGAGCGATACTGACCAATAGGAGAGCAGGATGCTGTAGCGAAAGCTAGCGTCCAAGCCGGGAGACAGCCAATGGGAGAGCGGGACGGTTGGTGTGAGTTTACGGGTCAGTGGCGCGCGAAATATGATATGAAATATGTCCGTCCGTCATCTCGCACGCACTTATGATCACAGCGCATCCACCATACCATCTTAAAGCAGAAGGATGTTATCAGGAATCCTTCCAAGGGCGTGAGGATTATATCGAAGTTATGTTTGAATATGAATGATGAGATGGAGAGGCTTCTGTTGTTGTGGATAAAGGAGAAGTAAATCTCACTCGATAGACATTTAGTTAAAAGGTCTGCGCCAAGTGAAAGTGAAAGTAAAGGTAGTCAGGCAAAAAAAAGGTAAGAAAAGTGTTAATTTGTTTTCTATTACTGCTTATGGGAAAACATGATTCTAGATATGAGCAATTCGAGTTAGGAGCTCCGCCCTGGAACGGATTATGCTATATATTAGATGTGACCTCTTAAAATGTAAAATGCTACAATCGAAATTCTAAATATATCAATACCTTCTTTGTACGCAATGTAGGAATGGACAATTGCCAGGGTTCCTGGCCATGGAATGGCCTCTTCCTTCTTCAGAATCTGTAAAAGAAATTCTCTCAATAACAGACCAGTGCTGTGCACACTTGACCTCTGGAAAGCCATAAAAGAAACTGAGATCAATTGTATATGGCAACAGTGATGAACAACAGAACTTCAATGGGAGTGCTGGATGCTGTCTTACACTTACATGATGAGTGGAAAAAAGGCACAATCAATACCGAACCATGTGAGAACTTACAAAGGACGAAACAGCCTTAACGCCTGAAGAAACTCAATTTGTGTAAAGGGGGAAAATGCATACTTTATTTTGGCAGGGAAAGGGGAGTTTGATCTCTTCGATCTCCCATTTCTAAGTATATAACAGTGTATTTGCTTTAAAGGACTGAATTCCAGTTAAAAGAAGATATCACTGACTAGCCAGGGGAGAGGAGAGGGCAAGGGCTGGTTGTGCTGCTATTATTTACCTGGTCTTGACATTTAGGACAGATCCACATGCCTTTGGGAATGTTTTTGAGGGGTGGGTCCAAGCAGTCGAGGTGGTAGACGCGCGAACATGTGTCACACATGAGCAACTGTCCACTGCGTCTGCACACAGTGCAGAAATCCTCATGGATGTCTCCCTGTCGGGAAGAACGGCAGGTGTCAGTACCACCGCCCCCCTTCTGTTCTGGACCAATCAGATGATAGTGGGAAGGGTGGGGAGGAGAGAAACTGACTGCTGTTTGGATTTATCTGTCTAGTGGCTCACTGGTGACTGGATTGTTCACTTAGGGCACTTGATATTTAGATAGTATTTTATTATTATTATTGGGACCTATATTAATCACTATTAAAATGTATCATAATTATCAGTATTGGGTATTTTGGCTTTTAAAAATTCTATACTATGATGAATTACTTCAGGCCTGATATTTGTTAGGAAAGTAGAGAAAGACTGTTCACTTTGTAAGACTGCTGGCTCCATTTCAACAAATACAACAAATAAACACATGAATGACAGTGCTGGTAGGTCAGTCTTTCTCTTTCCAGGGTGGATGCTGGACTCTAACAAACATGAGTTACCTTGCTCCGGTACACATTGAGGTGTACAGGATGAATGCAGTTGAGGGTTTGGGGGGGTAGGGGCAACTTGTGAAGTAGAGAACTCTACTAGAATAATAATAAAAGTGGGGACTGTCAACAACATGGTCGCCCAGACTTGGCAGGTGGCTACTTACATCCCCGGAGCTGGGGCTGGGCTGGGGGACAGAATGAGGGTGGACAGAGAGGGGAAAGCCCCCTGTGTCAGGCCGCTCAGGGGCTGGGGAGGCGGGAAGGCTGCTGGTGGGGGAGAGCAGGGGGTTGCAGCCCAGCTCCGGCACCGCCGTGCTGCTGGTGGTGGTGCTGTATTTGGGAGGGCGACCTGAGTGAAATGAGACAGACAAGAAAAGAAAAACAAAACGAACAAAAAAACCAAAAGGAACAGAAAAATGGAGGAGGAAAAAGGGAAAAGAAAGAAAAAAACACAAAGATGAAATAAAATAATGGCATTTCCTAGTTGCAACATACCTTAGAGAGGGGATCCTCATTGGCTAGCATGGAAACAGGAAAGGAAGGAGAGAGAGCGAAGGAGAAATGGAAGGGAGGGTCACAAAAAGCAGTTAGTGCAACAGACGACCACAGCAGCATGCAGGGAATTTGAAAAGCAATGATCGAAAGGAGGAGAAAAAAGGGGGGGGGATAGTAAAAAGAGAGAGTGTGAAAGAGTCTAAGCCACAAACAGATAGACATCTGATGTCAAAATATTTCTCTGCAGATGATGCCTACAGGAACAGTTTTTTCCGCAAATGTATTAAGGTGACATGGATCAATGTTGTTGAAACAACGTTGTTTCTGGATTCACCAGAGAAGAATATCTGCCCCACTGTGCTTTTTGTATTTAATATTAGAACGTTTCTAGTCTATACTTACTGGATGTGTTTATAAAGTACTTGAGGTAGTGTCTTGGGTCAAGGCTTTGAGCTGAAGTCTTGCAAGACCAACCCAATGTTCAAGTACTTGGTGTGAAGACCAAGTCAAGTCTTTCCAGGCCAAATCCAGTCAAATCTATCTTTTTGAAACACCGCTCTGAAATTCTATAGCAACTATTAGGATATAAAAAAAGAGGAGTGCAAAGAGCACACAAGAGGCTCAACTCTACAGTAAAGCAAGACAGGGAAGAAAATTCTCCCTGTAGACCTATGTACTCTACTGACACTGTTATCTGACTAAGACAAGCCAAAAGTCTTTATCTCAGAAAACTATACAAACTGAGGGAGCAGTTCCTCAGCCACCAACTTTATCCTATAAAACATCATACATGCCATCTTAGGTCTACTGAACAGCTGTAGGACTGCAGAGAGATCGAGCTCTAGCAAAGACAACAAAGCAGAATTGTAAAAGAAGCAGATAGGTGTCTATTAGGTGTTTGTTAGGTGGTATATACACAAGTAGCAGGGCTACAATACATCAACTTAAGCAACTAAGACAGGCAAGTACAGACCTCTCTTCCTGGTGCCTTGATGCAGTGGAGTGTTCAAGTAAGTGACAGCACTCTTTTTCCTCTGAGACATTCGAGAGAAGTCAGAATGTTAGAGGAGGTAGAAGAATAATCTAAGCTCTCAAACTCAGACCGGATGGAGGAGCAAACTACGGAACATTTGTTGTACCTCAGGTTCAAACACTGCTCCACTATACACTGGGTTGGCGGTTGTTCTTCTCTTACGTTCCTGTCTTCTGCTCTGAATCTCTGGAGAGCAAGGACATTCCATACACATCTGGTTACAAAACATCATGTCCTAGTACCATTAATTTAGTAGAACCCCACAGTTCTTTACCCGTTGATACCAGTGAGTCTTACCTTCAAGATGGTCATGTGTAACCAACCCAAGAGACACCATAAAGGCAAGTTTCTGAGGGAAGAAAATATATTGGTTTTTCATTTAATTATTTTAATTTAATTATGATTTTATTAACTCTATGAAAGTGCACAGTACCTGTGGACTTTCCTCTCGTTTGACCTTAGCTGGAGGAGGAGGAAGAGGTGGAGAGGATGAGGGTGGTGTACTTGTGACCACCTGTTCTGGTCCTCCCTGTGGTTTCACAGTCTGATGTACAGAACAAAAAACAAAGAATGCACTCTAGTAAGTTGAATGTTTGATTCTTAGAGCAGACAAAAACATTATCCTGGATAACTTTGCAAGTGTGGAACGAGCAGGCTAATTAAAAATACTTCTCTCACCTTCAAGTCTGAGTTAAGGTTGCTGATCTGAAGTGTCTGGGCAGGACTGATGACAATGCCTGTGACTTGCGTGGGGCCTCCAGTGACTGTTGTCGTGGTCTTGTCGATTGTGGCGCACTGCTGTCCGTTTACAATGCGCACCTGGTGGATGGGACCAGTGGAGGCAGGCAGAGATGATGTCAGCTTTGTAGTGAGCATCAGGGGCCGCTGGATTAGTGGAGCTGCCACCATGGGAGGAGGAGCTGGAGCGATGGGCACATTGATGGGCATAGGGGGTTTTGGTCTTACCTGTGAAATGGGGATACTGGGTTACTAAGCAGATCCAGTATTTCTAAACCAATCGATTAAAGCCACTATGTTGCCATGCCCTTAATATGCATGCTGTTTTGTGTTAAGAGACCAAGTAATGCCAACACTGAGCTCTAGCTCACTCCTTGTAACTAGCTTGAAAGTGGATGAAAATGTACCATTGTGTGCAGAGGTAGGCAACTCTGGCCCTCGAAGTCCTCTTTCATGCAGAGTTTATCTCCAACCCTGATGAGCCTGTAACAGTCTAGTGATCCCTAAGACCTCAATTAGCCTCAATTTTAGTGTGTTTGATTAGGGATGGAGCGGAACTCTACAAGACAGTGGACTTTGAGGCCCCCTGCCTTAAAGGGATAGTCACCTCCCAAATTCTGAAATCAGTAGGGGCTTTTGCACCGGATAGTTATTGGAAAAGCGACCAGGGTGGTTCCCCTAGCTGTACTTGTTGTGACACATTTTGATGGCACTGCGTACATTTATTTTGACAGCGCTGACAATGACAGAGCCTGCCTACTTCTGCCATTAGTTCAAGGAACAATGAAAATGTTCCTCTGTTGCGAAAGCCCCCCCCATTTACTCACCACCATTTCATTCCAAACCTGTATTGGCATTCGTCTGTGGAACACATAGGAAGACATTTTGAAACAATATTGGACCACACTGACTTTTTTCCAAAATATCCGCTTTATGAAAGTATGGCATACAGGCTTGGAACGACTAATGGGCAAGTAAATGATGGTCCAAGTGGATTCATCTGAGCTCACTTCAGCATTACGTAGCTTTTTGAGGTATAAGGTGATATACAGTCACTCTTTAAGAGGGTGGGGTTAATGATAGGATCAGGCAAAGCAATATAACAAAAAAAGAAAGAAGCAGAAATAAAAAGCTGCAACTGAAGCAACAGTAATATTATAAAAGGAACAAAGAGCAAAACACTGTCTCACTCTCAAACACTGCGTGTACACCAGACAAGATCATACATACAGTAAGAATATATTCCTACCAATAGAACTTTACCAATAGAATTTTAATACAAAGGTTGATGAAGAATGCTGTTCAGCTTAGACAATGTTTCAATGTAGAAAAACTCAAGCTGTAGTGGTGGCACTCATGGGTCATGTCCGGTGTAGACACAATGCTAAGGGAGCTTACACACTTGAGAAAGCTCTGACGAAGTTTTTGACAATTAGGAATGCATTTAGAGTGTGTTTGTTTAAAATAAAGCAGCAATACAGTGGAATTTATTTAATTTTCATTAGTCAACAGATGCCTAGGTCAGTGTGCAGTGCAGTTATAAGTGTTATTTAGGTTGCATGACAGAGAGTCACTTTTGCAAACCTTTGTGCATTTTCTTTGGAACAAAAAGCCACATTGAAATCAACAGACTCATATCCATCTCTGACAGAGCATAAACACTAGTGTGTAAGAGCAATAAAGCAAAGAGAAAAAGAACTTGGAGCAGACAGTATAACAGCAACAGCCAGTGCTAGGAAGGAGAAGGTGAGTCAGTTTTATTGTGAAAAAAAGAGTCTCAGTGTTGAACAGTAATTCTTTAGAATTGGTCTTTAGAAGTTTGGGAGACTGTCGTCAATCTATTTCAGTTTCCATCTTCAAGGGGTCATATGATGTGTTTTCATGGTTTCTCTAGTCTGTTATGTGCATGTAAAAGATCTGCAAAGTTACAAAGCTTAATGTCTCCCACAAAAAGATTCTATCTAAAAGTGAAGGAAGATCTGGTTAAAGGCCTCGATCGAATTCTCCCTCACCATCCTACGTCACTACGTGAAAATATTTGCATAATGCCACTCAAAGACTTTCAGTTGTCACAGTAGTATTGTGCCTCCCATGTTGTGAGACGGTGTGTTTTTATGCTAAAGCAGCACTTTATTTGGTCTTCTGAAAGTGAATCAATGTTTAAGATTTAACACTGTTCAAGAATAATACAATCCAAACGTTTGTGTGTGTGGACAGTTTCCTGAACCTGAGCGAGTACTAGATCGTCTGTGCACAAAGGCCATTTCTAAAAAAGTGAAACAATTCCAACTTTGCTAGGGCAATATGGCACCTCTGAATCAGAGCCTGTAAGTATGTTTTATCATTTAAGTATTTACTATTGATTGTTCATCTATCGTTCTTACAATCAAAAGTACAGTTACTGTTAATACTGTTCTCCACTTATAACTTGTGGTGAAAAGATGACAAACATAGATGCGGTTTTTGATTCACACTAGACACTCAATCAGAGCTGAAGCAACATGCGCTTATTGTGATTTCAAACTGGCAGCATTTGTCACATACAGCCGAACTGCGGCTTGTGTACTGTAAATACATGCCAGGTATCAGGCTCCAATTTACCAGCTGGATTTTCAGAATGTGACTCTGGCTTGAACGTATGACATTATGAACTGTCTTTATAACTGCTTTGGAAGCTGAAGCTTACAATTACAGTAAGAGGCGTTACATTTCCGTCAAATGTTCGGACAATCAAAACTGACCATTTCAGTAGAGGGGCTTTGTAGAAATCAACGGGTTTAGAGACAAACTGGGTATAGAGGTGCTGTAATAATGTACAGTATGTGAAAAAATGTAATTTTTTTTAACATTAAAGCATGTTAACATTCTATGTTACACCCAATACACAAAAAAATGTTTTTTTTTTTGAAAATTGCATCATATGACCCCTTTAAAAACTCTATTTCAAGAAGTTAACTTGAATCGGACTGTCTCTGTAAACAATGGCTTTTCAGACACCGGGCCTTTACTAGATTGTGTATCCCTCTGGTGGCGTCAATGTGGAACTGCACATACATTAGGGGAGGGGGCAGGTCTAACAGAGACGCACCTGTGGCTGAAAGGTGGGTCGAGGCGTCAATCTAGGAGGAGGGACAAACTGGGGAACTTTGATAGGCTGGGCAGAGGTGGTGGTGGCCTGCACCTGTGACAAAACCAGCCGTTCATTGGGCACTCAGCGATTGAAATGAGAGAAATTCATAACATTGTTTTTAGTGGAAATTAGCCTCTTTCTGGTTGCATCACAGAAGTATGTCACCATACACCCCTGCCAAGCAAATTATTGTCAGAAAGGAAGTTATTTCAAATCTTCATACTAACTGGAGGCATAAACATCCTGTTCTAAACACATCAAAGCAAATTGGGTTTGACTAATACTAGTCTAATGTAAACTATGCAACAACACAGATGGGCATTTCTGCTTCAATTTAAGATTGTTATATTTAGTTATATGGAATACACTAAGTGAAGAAGAAAAACCTTAGCAGCGATTCACACTCACGACAATAACATTCTTGGACACAATCCGTGTGGTGGCATCTATGTCCTGATTGGGTAGTTTGTTGGCCACCTGAAGGTTGATTGGTGTGCTCTGGGAGTCGGAATTGGCGCCGGGTCTCGGAGGGTTGCTGATGGCAGTGACCATGGCGACTGTGGGGCGTTGTGTTGCCATGGAAGCAGGCATGGTGGAGGTGGCAGCTTTCAGCACGAGAGGTAGAGTCTTTGCAGTTATGACTGGCGTCATGGTGAGAGTCTTCTAGTTGAGGAGGTGGGGGGTTGGTTTTGATTGAGGGAAGCAATAAATGAGGACGAGGAGACAGAAAAAAATGGCATTAAAGTCAGCGTGAAATCAAAATGTGTTCTATAGGCAGTCTTAGATTTCTCTCCCGTAATAGTGTAAAAATGATCAGTCCAGGAAAGAAAAAAAATTGCCTTTCATCAGAATGTAACAACTTTTGGGAACAACTTGCATTAAATGTAGTTAATATAGTTATTACAGGTAACCAACCCAAACCGAACCCCTAATTCTAACCCTAACCCGACAGCAAGTACTGGCATGTGATTAAAGATTAAAAAGTCAATGTTGACTAAGCGCTGATGACATCATTAATAAAAATGACAGGGAAAGCTTTGCAGGATGCCACAATTTAAAACTAGAGGCTAAAGTTTGAGAATCATTATATTTTTGTACACTTTTTTGCTCATCAATAAAATAGCATAGCATGACTATTTTATATAATTACGTTAGTGAGTGATCGCATGCTTGAATTCTCTGTGCATCGACTCTGTACTAATGACGAAGATGTGGATTTTAGTAACATAAAAAACAAAAGTTTATAAGGTATTTTGATAAATCACAGAATAGTGTTGACAGCAATATTCTGCACTACTACATGCTTCAGTGTGCGCGATCTACACATGATTTGCAAGATACTGTCTTACCTGTACAATGAACAGTTTAAAACGTGCATTCAACTGATCAATGCTGAGTATCCAGATGGTATAAACAAACATAACAGTGCTCTCGGAGTATGCAATCATATTTTTAATTTTAACTGATGGAAATGCGGTGTAAAAGGTGGACTTCAAAAATTTCTCATCCTGTGGCCCTTCTATAGGACAGCATTAGAATTACAGCCAATGTAAATCTATGGGATTTTTGACCATAAATGATAAGAAAACCATAAGTCCAATCAATTAGAAAAGATATAGCACGGCAAGTCAGAACAGTCTGAAAAGCGTCATGGCACAGCATTAAAGTCAACTGGTCTGTGCATACCCTAGTAAGTACATTATTACTCGGTACTGTATGTATAATTGTATAATTATATACATACAGTGTATATATACAGTATTATACTAATGTATAATTAGACTGTAACATGGACACTGTAAAATAAAGTGTACCCCCCCCAAAAAAAGAATAAAATGAATATCGTCTCACCTCATTCATTTTTTCTGTTATAGAAAACCACATTACACCACTAAAAAGGTTTGCAAATGCCATTTCATGTGGATTTTAATTTAATTTAAAGTTCAATAGTTTAAAAACTATGCAAAATAGTCAATTATATGCTAAAATGCAGTTACTGTAGATGGCACAGATCAGCACAGAAAGATCAATAAAAATAAAAAATAAACTTTTTTAAAACAGAGGCTGTTTGAGGTCACTCATTTTTATTGAGGTATGTATTACAAACTTAAAAGCTTATTTCATATGCTTATGTTTATATATTCTTTTTCAGGGACAACGGTTTGTCTGCAATTACAGAGTGTACCTTTAGAACAGAGCAGCACAGATGACTCAAGACAATTGTTTTTCAATAATCCTTTTGGGTAAACTAGCTAATCTGCTGTTTTTTTGCTGCGCTAGAGAAATTGAATTCATGTCTCATTAGTAGTAAATATACTACTGCAAATCACCTCTGAGTATAGTCGTTCTACACATCTTGTCTAAAAACTGTGGTGCAAAGCACTACCTGTGGCGCCCCCTGGTTGTGTGGAGGCCCTGTGGGCGGCTGTGAAGGGGGGCAGGTGGGCGTCAGCAGCACGGTTTTACCGTCTGCGGGTGCCGGGAACATCTGTGGCTTCAGTTCGGGCTCCTGTTTGACCAGCAACTCCTTCCGCAACTGCTCCACCACTTTTTTCTGAGAGAGGGAGAAATTACTGGAAAATTATACATCCATTCACATTCACATTTTGATTATGTGTTAGAGGAAATGATGATTACAGAGAAACAACCAAACGGGTCAAATTGTTCTGAAACACACATACACACTTTTTCTGGGAAATAAAAAGAAAAGACTCCCCCCTACTTCTTTTCAATGTTCTGTTTATATCTAGCCGCAATGGTTTCTAATAATAGATCATTAGTCACCAAATTCCCTAGTTTTCTTTGTTCAGGATGTGAAGCTAAGCTGTGGCTTAAAAGACCCTTCAGGTGCGAGACCATCTTAACAACACTGGAAATGCTTTTATAAAGGCCCACTGAGCGCCACACACACACATATACACACAGAGAAAAACGTGATTGAAATTCATCTCACACACTCTGCTGCCTCAGAGTCCTCTGGAGCCAAAGCGCACCTCTGAGAGTGGAAACACACACATACACACACATTCCTCAACAAAGCCCTTGCGCTAAGCATAGCATCAAATGAAAGTCTCTTCCTCAAAATGAATTTTGACAAAACTATTTCTCTCTTTAAGCGGACGATCAATCACATAGTAGCGTCTTTAGACTCACAAGCAGAAAGTTTACATACGTAACAGACCGCCGTGCCGGTTGCAGGCCTTACATCGAGCCTAAAAATCACATAAATAAAAATTCATGACGCGGAAAGAGTTTAGAATTCATATGAATGGAAATGGGGTTTAAAAGCAGACAAACTGTATTGAAAAGAGGCTGCGGACGAATCAACCTTCGCTTGAATTCTCACAGGCACATGCACCTTACGGATAAATTAGATCAACTTCATGAAAACCTGTGCAGATCATATTTCACTCCAAATTTAAATGAAACATAAGAATAAACTAAATATATAACAAAAGTAAAACATAAAGCTAATTTTTAGGACTACTAAGATTTGTTGCATTGGGATATTTTCATACAATCACATTTCCCTCAAACAATTCAGCAAAAACTAAACATATTTTGTATAAATATTATAATTGACAACATAGACTAGGTCAAAGTATGAGACTATACTGTATGAACTATATATTTTCTATATTTCTAGATTCCTACCATATCATTATGGACAATACAAATTGTAAAGGAATAGCTTTTTTATTAATTAAATTATAACAATACATTCATGATCTTTGAAGAAAAAAAAAACTTTCAGAGCTACTGTTCAGTCAAATCAAACTTTGTTTTTATTGTTTTCATGTGACCATTGTAAAGCTGTTTTGAAACAATCTGTATTGTAAAAAGCGCTATATAAACAAAGGTGACTTGACTTGATCTAAGACTTTTGGAAGCTCGAAGCTCCCGTGGATTTCCAGGACATACAAGAGTGAGCGCAATTAACAATGATCCTTACACTCTAAATTTGTGAGCCGAGTTATGTCTTTGTTCATAGAGCATTTTAGATGGACGGCAAAGCTTTTTTTAGTCAGATACAACCTGTGATCTCTGACCCGGCCTCCATGGCTACAGCACTTTTTCTTCAACTGCCAACCTGGGGTGTCGAAATACTTTTGGGTAAATTGGCAGTGGGATCACAGAGACCGAAACAAAAAATGTGAATTTAGCATGTTTCCTAAAAATCTGCAAACATATCTTCGAGATTTATATGCTTTAGTACAGTAAAACAAAATAACATAATGAACCTTTAATATAATGGTAAGAATTAGTATAATTTCTTAATTCCTTCTTTCGATTTTGAGGTAAAAAAAGTGAACTAGACGGTTTCTTGACAGGTTTCGTGAGAACTGAATTAGCATTCAATGGACTGTTTCATCATCATGTTCTATAATCCTCATCTGGCTTGACTAAAGCTACACACACATACAATATTTGCCCTCCACATTTGAGTACAGAGTAAAAAAAAGAAGAAAAAAATCAAATCATGTGTACTTATACTGATCTATTCTTCCTCTCTATCGCTCTCACTCTCGAAGGATAAAAGCTCAAAGCTAAGCCAGTGATCTGAGAGTCAGTAAACTGGGACGATTCTTTGATGAAACTAACTGGAGAATTTTAAGAGTAGGAAAAGAGAGAGAAAATTTGTTTTGAAATATTGCCCGAAAACCACTGTGCTTAAAATCCAGACTTTTCAAGAAGTGATCGAATAAGTTCAATCTCAAACTCTCTAACAATCGAGAGTGTTTTCACCAGCAGGAGACGAGACAAGCCCCAACACACACACACACACACACACACACACACACAGCAGGCTGCATGCATTAGCTCTTCTGCCACAGTTCTGAAACGTACAGACGCATGCCTCTCCTGCTGGCTGCCCTTTTCTCTAGTGCTAAACAATTAAATACATTTTGTTTATATTTTCGCTGTCATTTTATCATTATAAACTAAAATTCCCACAAGACCTAACTGACACTTTAGGAAAATCAATAATACCACTTTGAAGTAAACAAATCACTCCAGTAAACACAAAATGACCTGGACAAACGTTGGTGTTTTTGTGGTGTTGCTATCAAAGTAAAAGCTTTAAACAGGGTTATTGTAGTTAAAAACCGTTGTTAGTAATGTAAATCTATTAGATTTTAACATGAAGTTATGTCAGGGTTTCCCATACTAGAGTTTGGAAAGGAACTGCGGAAACAGTAGAGGTCAACAGTAGAGGTCACTTGCAACACCAAGGTCATGGGTTCGATTCCCAGGGAAGCCAGAACTGATTAGAATGTCAAAGTGTTTCTTGAATGCAAAGAAAGTCGCTTTGGATAAAAGTAAATGTTAAAAACAATTTTAAGTCATTTTAAAATAAAAACAAAACATTTAATAACAAAAATATCAAATATTTTGGTTGTTTATGCTTAATTTTCAATGTAATTAGTTGCCTGACTGGTGGCCGGACTGTGTGTGAAAATATAGACTGTGACTCTGAAACTATACAAGAAATAGGCTTTTTTAGAAAAGAAAATTTAAACGATAAAAAATAATAATTAATAATTTACTGCCATTTTGTGAATATTTAGTAAACATGTTATCAATGTAAAAACAGCTGTAGTCCAATTATGAGTAAGAGTATAAAAATGATATAACCTAATTATTGATTTCTAATTTGACTATTAGTATTTAATTTTTGTTATTATTATATACATAATCATAATCATAATCATAATAAATAATTGTATATATATTACATACATCATGCTACTTTAAATATTAAAATGAAAAAGTACACAAAAATGTATGTCCCTGGCATCTAACTTCATAAGCACATAAAATAACTAAAGAAATGCTAAATTTAAAAGCACAAATTCAAATGACAACTAGGACAATATTATAAAATAAAAAAACAACGGCTAACTGAAAACCTTAAAAATAATATAAATAACACTGGCTTCAACCACATGGTATTGTGCTTGATATTAGGGCTTCAGAAACTACGATATTTAACTAAAAACTACATTTCTCATCATATTTTGGGAACAACAGCAGGATAAAACACACACACACACACACAGCGTACATCATACATTAAGTGCACATCCTTTGCACTGCATTAGTTCATGTGTTCAAGTAAATAAAAAAAATGAAGACTAATGTAATAACCAATTGACTATTTTTTTATTTTTAAAGCCCAAAAAAAATCCCATAAAAAAATAAAATAAAAATCAAACTTTGCTCACTGAGACATAGGCATTAAAGCATTTGAATCATGTTTCACGGTTCAAAAACTTTCTCCTTTGTTCCAGCACTTGCATCAGTGAACGACATCACAACTACTGAGAAAGTTCTTACCTGTTTCTCACTCAGAGCCGTGATTTTTGCTTGAAGCTCGTGAAGTTGTTTCTTCAGATCTGCGTTCTACACCAGAGATAGGCGGAAGAATCACTTACTTTGAACAACAATGACACTGAGCATCTGGACAAATGTCTGGAAATAGATCAGTTCAGAACTGCTGAACCTTTGTTTAATAAAACACTAATAAACACCACCAAGCGGTCTTATAAGAACGCAAAATATAACGCTCAGCCGTCAATCATGCTAAAGTTCTCAAACAAACCAGAGGATTATTTCTGAGCAACGTCAAAGAATATTTACCTGTGGATCCTGCTTCATTTGGGCGACAAGTTTCTATGGCAACAGAAGAGAAGACAAGAATTTGCAGTCAAAACTTAGGGCAACATTTTTGGAGGGAGTAACAGACATGGTGTGGCATCTACAGGCCACATGTGGAACTACAGCCCATTGCATCTGCCTCACATTCAAACAAAAGCAGAGCAGCAGGCAGCCTGCCAACGGCTTTCTGTTACTGTATTCCAGTTAACAACGGTTTGTAGAGAGACCGTTTAATGTGCTCATTTAGAACAAATGTTTTCCATTTACAATGACAAATGTAATTTATATGAAAACTGTGAATTTCAGTTGATGAGCTGGTGAAATCTATCTTTGACTGACAGCTATGTTAAAGGGATTGTTCACCCAAAAAAGAAAATTCTCTCATCTTTTAGAAGTTCTGTCTTCTCCTGACCTAAAAATAAGACATTGTGACGAATGCTTGTAATGGGGGGGGGTTCAAACAGAAGAATGAACTTCATGGAGGTTTAGGAGAACTTGAGGGTGAGTAGATGAGTTTTACTTTTGAGTAAATTAGTGGGGTAAGTTGTGCCACTTTACACTCAAAATGGTCCTCTAGCCAAGAAGAAATTAGAGGTTAAATGTGTCCCCTAATTATATTTTAGGACATCTGCCATATGAAATTGGCATCCATTGAAATAGCTTCTAAAAAAACAAACCTGAAATTCACATTTTCATAAACCATTTGTAAATTTAATTAATCATTTTATATAGCGAAAATTATAAATCTAGATTGATTTTATACATAAGCAACAGTCACATGTACTGTAAAAAATAAATTGGTTTTAAAATAAAGCTATTTTTTCCCTTACATTAAAAATGTATACATAAAAAAAAAAAAAAGTTTATAACATTTCTTATGTCCATTTCATAACAAGCACATCCTACATCATGGGCTCTTGAAATATGTGGACAAATCATGACACAACTTGTCCCACTTTTAATTAAAAAAAGCCAACAGAGATTACTTTTCTTCAAAGTTTTTGCAGTCCACCAGCAGGCAACAGTGAGTCATGCGAGACCACAAAACAACCCGTTCAGCTGCCCCGGATGAGGCAAGAAATCCCACTTCCACCTGCCTGTCAAATATTCCAAGGAATATGAAGACAAAACCAGGCGGCAGCACAAAGGAACCCTCCAGTATGTAAAAGAGCACCTGCTTGAGATGATTCGTTACAATTGAAGTAATGGCTAATGCTTTATCAGCCCAGTTTGACCCTGATTCTCCTCCTCTTTCTTTCTCTCCGTCCCTCCCTCCGTCTTATTTTTTCTTTCTCTTACCCCACTCTGCCTGCTGGGACACGCCGTCTCTGACTGCCAGTTACAAGGAGAGAAACGCATCTTCATTTATCACTAATACTCAAGTGCAACAGAGGACATGGAGACCTGTTCTGTCAGACTCTGAAATCATTTGATTCATCCGAAAAGCATCTGCTTTCTGTCGTTATAGCAAACGGAGGAGCTTTAACTCTTGTAATGAGAGTGTAATGACACTTCAGAATTGTTTTCCCCCACGTGATTTAACTGATTTAGAAGCACATTTGCGAGATCTCCTACCTGATGGACTTGTATTTCCACTTTCAGGGCCTCCTGTAATGTTTGCAATTCCATCATTGATCCAGTTCGCCAGAAAGAGAGTCCCAGGAAACTTTCAGCCTGTCTAGAGAAATCACACAAAGAGGTTTTGGAGACTTATTGGATTTTTTTTCTCCGTGTTATATATTTAACCTTTATTTTACGAGAGACATGGAGGTTGACTTAACCCAACAGCACCACAAGGGGGAACACAAGTCGGTATCTAATGCAGTTTGAGGGAAAAATGCACTTCTTTAAATCGAGGCATGATTCATGATGTCTCAGGTGGTAGTAAACAGACACGCTTTATTCAGGTCGTATTCCCAGAGCGATTCCGCCAACACCGCAAGAACCTCTTGTTTAAGTTCAAAAAGTATCTTGGTCAAACGGGACTAAGCGGGAAAAAAACTCTACAGCGGTCCTTGTTGGAAAGCAGTTTTCTGGTAGATGAAAACTGAGGTTGGTGGAGGATAAAAACTTGTGACAATCGTGAAGATGAGCAGGACGATTTGCCAGTCGGATAAAACGAAACAACCTCGACGCAAAGACTTTAGAGTAACCGAGGGCGGATCGGAGGCAGTGTTACAGACATTCATTCACTCACATTGATTTTGGTGTGCGGCCCTGTGCCAAGAGGACAATTATAACAGAGGCTATTAGAGGACTTACCAGCTGGCACTGAGACTGGTGTTCACGCGCTCTCTCCAACTCCCTGCACAAGAAGAGACACACACACACAAACAGAGCCCATTAGATTGGGGAGAGACACTCCAATTCCCCCCCTACATCTCTTGCTCTCTCTCTTATACTGTCTGTGAAAAAAGGGGCAACATTGCAAGCGCAGCATTCAGCAAGCTTCTAATTGCTCATCCCGTCTATGAACCCCACGACAAAAAGTCCTGCATCCCTGTGCATCTCCCGGCATCTTCACAGACCTAAAAATATCTTCCTCAAAACTCAAGCATTGGATTTGTCCTTTGTGTAGTCCTGCCAAATGGAGTTCTGAGGTATTAAAGGGATAGGTCACCCAAAAATGAAATTCTGTAATCAATTCCTCACCTTCACGTCGTTCCAAACCCATAAGACTTTTGTTCATCTTCGGAACACAAATGAAGATCTTTTTGATGAAATATGAATCTGTGTCTCCATTGACAGCTACACAACTACCACTTTGATGCTTCAAAAATTTCATAGAGATCATTAAACTAATCTATATGAATTGAACGGTTTAGTCCAATTTTTTTGAAGAGACTCGGTCGCTACTTAGGATGAATAGATTGAATTTAGGCTTTTATTCAGATAGAAACATTCATCAATGCACACATCAGTTGTGGTAAAGAGAAGCTCAAGCAAGTTCACTTGACTTGAAAACCAATGAGGTTCATTCTCATGTTACGCAGCAAGAACCACTGAGGTTTGTTCTTGCACAGCAGATTGTATTTTTTTTATTGTTGATTAATGTTTATATGTGAAAAAAATCCTAAATTAAATGTTTTTCATATAAAGCGATCTTGCCTCCTCAGAAATTTTGGGCTAAACTACTCAATTCATTTGGATTTGTTTTCTAATCTCTTTATGATCTTTTTCGAAGAATCGAAATGTGTCAATGGCAGGGCAGAAAGAGCTCAGGTTTCATCAAAAAGATCTTCATCTGTGTTTTGAAGATTAACAAATGTTTTGAGGGTAATCATAGTGAGTAAATGATGAACAATTTCATTTTTGGGTGAACTAACCCTTTAAGCGAAGCCTATAAACGCCAGTGACGACATCTGTCATGACCACACGGAACACGGGTATCTCCGGACTTTCAGCCTAAAATGCACAGGAAATAACATTTTAAATCGACAAGTCTATGAGTCACTCTGTGGGTCTTTGATCAAATAAAGTATATAATAACACTCAAGTAAACATTACAACATCACTTGATCTTTAAGAAGGGATACATGCCAACTTGGCAAGTTGACATTCGCTACCTTTTTCTAGGCGGTTTTAATCCAAAAATCCATTATAAAAGCACATTGTCCATATATTTATAATATTGTAAATCAAAACAATACCAGTCTGAGCCAACAGGTCAGAATATTAGTTGTCATATTCTTGACAACTAATATTAAAAAGCAGAGGGATACAAGCTGAGGTGGATCATATCCACTGAAAACTACCAGGAAACAATCCACTATATGTAAACATCCAAAACCCAAACTAAAGGCCTGCTCACACCAAGAACAGGAACTATAAAAATAACTAAAACGATAACTACATTAGCATTCACGCTAGCAGACAATATCGTTCTGTTTATTCTAAGCACATTAACATGAAGTTAATATTATTCTAAGCTGCCGTTGTGTCATCTGCCGTTTTAAATGATTGCTCTCTTTACCGTCAGGTGGATTCAGATCATGGCTGTGGCAGTCCATGTTTTTAGCATTCATCAGCTGGGGAAAAAAACATTCTGAAAGTGATTCCTGTGTGCCATTATAGTTCTAGCTGTGGTGTGGACTCTATTCATTTATGCCTAGAATGATTTTAGAGCTATATCTTTAATGTTCTTTGTGTGAACAGCCCTTAGGTCGCTGTTATAATGTACTGAAACTTGCAAGTCACCTTATTATTATTAAATAGTAAGGCATTTTATATAGTAATAGTAACATTGAAAACAACAACAGGAAATATTAATAGAGATCACCATTCAACTCATAAATGTTTGGTTCGAGGTAAATTCCCCTGAACTAGACCGAAAAATGCATCTCATCATGGCTGCCATAAAAGAGATTTATGTTGAATCATAATGCTGACTGGCTTTTATTTTGCACTAGCTAACGTTTTTAAAACGTCTAAAAACCTTGCAAAAATAAAAATGAGCTGATAAAATTTGCATCAGTAATGAAAAATTAATATATTTACATTTGAGTTTGCAAATCAAATTAGGTTCTTATTTGCAGTATGAAATTTATACAGAACAATAACAAAGGGGTTTTCATGTCTCTAAAGTTTTCGGTGACCTGTTGAAATGTTCTTTGTAAAACTACACAACCAGCCCAGGTCAAATCTATACGCCAAAAGCCACAAGAATAAAACTTTTGGTTGTGCTTTGGCAGATATATAATCTATAGCTATTTAAAAAAGTATAACATAATACTGGAGTACATACATAATAAAGCGAATAAGAGTGAGAATAAGTCAGAACAACATATTATTGTAATGAATTTTATATACTGTACAACAAAGCATTAGTACCCGACAAAAAGCTGCTATTTTACATGAATATCTATAAATGGTAACAACAATCAACCATGTTTTTATTGACCTATAAACAACTGATTCATTCAAGCACTGAGAATAGACAAACTTTACTCAAGCAAACTGATATAAGACGGCTAAAAATAGACATAAGTGTAATGTGAATTGTTTTCCTTTATAAATAATATTAAAGCCTGGATAAGGTAACAGAATCTCACAACTACACCTGACAAGACAAACCATAGGACTGAAATACTTCCAGTGTCATGTTACATAAGCCAGCAACGTTTTGTTTTGCATAATTACTTGATATTCATAAAAGGCATCAACAACAAAACCCCTGTGCAAATTTCATTGCAGTCCTTCAGTATTAAACGTGTTACATACATAGCTACATGGAATCATAAAGGCTTAAAAGAATTATACACATCAAAAGTGAAACTACATAGATAAAGAAAGCAAAAGCAAGAGGTGAGGGTGGAAACAGAGAGTAAAGTTTTACAAACATGTCAAATATCAACAATCAGTTCAAAACAGTAACATGAGCAAAGCGGATAAAAACAAGGTTAAATAACAAAAAACAAAAAGATAAACATTACTAGAGTTTGACAAACATCAACAACCAATTGTAAACTGACACTAAACTTGTGTGATGATTGAAAAATGGTTCAAAAACAAGACTAATTCCTACACAACAAGACATCCAAACTAAGATTTAAGTTGCCACCTGCAAAACTACAATGAGCAAATACTCTGACAGGCAGTTACAGGTACAATTTGGTCCAAAATTATCCATGAAACCCGGATTTAGTTCTGCACATTTGATCAGGGATGTGCAAAATGACAGGAAAAGTTGATCAGCACTATTATAAAGGCCAACTATTATAAAGCTCAGGGAAACACGGAAGATGATGCACAGTGTTTACCCACGACATACTTCAACAAATACTCATACAGGAGGTGCTTATGTATGTTAAGAACCACTACAACATGAGGGTAAAGGCGTTTAGAGTTACTAAAAGAATCTGCCTGTAGTTGGTGCAAAGCTAAAACGCATCAGCTCCCATAACTCTGAGCAACCGAAAAAAAGCGACATAAAAGAAAACCACTTTCTAATTAAGCAAGATTTTTTATTAAAACATCACTTTATTACCCACCCACGACAAGTCCAAGTACTAAAAAGCATTGAAAACTAATAAAAAAAAGCAGTGAATCTTTTTGTGTTTTTTTTTTGTTTTACAAACCTGCTGCTGGATATAAGGAGCTTTCATATTGTGCTACGGCTAACTCTGCTAAAGCTAACAGGCCAACAGCACAAATTACAGTTAGATGGACTCGACTGAGCCGCAACCACTAATTCAAGCCATGCAGGAGCTAAAGATCTTCGTTCTTCCCTTTTATCCTCACGCTGCCATCGGTTACATTGTTTCCGCCGATCTGGAAACAACCGTCGCGGCGACAATGTATCCGGCGAAGTTTTAAATGTTACAAAATAACAAAACGCGCGGAACGTTCGATTCACGCGTTGCACTTAGAAATACACCACTCAACTCCTAGAAATAAGCGGCGATCTTGCTCCAAAATCATCGGGATCCTGACTTCTCTACCTACCCGATCGCGACGGGGTTTGGGTTTGGAAAAGCGACGAAGAGTCTACGAATGATTAAAGTCCAAAAACGAGGCGCATAAAAGTTGCAATAATAAAAAAAAAGATCCCAAGGTGCACTTACCCTCCTCTACTCACTTGAGCAGTAGTGCCTCTCTCTCCCCACAAATTATTTAAATAAATATTTACAAATACTCCGAGATCTCGGTCCGATCCGATCCCTCACATAGCTGTAGTGGTCCTCTGGGCCGAATTTAGCTAGGTTAACCTGCTTATTTTTTGTTTGTTTAATTTTAATTTGTGTGTGTAAAAAAGAGAGAAACTGAGATACAAAACAAGAACTCTTCTTCAATCTCATTCACCACAGCCGCAGCACACGGAGATTCATCCGCGCAGGAAGAGGGAGACGAAGGGGGCAGGAAAAGTAGCCGCCGAAAAGCACAAATACTTTAAACGTCTGATCAGACGATTCAGAGTCATCGCGATTGCGGTAAAAGTACGCGTGCTTAGTGTAAAAGTTGTCGTGAAGTTTCCTCAAAACGTGTTTGTGAAGAGGACTATTTTTTGTGACGGTGCGGCGAATTTATTTCACTTTGCCTAAGGAACAGCGGTAGTGCGTCTCCCATTGCCTAGGGAAAAACCCGGATGTAAACTCGGCGAAACTCATCTGGAGAAAAGAAGTGGCAGTCAACTCACCCAAACTCATGCATGCACATTCAAAGACGGCAAAATAAGTGTTTTAACAGTATAAGGATTTCATAGGCTTTTTGCCATAAACAAATAAAAAGAGAAATGTTTCATTCGAAACATACACATTTTTTACAAAGTTCAGTATAACTTGTTAAATTATGTAAACAATATGGCCACATAAAAAAGTGCTAGACTATAATAAAACAAAAGGAGAAAGATGCTGCTATACTGGTCTACAAACATTATAGGCTATTTAATAACAATTTGGCATGCTCTAACAGACTTTCTGCTCTTATATACACAGCTCTAGGCCTACAACAGCTATTGTTGAAAATCAGAAATTAATGGGGGGGGGGGGGGGGGAACTGAGAATGGGGAGAATTTATTTTAGTATATATATACACACACTAACTCATTCATTATATATATATAATATAGTTCTGTGCCTGCCAAATCAAAGCAACTGGAACCAACCTCCATGAAGCCATTTGCAAAAAGAGGACTCATTTAGACCCCGTATTATTTTGGACATTCTTATTTCTCATTATATCAATATTGTTATAAGTAATTTATAAATTAGATCCATAGTTATTATTATTTAATGTAGGCCTATCAGACTTCCCCAAATATAAGAATGATTGTATAGTATGTTTTGCACATTGAAATACTTTATTGTGTCACTTCGACCCTGTTCCAATTCTTCTCTATGAAAATTTATGTTGCTCCAAAACATGTAAATAGAAAGAATAGCCCATATAAATGTGAATATAAATTTCATTTTTCATTACAACAGAAATCCCAGGAGTAGCGAATCTCTATTGAAGTAAATGCTCCAGTACTACAGGTTTCACAGGATAAACAGCAGAAGAAGTGACTGCATCCCCCCATCCAGACCACCATGTCTGCCTGACAGCACTTCACTCCTCCTGCAGCCGAACATCAAGTCAAAGGAAATGTTTTCAAGCGCTTCTCTGATCGCACCGAGCGCACGTGCAACGCGTTACGAGCGTCAGAAACACACGAATAATCTTCGCAAACGAATGCTCCTACCATGTTATGAAAGAGATGGCCGCTCCGTTAACCAATGAAATTGTCAGGAGTTAACAGTTTTTTCTGGGCCGCCATGACATATTTTTTTGAGGCTGCTCGGAATGGGCTTTTTTTGCAGATTTTTTTTGCTGAAACGACACACCGTGAATCAAGAGGATTTCGCGATGTGAAGGGTGTCTGTAAATGTGGGAGCGGCGGAAATAGCTTCAAATACTCGAAATGAGCTTTGGTCTCAACTTAACTCTCAGTTTGAGGTTTTACACGCGTTTAAAACTATTGGACGCAAATCTCGCGAGAAATAAGCAAACATGTGTTGATTAGCTCAAGTCTGAAAATCCAACAATGTTTTTAAAGTAAATAAAGTATAGAAGAAAATATCCTTACCTAAAATGTACTTTTAAATTAATAAAAAAGTTTTTTTAAATAGCTTAAGAATATATTGGTTATATTTGTATCTAATTTGAAAATAATAATAATAATAATAATAATAATATGAAAAATAAAACAAAAAAATGTCGAAAATATTCCTTCCTAAAATCTACTTTTAAATTCATTTAAAACATTTAAAAAATAGTTTAAGAATATATTGGTTATAATAGTATCTAATCTAAACATATTTGAAAACAAAAACAAAAAACGTTTAAATATGTTGAAAATATCCCTGCCTAAAATGTACTTTTAAATTAATCAAAACATTTATAAAAAATAGCTTAAGGATATATTTATTATGGCTATTATCTCATTTAAAAAATAATTAAAAAAATAAATACCAATTTAAGATGTTTAAATGTGTCGAATATATCCCTGCCAAAAATATACTTTTAAATGAATTACAAAAATTGAAAATTAACTTAAAAATATATTGTTTATTACTGCATCTAATTAAAAAATAAATACAAAACCATTGTTTATATCAATGAAAAAACCTTGTTTATAACTCTGAATTAAAATTCTAAATATAAGAAAATAAATCATTTGAACATTTCACATTTAAAATGTATTTTACAATATAAAAATACTGTCAAACATGTTAAAAACAATATGAAATAAAAATAAAAAAATCCAACAGATTTGAAGGGCAGGTTGTTCTTTAGATACAAAACCCTCCATCACTGGGGATGATCAGAAAGCTAAAATATTAAATAAAATATCAGAGGCTTATTGAATCATAATGACCCTTTTATTCTCCACTCTGTTCTGTCATTTTATTGCTGCTCCCATTCACTAGCTTCAATGTGCCCAATTTAATAATGTTCTCCTGCAAACCTCTAAATGCCACCATGAATCCAACATCACATATAGACTCTGAGTCTAAAATCAATCTCCCAATGTATTTGGGAACTTCATTCCACAGTAAGTAGCTTGGCACATTTATTATTTTGCCTCCATAAACTCCACAAAGAAAAAAAGGTCAAGCTTTCATTAGTATTCACATGTAATGTTTTACACAAAACAGCCGTTTAAATGAAATAGGCTTTTGTGTTTTCATCCATCATGTCTTTTTTTTTTAAACCTGCTGAATCGCCTTGCAGTTTCTGCAGTCATTTATATTCCACTTAAATATGGAGATGCTGTGAAATGTAGTCTGCTTTACAGTCTGTCTTGAATGTTTTGGCATGATGAATAGGATGGCCTGTGTAAAGCGTTTCCCCTGTTGTGAACAGTAGAGAGCGCCATTGCACTGGCTTAAGCAGAAACACCGAGAAGAGCCTGAACTTGATCTGATCGAAGCGCTTTCTTGGTCTATTTTTCCAGTGATCCACTTGCTCATTTATGGCACATGCGCAAGAAACCGATGCTCTTTATTGGGGGGAAAAGTACACGCGACTATTGTAATGCACTCAAATCTTTTTTTAACCCGCAGTGTTACACGCTTCTCTTTCACTTACACGCTTTTTGCATTCGTATACTGTCGTAACCAGTGTCAAGGTCATGTGTAGGCTTCCTACATTGCAAAACGGTTGAGTAGGAGGATGGTGGTGCAAGATTTTCCTGCCCAGTTTCCTTAAGTGGCCGACGGGGGGCGCTATTGTGCAACAGTCAATCTTCATGTCACAGATATTGAGAATTCAGTTTAACGGTGATATTTTTCCTCTCGTTTAAACCTTAATAAATTGATCAATATTTTATAGAATCAATATTTTAATATTTATTTAAAATCGAGTTACTCGTAATCACGTGACTAGTTAAAAACTACTAAGTTTGTATCAGTAAACCCTCAACTCAAAGTAAACAAAATTTTAGTCTAATAAAACGCATTCAGCATCAGCATGTGTATCATTAAATCTTCTATATGTGCACTGTGTGATACTGTATAATTTTTTTAAGCGATGTAGTCTTATGGGGATCTCTAGTCGTGTGGATGTTTCTGCGAAGGCATTGATTTGTGAACTCTGACATTTCACGACTGTCAGAGGATGAAGATATCTTCTTCATAATTGGGGCTTTTATAAAGATGACTGCTGTTTAAAGTATTGAAAGCCAGATATTAACTGTGGGCTTACTTCAGAAAGGAAATCATGGTAAAAAGCACATATGTTAAGCAGTCTATACGTAGAAGTAACCTGAAACATTGTCACATTGACCTGAGTGGGTCTGATCCAGCATAAACGACACATAACGTTTTTATCAGGTGTATGATGAGAGAAAAGAATGCTAAAACTTATCGTAATGCATTGCCAACCAGTTGTATTGTATTAAAACATTCTGTATTTAAAGGAATAAGGACTAATCCAACCTCAAACAGATTTGCAATCCGCAAGGTTTGTTTCAGAATTAGCTTGAATGACCTGCAGATGTCTGTTTTGTGCCCATCTGCTGTTTCTATGGTTTAACTGTAATGGACACACAATCAAACAGCTTCTCTCTCTCTCTCTCTCTCTCTCTCTCTCTCTCTCTCTCTCTCTCTCGCCTCTTGATGTTTTGATGAATCTAAACAGGTCACTGTAATCAGCACACAATCAAAAGCATCAAATAACATTAGACCAGCCTTTCGGGCTAAATGAGATCCCAGAGTTCTTGCTTTGTAGTATAATTTTGTTTTATGTGACAATAACTTACATTGAGCAGAGCTCTAAGAATCTATGAGATTAGATAGATAGATAAATAGATGGATAGATAGATAGATAGATAGATAGATAGATAGATAGATAGATAGATAGATAGATAGATAGATAGATAGATAGATAGATAGATAGATAGATAGATAGATAGATAGATAGATAGATAGATAGATAGATAGATAGGAAAGTGTATCCTCAGGCATAATGTGATCACATAGTCACGTCACTCACTTTCCATATGTTGTTTCAGAGCGGATGGTCTGCTTGTGTCTGGATGTGTATGTAGGGAGGATGTTTCGTCAGAACAAAGGGTTTTCCAGCAACACCTGTTCTACTACATCAAAACCTGCGTCTCTAAATAACTCTGAATTCATCAGGCAGGAACGGTTTAGTGTCCTGGCTCAGCCAAACCTCAAAGCGGACTGACATGAAAGCTGACGCATTAAAGGAAATGAGCTGTGGCACATGGACTCTGTTTTAGTGTGTTGTAGATAGTAGTTAGTTTCACAATTCAAGTCATGATTAAACCAGCTACTACTACTATTACACATGCAAGCATTCAGAAGATAAAGGTTAAATATTAGGGTTTAGTCGTTCCATATGCATTTAGAATCAAATCTGCACATTTCTTCACTTGCTTCAACAGCTTCACAGCAGAGAACATTTTGAGCATAAATATATCATCATCTCTAGTGCAGTAGCTGAAGTTGTGTGAATGTTATATGTAAGGCAGGTGGGTCAAAATGACCCATGATTGATTTAAAACACTTCTGAAAAAGGACACCAACAGCATCACTTCTGTATGAAAAGTGCTTGAATGAGTGCCTTTTAATTAATGTTTTACTACCTGATTTTACAACGTTGAATTCAGTCACCTCAATTCAAACTAAATGAGTTTCTCAAGCATCAAATGATCATATTAGAATTATTTCTGAAAGAACATGTGACACATAAGATTGGAATAATCATGTTGAATATTCATCACAGGAATAAATTCTATTTTAAAATGTATTAAAATAGAAAACATTTATTTTAAATTGTAATAATATTCCACAATATTACTGCTTTGACTTGATCAAATAAATGCAACATGAGTGAGCCTTCTTTATAGAGACCCTAAACTTTTGAGTGCTGAATGTTAGTGTCAAATTTACATTTTTATAAAAAAAAAAATTGTGTGAGCAAAGAGTATAAATAATAAGTAGAATTAGTGAGAATCTATATTCTATTCAAGAGGACTCACTTTATAATCTGTATAGCATAACATTTGGTAATATTTTGTTGCAATTTATTGTTTATTGTTATTATTTTTGTTTATGTATCTTATGTACATATGTTTATGGATTTTATGTTACATTTTACAATTATTTACAGTATATATATATATAGTTATTCATCTGCAGTGATTTTAGGTTTAAGTGGGTTTAGGTCAGGTTTAAGTTTGGGTTTAAGCTAGTTCTGATATAATCACCGATAATCACAAATACACTCACCATGTGGCTCGCCATGCTTCCATAACCCTTAATGACGAATGACGCTCTGAAATTCCCTTGAGCTATTTTAAATGTCATATTATGGAAAATATAACATATGTGTCACGGTCTGTAACGTATAACTCCCCTGCATCAGTCATGCCGCATTGTTAGGTATCAATGGCAGTTTAATAATGACACACTGACAGTGTTGTTTGGTGAAAGTGCGGGTGTGTTTCAGGAAACACTGACCCGCTCTGCTCTGAGAGGAGTCACCAGAGTTTTAATCTCAGATTTAGGTGAAAACAGCTGCAATCACATTAACTGACAAGGAATTCTTCACATGATGTGTTGTCTCTGTGTACACTTAACCAAATGAGTGCTCTGAATACTAGAAGAGATTTTAGCTGAATACACCCTAAGGTGAACGTGATTACACCAAGTACAACATTATCCTGGAACAACATCTTTGTTGATCCTGAAACAACAGTCTAATCAACCAATCAGATCTGAGTGACAGGCTTAGAGTTTATGTCTAGTTTAGGTTTACAACCAGGATTTAGTGCTTCTACATCAGTGTTATTTACCATCATTTCCCTCTGATTTTAGCAATAACTGCTAGGTTTCTGTAGGGTTATTTATATTTAGTTAATCCTGGAACAACATATCTGACCGGAAATGCAGTCATACCCCTAACCCATATCTTTTTCCTAAAATCAGAGGGAAATGATGGTAAATAACACTGATGGTTTCTTTCTTTCTTTCTTTCTTTCTTTCTTTCTTTCTTTCTTTCTTTCTTTCTTTCTTTCTTTCTTACTTTCTTTCTCTCTTCACTCCCTCCCTCTTTTTGTCTATTTTTCCATACCTGAGCAGTCCAATCTGTTATCTAACTGAACCCATTGTGTAGGAGGGGATTATATCCATGTGCTTATGTATGAATATCATCTCTGTGGATGGTGCACAGCAGAAGAGCTCTTCTCTTGCTCTCTGCTGCCGGGGGAGATCGGAACGCGTGTGAAATGAGGTGAACTTTAACCTCACAGGAACTAGGACAAAGTTAACACTCCTGTGTCCAAGCGGGTCTGTCAGCACTACTGTCTTCACCCTCGCAAAAATCTCTACTATTTATCCAGATCTTTTATTTTGAGTTGGAATTCTCATTAGATTCTGGAAACGATTGTTTTGGCATAACAAATAAAATAAATGATTAGATTAAATAAAATATATGAATGTTTAAATACCTTAGAATTATAAATTATAATTTCTAATGTATTATAATAATGTATTATAAAATAAATAATATGTTTTTGTATTACATATGGGTATGAGATAAGAATGAAAATTTTGTCGGAAATGTGTTTAACTATCCTAATGAATATATCTTTATTCAGAAATATATTTTTAAGCAAATTACTTGTGTTTTTAATCATTTCTTTGTATATTAAATACCATTTTTATTTTAATAAAAATTAAATACATTTACATGTTAAATACATCATACGTATTAAATACATGAAATAGAACAGTTATTTTAGTATTATGTATTAATATTTTGAATTGGATTTTATGTTTATGTTCTCAGTTTCCATTTTAATTTAGTAAAACAAATGTATGTTGCATTTTATCATTTTCATTGTTGTTTTCTTAATATTTACATAAAGATTTCCTTTATTTTTATTTGAGCTTTATTTAGCTTTTTTATCTTTGATGTTTGTTTATTTTGTTTATTTTGTTTATTTCAGTTATGGTGTTTTAGTTCAACTTACATTTATTTCAGTTATCACACCAAGGTATCATTTCACATGTTTAGTTTTTATCTAATATTTAGATTTTATTTCAGTTTTACTTAAATTAAAAAATGTTTATATAGTTTTAGTTAATGACAACAACACTCAAGTTTTCATGGTTTCAATATTCAATATGGTTTCAATATTGTGCTTTCTTTCACTTTTCACTCTTCCACTCTATTCCATTATGTACAAAATATTAGGTGTTTGAATCAAAGAAGAACCTGTCAATAGATTTTCGACATCACAGTTGATGTTAGTGTTGTTACATCAGCCGCCAATCCAATAAAAGTTTAACTTTGTCCTTTTAGACAAAAGAACTGAGCTGAAACAGAAATGCAGTTGCAGCTCAAGACAATTTTGTATGTGTATGCATGTGTATGTATGTGTGTGCGTGTAAAATAAGCTCTTATATGAACCGATGCCTGGATGTAGTGCCTGCATAGCGTAGTGAGCGCGGCGTGGGCCCCGCTCCAAACGTCTTTATGTAAAGTCTGAGTGGGAGGGAGGCCTGATCTGCTGTTCTGTTCCAAAGTTAGAATAGTATTGCAGAAATACAGTAGTGACTTAGTCTGATGTGAACAAAACCACCCACTATGACGATATAATGCAGAGAAACTCCTGTCATTTCCACTTTGACCCTTTAGATTTGAAGAAAGAACCTTCTTCCCCAGTAGGAACGTATTATGTAATACCATCATGCAAAGTGTGATTTAAATTTTTGTGCACTCACTCTTGACTACTTCCTGTGGTGGTTTGCCACTGAAGCGTTCCCCAATTCTCTTGATCTACCAACAGATGGTGACACACTCCTGTCCTAACCTGGACTGGTGAAGGGAGAACGTGGTGCGGGGGAGGTCTTAAGAGAGAGAAGACCTGATAAAAGTGTGTGTTTGAACGTCAACGAGTCAGTTAGGCTTGCACAGCAGGAGAGGGGCAGGTAGACACACGTCTATGACCTGTTTGACACTTCCTGGATTGCGTGCACATGCCTGGTTCAAGAGTGGAAAGTGAAAGAGGGAGAGTTTGCTCAGAGGGAAGGTTCTTGCCAAGCAAACAGCTGAGTTGCAGTAGATGAGCCGTGAAGGAGGAGGACGTCGACTGGCTGCAGCTCATGGACGAGAAAAGAAGGGACGTTAACTGTCAAAGCTGTACCCGCACTTCAAGATCTACTTCCTGGTGCTGTGCTGTACTGGATGATTGCCTGAGTAAGCCGTACTCTCTGTGGAGTGCACTTCCACTCTTTGGCGCTCACTCACACCACCTGTGAACCATTTCTCATCATTTATTTTTCATCTGCTATGGAGACTTTGATGAACTGGGTTCCTGTCACCATCACATCTGAAATTGTGACAGGAGAAGTCAGGTTGCACATCTGAGATGGAGCTGTCAAACCCTCACCCTGAGAGAGAGGTGGAGGGGCTGTCCCGACCCCTGGAGACTCTCCTGGACGGTGAAGACCCCGGAGGTCCAGATTCAGCCTCCTCGTCTTGTTCTGACCTGTCCACCACAACCCCTACTGCTCAACCTTGTCCCAACAACACCAAGAGCTTTTCTGGATTGCGGATATTTGGTAGAAGGTGGGTGAGATGTTTGAGCTCTTGAATAGACTTGCAACAGTATTGTTCAAAAGGAAATATTATGTTTTTTTCTTTATTTCTCATTCTTTACTCCAGACATTCATGATTGGAATAGCATGTCTTGGAGTCTGTTTGAAATGCAAACTTTATTTTTTTCATTTGAATTATAGGCTATTTTATTTTATTTGTAGGCTTTTTACATTTTATTTATTGGCAGTTTTTTTTAATGAACTTTCAATTTCATTGTAATTGTAAAAATAAGGTCACACTTTTGTTTACGATCCAATTCAAACTATTAACTAGCTATTACATTCGCCTTTTGCCTCAGTAAAATCCTAATTGCTGCTTAGTTAGAGAGGTAGATTAAGGGATATGGAATATGGTCATACAGAATAAGGCATTATTGTGTTCTTTATAAGTACTATTAAACAGGCAATATCCTAGTAATATGCTAATAATCAATTCATTTATAGTGAGAATCGGACCCCACAGAGCATTTTGTTTTGACTAACTATAAAGGTGCTATTTTTTTAACTAATAGGCTTTTTATTTAATCTTTATTTTATGGACTCTAAACTTAAATGATGAATTTAACATAATAGGATTTTTGACCAACTTTAAAGCCAAATATCATTCGTTTTAGAAACTTGTGATGTCTCTTCCCTTTCTTTACGTTGAACGTTCGTGACTGGAAGCACGTTTGATGTCTATTTGCAATTTAGACATGTGTTTTGCTTGGACCAGCCCTGTGGTAAAAGTCCCCAGCTGCTTTGTCTTTCTAGGAAACACTTTGTGAAACATCTTTCCGAACATTCAATGTAACTATTTCTACTTAAAATCGTTAACTCGTAACTCCCATGACATCACCTCAGGTGATGTACGCTTTCAAAATTTCATCAGGCGTCTAAATGTGTTCTACGATCCCCTGTGGTTTTCTGGAAATAGATGCCTTTAATGGATTGGAGAAGCAATTAATTACGCACTATAATTGTCCGACCTGTTGGGAGAACAGCGATTACCTGAGCTCCGCACTCCTGACCTCCTGCACCTTGATTTGACTTAGATCTGTGTGATTTTAAACTGAGGCATTAATAACATGAGGATGTGAAAAAGAGAAAGCAGAAGTGGTGTATCTTTTTGTATCTTTTCCTCTTACCCCTAGGATTCTGATATGTTTTGCATTTTTTGTATGGTTCAAAATTGTCCCCTTAAAAGATTTTACTCTACTCTACTTTTCTTTCATTCTAAACAACAAAAATGTTCATTTAGGGTTATAGTGGGTTTTAGTCAGTTGAACCTTATTACATAGGACCTGCATTGATCTCTGATTCTGTTCTTCTTTCAAAGCCCTTGACCTAAATTAGATTAAGAGTGTTCACACTTGACATGTTTGGTTTGGTTTAAAACAAACCCTGGTGTGATTGCTCTGTTAGTCGAACCCATCTGAACCCTGGAGTGCACCAAACAAGCATACCGACTGTTGAAAAGATGGGTCTCGGTCTGCTTCCAAATAAACGTTGTTGTGGTTTGAATGAACTATGAACACAACACGGACCAAAGATATGTAAACGAACCAAAAAAAGGATATGATGTCATAATATGTGACCCTCAAAGGGACAGAATGCTCAAGCACACCGGTTTGTCTTGTCATAGTCTTGTCACAGCTCAGTACTGTGACGGAGGATTCCTGCCACTGTTTTGACTCTTTTACACAGTTTATCAGCTCTTCATGAGTTCTCAGCTGGTCAAAATATCATCATATGTAGCTGCACACATACAACGAATGCATTTAGTCCGGTACACAGCATTGCTTTGGATGTTCGGTAAGTTCCATCGCAAAATATACATCATAAAGCCAACCAATCAGGTTGTGAACAGATCCCTGTGCCTTTAGCTTTGGTGTTAAAAATGACAATGTGAAAGCTAAGCGGACCAGGACTAAATTTAGGACCAAACGAAGCAAAATAAAAGTGTGAACACACAGACTTCTCCTGTTTCCGGTTTAATACACTCATCTTTACACCTTTTAAAATAAAAGGGGCAAAAAGTTTTTTTGCAGCAATGCTATAGAAGCATCTTTTAGCAAGTAATTCTTAAAAGCACCTTTTTTTATTAGTTTTTTTTATTTGGCAGATGATTTTTTCAAGCGACTTAATTTACATTTACTCATTTAGCAGTTGCTTTTATCCAAAGCGACTTACAATTTGAGGAGTACAGAAAGCGACTTGTCCGGAGGATACAAAAGTACATAAGAGTGCATTCAAGAAACACGTTGATATTGTAATGAGTTCTTGCTTTCACTGGGAATTGAACCCATGACCTTGGCGTTGCAAGCTCCATGCTCTACTGTTTGAGCTACGGGAAATTTTAACAATCAAAATAATATTTTTCCACCATAAAGAACCTTTTGTCTAATGGAAAGGTTCCATGGATGTGAAAGGTTCTTAATGGAAACATTGCTTCCAAATAAAAAAACGTTATCTAGAATTTTAGATTGATTGATTCATTGGCATTATTAATTTTGGGTTTTGGAAAAGATAAACTGTCAGGGTCAGGGTTGTGGATGCTTGTGTCGTTTGCTATTTAATCACTACATCTTCAGTTAAATCAGTTCTTTACAAACATCTTGATCTGCAAGCCCTACCAGAAATCTACATAACGCTTTTTGAAGTTCCTGCTTTTCTGTAAAGTATCCAACCAGTCACATCGGACAGTCAGCCGGAAGCTACTTTGGCAGATTTTGCAGTTGGCATTCAATGCACTATAGACAATGGAAGTTTATTTATATCCTATTTATATTTTATTTTATTTCATGGACTCTAAATTTCAGTGTTCAAATGAATAGCATGAACTAAGTCTAAATAAAGCGTTTGCCAGATCCTGCTTTCCACTGTGAAAAAGCAAAAGTAAAACTAGATTAGACAAGTATCCAATTATATATCATGGAACTCTGAAGTGTGACTGGAATGTTTTTGCAGATTTTGCAGTTGGCTTTTATTGCACTGCAGACAATGGAAGTTCCCTTGCTCTATTTTTGAGCATGAAAAACCAGTTTTTCCAAGTGAGAGTTTGAGAAGAATTCACCTTTAGTTTGGTTTTGTGAGGGGTTTGGTCACTCATACAAGCAGTTTTTTGATGAGCTTTTGTTAATAATGACATTTTCTTAAGTAAACTTGCTGTTGCTCATACTATTGTATTGCTTGTATCTGAGCAAACCTCTAACCTTAAAGGGATGGTTTAGACAGAAATTAAAGTTTTGTCATTATTTACTGTATTTACTGTATTTTGTCATTATTTACTGTATGTCATTTCAAACTTTTCTTCTCCTCTTCTTTTTTCTCCATTCACTGAAAGTCAATGGGGGATAGCGTTGTTTTATTCTGTTAATATTTCCATTAAATGACCATTTCTTCATCATTCAGTCCTCTGTCCATTGAAGTCTGCGCGTGTGTGTGTGTATCTGTACTCCACCTGTTCAGTGGGCTGATGAGACACCTGTTCACGGCTGTGTTGATGTGTGTAATCTGATAATGCCATACACAGCTAGGACACCTGAGGCACACAGGTTGTGTATCACTGCGGTACAGAGAGTTCCGACTGGATTCCTAGGGCCAGGAAGTTCTGTGCATCCAAACGGCCATCTAAAAGTGCAGATTGCATCAAACGTAGGGAGACACAGGTTTCCTTGAACACACTCACACCCAGCAGCCTGTCTCGCACAACTTGATTTGCATGGCTGTGCTGTTCAGCCCCGTGGAGGAACAGGCCCATTTTCTGCAGCTATCTTTAACATCTCTTTCTATGCTGGAGCTAAGTATGGATCAGGGTCAGAATCTCGAGGTGGGCTAATGGAGATCCGTAGGCCTATGTGTGGGACTAAATGTGTGTGAGAATGTGACTGTGTGTTAATTTCTGCCTTCACACGCTATCTGAAATTTCCTACTTCCCACTTCTGAAGTTGTGATTACGAGATTGTCACATTCAAGTGCAATGTTAAACCTGGAATCATGGAGGACACAAGGTTTATTCTTGCTTGTTTGTTGGGAAAATGTTATTAAAGCCAAAAAGATATTTAGCATCCCATTAATTGACAACCATATAAACATCTAGATAGTCAGCTTGCTGACGATTCTGGAATTTCAGTTAAATACAGGCTATTTTCACTGTGTATAAAGCACACAATACGCCTCAAATAATTGTTAATTTATGTAAATATGCACTACTTTAACGACAAGAGATGGTGATGTAGCTGTTGTGGAAAAAACTAATAAAAACTGTCAGTTACAGCATTAATCATTTTCCCCTCCACCATGTTGAAAGTTTATGACCTGCACAACTCAAGATCGTGGGCATCAAAATTATCTCTGAATTTCCCAGTGGTAATACGATTTAACAGGGCATTCATGTCCATTTTGTGAAGAGAAAAGTCATATTTAACAATAATTCCAATAGCACGTGAAGGCAACATTACATTTCATTTTACATTTAGCAGACTTTTTCATCCAAAGCGACTTGCATTGTATTAAAAAAAAACACACTGACATTCCTATCAGTTCTTGCTTTACCTGGGAATCAAACCCATGAATTTGGCATTGCTCTACTGTTTGAACTACAGGAAAGCCTATACTGGTAGTGAAATGCCAGAAAGTTATTTTGACTACCAAAACACGGTAAACGAGACAAAACAATAATTCTGTTCATTTTCTATTACAGCGGTGCACTTTTGCCATTCCTAAAACTCCTTTGTAACGTGACTGTCATAACACGCAGTCTAAAGTATACTTGGGGCTTTGGGTGCACACCTTAAACGCTCAAAATATCAAAACGCCAGGCTTCTTGAGTATTCATGTAAACATAGTCAGTTATGTCATAAGTGAACGTAAACAGGAAATGGATGTGTGACAGCAAAGTTAAAGTGACAGCAGCCTAATTCAGACTACATGCTCTCTGTAACCTTCATGTGTCTTATTGTTTGTAATTTGCATCTTTGTTTTCATTGTTACAATAACTGTTTACTTACTTTTTTATAGTTTCTAAATTTGTAGCCTATAGAATAAAAAAAAAAACACTTGTTTTCCAACTAAATAGGAATCTTGAAAAGTATTAGATTTTGGTCATAATCTCTCACTCCTAACTGTCTTGAAAAACTGGTATTACAATATTGACCCAGATTGTGGTGCTTGGGATTTTTGTCATAATCAAGCAGCCCTATGAGAAACTGATAGGAAATGATGCTGTACAGCTGTTATTAGTTTTGAAATAGACTTCAATAATCAGCATAATGTTGCTATACTTAGTCACAGAAAAAAAATGAATTCATGTCAAATAGTATGTCAATGCTGTTTTGTCTAGTGAGAGACATACAGATATCATGTTGTGTCTGCGGTCTGGCCGTTGTGGTGGAGGAAGTAGAATCATAGGAACTGATCAATTTGGCTGAACAAAGATGGAATGGAACAAGACTCTTGACAAAATCAGGAGTTTTTCTGTGATCATCAGTGAAATGGCACAATTGTTGACATTTGCAATTTGCTAAATATTTCAAGTATGTGGCAAAAGCAGATGGTATTACTAAATACCATACGAAATACCACTTGTCGTTATTTTGTGTGGCCATTGATGCTTGATCCATGTACTAGAAATATTCACACTCCCCTTGGAGATGTTTAGCTTCTTTAACAAAAATAATAAGATAAAATAATTACAAAGTTTGCACTGATCAAAAATCTCAGAATCCACAAACAATGGCAACAAAAGTTGTGTAAACTTTTTAAAAAGATCGTTTGTTTAAAATTTATTTTTTTGTGAAATATATTTGAAATTACATCAGATCAGCTAAATAGTACTTAATAAAAAACAAAATGCAATTTCTATAATCTTTCTTCTTATATAAATGTGTTTCTGTGGTGTTTTCGTGGATGGACTGGAGAGTCTTGGATGGTGGTCTCAGTGTTTCCTATCCAGCAGGTGGTGGCATTGCCATCCTTTCCCCCTTCAATCTAACATTCACCTTTCCAGCACCATCAGAGGATTGCTCAGAAAAATTGGAAACATTAAGAGGTCAAAAATACAGTAAAACATTAATATAAGTGTTATCTATTTTAATATAATTTAAAATGTAATATATTCCTGTGATGCAAAGCTGCACATGATCTTTCAGAAATCATTCGAATATGAAACTCATGTCTTGCAATTCATGTGTGATGAATAGAACGTTTAAAAGAACATTTTTGTTTTAACTGGAATCTTTTATGAAATGTCTTTACTGTCACTTTCATCAATTTACTGCATCCACGCTCAAAAAGATTGAAAGTAAAGAAAAAAAAAACAATTACTGACCCCAAACCTTTGAATGGTATTGTACACTTATTTGAGGACATTGTGGCCTAAAATAAAAGACTATGAGGAGAAACTTGATGTGATTATCATTGATTTGCACGGATTAACTAAGACCATTTACACGCATTAAAAGGATATTTCACCCCAAAATGAAAATTACGTCATTACGTCCTCACCCTCCTGTCATTCCAAACCCGTAACACTTTTGTTTATGTTTGGAACATGATGAAAGATGATTTTGATGAAATCTGAGAGCTTTCTGTTCCCTCACTGACAGCTGCCAATTTAATACTTTAAAAAGTTCATGAAGCAATCGTAAAGCTACGTAATAAAGAGGAATTGAGCAGTTTAGTCCATATTTTCTGAAGAGACTCGATTGATTGATATGATGAACAGATTTAATTTATATTCATATATTTTATTCACATAAAAAGTTTTATTCACATTTAAACATTGATCCGCAAACATTGAAGCTCAACCGAACCTGCTTGATGCGCGAGAACAAACCTTTTGCTGAAGTTCAAACCAGCTGCGTAACATGAGAATGAACCTCACTGGTTCTCACACATCAAGTGAACATGCGTGAGCTTCTGTTTACCACAACTGATGTGTGCATTGATAAATGTTTACATGTGGCTAAAAGCCTAAATTCAATCTGTTCATCATATCAAGCAATCAAATCTCTTCAGAAAATGTTGACTAAACCGCTCAATTCATATGGATTCGTTTTCCAATCTTTTCATGAGCTTTTTGAAGCGTCAAAGTGAACCACAGGGTGTTCCCTATTGTAATTTGTTTTGTAATAAAATGGTAATCAAAAGACAAATTAGTAAATGATTAATACAAAGCTGGGGTGTGATTCTATATCAAGCGAAGTTCACAGTGACTAAGGGACAGCTAAGCAGGTTTGGTTGCCATGATGTCCCACTCCATGGTAACAGCCAGCAGATCTCCCTCCCTCTCTCACTTAAAAGACAGTAATTACTTCCACACAGAGTCGGCAGCTCTGCGCGCATCTGTCCAGCACAAAAGTACACCCAAGAACAATCAAGTGGCCCATATTGACACTTCGTATTTAAAGTAAGACTGATGATAAACGAATCCCCGGCGTAACAAAACTGCAATGTTTGTTATAGTTTATCAAATTGATATTCAAGTGCATTCACCTCTTAGCTGTGTTCTCTTACACTGATCAATAATGCAACAGCACGAGGGCCTTGAAATGGAAATGACACTCATTGTGCTTTTGGGGTGGAGTGGCATCGCCATGTCGTCCTATTAGGGGACCTGAATAGACACAAGGTGTCCTCACTAAAGCCATCATCTTAATGATTAGCTTTACAATGGTTAAAAAAAACGACGTGCTGTTTAAACCTGATACTGCTCTTGTGGGTTAAACCTCAGATCATATTCACATCTGTGGGTGTTGCAAGTCGCGCGTTGTTTTGCGCCAGAATTGGTGTTATGTCCTCTTTTTCTTAAGCAATATGCATAACTGTCTGTTTAAAAGCAGAAGCAGCTTCATAAATGTCCGTGAGGGAGATGATTATCCTAAAACCATTAATTGTGTTTATAATGCACTGTCCACCATATGTGCCTGGAAGACTGTATAACGTGATCTAAGAGTCTAGAAAGTGATGGCGGCAGCAGACATTTGTACTTGTGTAGGTCTTGAACAAACTCCCAGGGTTAAGCTGATAATTGGTCATTATTTTAAACCGGAGGCTTCGATGCACCCTGCATTCCCTCCTACCAGCTACCTCCTGCCTAGTCGATGGCTCTTTCCTCTGTGATGTGTGCTGCTGCTTCCCAGTGAGCTGTGTTGTTTGTGGGTGGATGCTTCTCTTCCTGTAGGATTGAGTTGTGTGTAGTTCATCTCTGTCTGTGTGCTGTGCTGTGTGTATGTGTGTGTGTGTGTGTGTTGGGGGAGGCTGTCTCACCTGTTCATCTCTTGGACTTTCTCTGTCAGTTCACTGTGAGGAGACGGTCAGGGAAGGAGACAGGAGCTAAACTCTCAGGTCGTATAATATATATACATTTTTGTTTTTGTTTCTGGATGTTGACCAATAACTTTAGAAAAATGCAGTGTTAAGCTTTAGAACTTGGATGTGTTTGTACTGTATGTGGACATTTAGCAGCGAGTTTGGATGGGTTGTTGCAGTTATAACTTTTTATATGCCATTTAAATATGGCAGATACAATAATAAATATATGTACAGCTGAGCAGTGCAAATTATTTAATAAATTATTTTATTCAATTTTATTGAGCAATATTATAATAAATTGAAAATGTATTTTATTATCAGTACTATTAAAAAGTAATAATAAAATTAAATGAAATATAAATTATTTTATATTAAATATTATAGTGATTTAAAATAATTTTTAGAAATAGCCTAAGGATGAGCTTTTTAATTAAATTTGTTGCGACGTAAACAAACAGAACCACTAATCGTCACGTAAGACTCTCTTAGTCTCTCGTACACAGACTCTCTTTGTAAAATTTTGATAGAGCTAATCAAACTCAGACTTGATACTCAAACTCTTTTATTAACTCTTTTAGTATAAAAAAAAAGAATACTAAAGGAACCCACTTCATAAATTGCTAAAGATGACCCCGACAGTAATTAGTCTTGATTGAGTCTCACTTCCTTACCCTGCCTGATGAGCAAATGTTTGGTGTTAATGATTTTTTTTATGTAAAATTATTAATGTACTGACACTCCTACTGTAGTACAATACCATATTTAGTGTAAATAATCCTATACAATTCTTGAAAAAGCAGCAATAAGTATTATTCCTCACCCTGAGAGTTTTGTCTAGGTCATATCCGCCTCTAAATGAGATGAGACTAGTTACGCTGCTATAATTAGTACAGGCAGTCACTACTGAAGGGTCAGAAAGCCTTATAATCTGCCCCGGACATCCCCGTGTGATAATCAGGACATTCATGAGCTGAGCAGAGCTTCATTTCCTTGAGTGCCTTTTACGTCATTATGGCATGATGTCATCATCCATGGATTTACAATGTACCTTTGTAGAAAACTTGCCTGTATTAACACAATTTGGAAGGCAAATTGTCCTGACGTAAACCCCTGGAAAAGCTGTGCTAGGACAGGTGGAGTTAGCTTTCTACTTTTGTGACCATGTTAATGGCCAGTATGCACTCGTGTCTACTGTTTCCTTCTAAAAGAACCAGTATGTCCCCATCGGGGTTTTTAACTGAGCTTACCAAAAATAAATACTAACTGCTATTCATGCTATCATAAGCTTGTCTTTTGAGAAATGTTGTGAAGTCTGTTGTTGAAGAGGTGTTTTCGTAATATAATTTTAAAAAAATGTCGAGAAGAATTAGGATGTATTGGGACGAGCTAGATTATCTCCAGTTTAAGGATTAGCTTTGATTATTGGTCAATGGAGGTCAATGTGTCAAGCTTTCAGTAGTTTCAGAACTTGGTGAATCTATGCTGATAGGCAAAATTTTCAATCAACAGCCTCAGGGGGAACCTTAGAAAGGAAACTGTATCCTTTCATCCACTATGGACACTTTTTTCAGACGACATTTTAAGAGGAAGGAACCAGGAGAAGCCATGCATGACGGCCTTGTACCTGAACCCTGTCGACACAGGAGGCCGAGCATTGCAGTGCCAACCAGTCGTGCCCGTCGACGCTCCAGCGTTGGCCTTCCGTCCACTGCATTGGCCCAACGACGCCGATCCAGTGTCCAACTTCAGACATTACCCCGAATCAGTACCAGTCAACCGGTACAGAAAAGCAGTGGAAGACGCCGGTCCAGCACCACCACCCCGAAGGCCAATCCTCGCTTTGCCGTACGACGGAAGAAGGTTGGCAAGCTCCGCAATATAGACACACACCTCTTGGGCCCTTCCATGCTTCTGGCCAGCCTGATTCAGATGACACAGGAGGAGGAGGAAGACGAGGAGGGCCGTAGTCCACTGCCAGGGCAGGTGGAACTCAAGGGAAGCTGCCCGAAGTTTAGGAGTCACATGGATGTGCTTCTTTTAGAGGGTGACAGTGACAGTGATGACTCCAGCGGGCGCTCGGATGAAAGCCACCACTCAGGGCTGCACAAGGTGCACTTGGAGGAGGCCAGTGCATCAGACTGGGAGATCACAGAGTCCTCGCTCTTATGCCAGCAGGACTGCCTTCCTCTGGCTGTGGTGGCAGAGCGTGTCCAGGCCCACCCGTTGATCAGAGTTCCACGCTGCCTCAGGAGGAACTCGTCACATTATGGCCACATGGAGACAGGCCCGCATGTCCGCTACTGCCGCAGCAGCCAGAGGAGGCGCCGTCGTCGGGTCTCCACCATCTCAAAAGCAGGAAGCCCCTGGCCAGGAAGAGGCCTGCCGCTACCGAACCGAAGAAGCTCCACCTGCTACAGGGCTCAGGCTACACTCAATCCTCTCCTGGGAGCATATTACGATCCCAGTCTGGAGTCTTGGAGTGGATTCTTGTCGTATGTAAAATCTTTTCTGTTGTTAGGTCTAATTGTCCTTATGAAATGTTGTGCTCACAAATTAGATGGAGATTAAGACATTTTATTGTAGGATTTCACACAATTACAAAAAACATCCATTAAAACACATAGACTGCATTCTAAAATTTAGGAAGCTGACTTGTCGTCTTACTAGACTATCAGTCAAATGACTTTGCAGCAGGGTTTGCATTCAAAGGTGCCTTACGAAACTCCAGAGGCAGCATAATGGTCTGATGCTCTACAGCAAAATAGAGAGTGCTGGAACTCAGTGAACATTTAATGACTACGATATTAGAAATAAAATACTTTTGTTTTGGTTTTTTATTGACTGCCAACCACAACTTTCAGATGCTATCTTTATTTTTTAGCTCAACTGTCAACTGAAATTGAATACACAATGTTTCGGGGGAATTATCATCAGATGACGGTATCTCTGTAGACAGGATGTGGCATGATCATTGGATTTGCATGTTTCTTGTTGCTTTGCTTACTATGTATGCTGATTGCAGAGCAGCATTTTTCAGCTTTTGACCAGCCAAAGAAACAGATCAAGAACTAGGTTCTTTAAATCTGGCCCTTGAGGGCCACTGCCCTAGAGTTCAGTTCCAACCTCAACCAAAGACATCTGAGCTAAATCACAGTTTATTAAAAAATGACAAGTAGGAGATCAGGGTTTTTACTAAACTCTGCAGGGCAAAGGCATCAAGGATTTGTTTAGGTGCATTATGAAAAGAAAGTTTCTGTGAAAAAGTTGGTTTCTTTAGGCTTGTAACTTTAAAGGTGCATTCACAATGACAGAGACTATATTGATGAAGGTCAAGAAGTTACTGGACGGACAGTTGCTACAGCACAGTTGCATGAAGCTGAAATCTGCTCAACTTTGTTTCTGAACACTTATTAAAGACTAATCCCGCCACTTTACCATGGGAAATGGCTCTTCGTGGAAACACCCCTAAAGAGTTTATATTGTAGTGAAGACCAAAGTCTTTTTGATTAGAAACTATGTTCTTAGATCCATCAATATCTAAAGCATTCAAACATTTAGATGTAATGCATGCAAGAGCAGGTAGTTCCAATGCAGCTTTTCATTGCATTGACCTTCTCATTCTCAGTCCCGTGGATACGAGCTCCATGGTGCTCGCTCATTAGCACAGCTACTACCATAGGAAGGTAATGTGACTCATCAACACTACTGATCACCCAGTGGGCTTCTAATCAACAGGTTGCTAAGCTTCACTGAATCGCTCTGTAGGGATTAGGACACAAAGGTCAGGGTGAGCAAGGTTTTGATTACAAAAGGATTACAAAAAACCTTGGAAAGGCCCCACCCAAAGCTAAAGGTGGATGTATGCCTTCATAAACGCATTTCCTGTGTTTCTTTTGTATAAATCTTCTTGAAATCTTTCTTGTGTAGAGTTGAAAACTACTTTCAACTCCAGAGTTGTTTCAAGTACCAGAGTTACTGTTAAAGGAGAGTACCTCTGTTTCTGCTCTTGTTATCGTTTTAACATTTAGCATGAACGTTGATGCTTCTGCTCTTGTCTATTTGGTGAGCATCTAGCATGAACGTTGATGCATGCTCATATAGATGTGTATAAAACAGTTACATTGAGTTTTATTTAGTTTTGTTAAGTGTAAAAGTGTGTGCTGCATCTTGAAAATGTAGTGAGAAATCCTGTAGGCTTAATGTGGTAGTACAGAAAGCAGATTAGAGGCAGAAAAACCTTAAGATTTCCAAACCATGCTCTATAATGCTTTATGTGGGTGGCTGATAAAAATAGTCTTATTGATTGATATGGAATTTAAAAAGATTAAATTTAAAGAAACACCCAAGGCATTAGCTGAATAAAACGAGATGCCAGCCTTTCATGATAAATGTTGTTAATTTTATTGTTTTTGATCAGTGCTTTAATTGACTTGGTTAAGATAAGAATCCTAGACACAGCCAGTGTGTTTAGTCTTTAACGTCACTGTCATTGTGTTTTTCTTAGAAAAGCCATCGCCAAGGCTGGTGTGCAGGATAACGCTGCCCAATCTGGCGCCACATTACCCGCCAAATGTGAACCCATCAAAGAGATCTGCAACACTGTAGATTGGACCGTGAGTTACTCATCTGTATTTTAACAAACAAGGTCCTGCAAAAGGCAATCCAATAGCATTCTCATTCATCTCATATCACAGTATGAGATGACTACCATTAATCTTTTGTAACTTCTTACCAGTTAATTGTCTTCCGCAGGAAAACGCCCAGTTTGGTCAACACGTGTGGTTTGAGACCAGTCCATCTGGAGATTTCTGTTACGTGGGGGAGACGTATTGTTTTGCAAAGTCTCTGGTAGATGATCATATTCTTATACTTAAAACATACAGCAAAAATGAGTAGTTGATAGTAGTGTGCATCTATTTATAAAAATCCTGCACAAGAGTTCCCTCCACTGGTCAGATGTTGTATGCACACATTCAGATGCATTACTAACACTTGTTTCACTCTAGTTGTGTATGCAGATACCAATTATTTAATTTTCTTTTCTCAGCAAAAATCTCTTCCTCGCCACAAATGTGCATCCTGCAAAATAGCTGTTCACACTGTATGCATGGATCAGCTGGAGAAGGTTAGATGGTGTTGCAAAATTGAAATAGATATTAGGATGTATTGAACTTTTTATCTCAACAAATTAAATTATTATCCATAGATTAACTTCAGGTGCAAGCCATCGTTTAAAGATCCAGGGATGAAAAATGTCAGAGAGGTAAGACTTTTTGTCTCTTAAAAACAAGCTTCATTGTAAAATTTTCAGTGATTTATGATGATTTATTTTTTAGACTCCACACATGCGACATCACTGGGTCCATAGGAGACGGCAAGAAGGAAAATGCCGGCAATGCGGAAAGGTCAGTGCAACGCTCATAAAATATGAAACGTGTAATCATCCAGAAAGTATTTATGGCCTAATTTCACTTTCCTTCCTCAGGGTTTCCAGCAGAAATTCTCCTTCCACAGTAAAGAGATTGTGGCCATCAGCTGCTCATGGTGTAAGCAGGCAGTAAGTGTTACACAACTGATCTGAAATACTGCCATTCAAATGACTTTTAAAGAAATTAATAAGATGCAATCACAATTTTGATTGAATTAAGGATCAGCTTCTTCCAAAACCATTCCAAATCTTACAACCCAAACTTTTGAATGGTAGTGTATAAAATGTTGACATTTTCAAATATAAGATATAATAAAATATATGTAAATGCACTTTGATATGTGTCTTACAGTATCACAACAAGGTGACTTGCTTCATGCTGCAGAAAATCGATGAGACATGTTCCCTCGGCGCTCACGCGGCTGTCATCATCCCTCCAACCTGGATCATCAGAGTCCGCAGACAGCAGGTACCATCCGACCTGAAGAGAGCTGGCCTCATTTGACCTGTTCATAACACGCATGACAACCATTCAAAAAGTTTACGGTTACATTAAAATGGTTAAAAAAAATCTGAAATTTCACAAATATATTAAGCAACTCTGATAATAATAAAAATGTTTCTTGATCATCAAATTATCATATTAGATTTCTAAATTGTAATATTGTTTCACAGTATTACTGTTTTTACTTTTTTTTTATACAGTAAGAGATGAAAACATTTTAAAGTCTTAAACTTTTGAACAGTATATATGTATTTCCATTAGATTAAGATCCAAAGTAAGCAATGTGTGATGTAATACTATGATGCATCGACTGACAAAGTCCTTCAGACAGTGTTTTATGTTTTTTTTAAAGGTGAAAAGAGGTCATCTGCAGCTCAAATGTAAACACATAAAATTAATATGAACCTATAAACCTGTATAAATGGTCCCTATCATACTGTTCTCAGGCATCATTAAAGAGCAGTAAAAGAAAGAAGAAAACATCTCTGAAGGCCAAACCCAGCAGGAAATCCACAGAGGTAGTTCAACAACTTCACCATTCAACTACTTTGAATAAAAGTGACATAAATAATATGCATATATGATGTGATTTGAATATTTAACCCTCAGCAGGACGGCAAATGGAAGCACTTTGTCGTGAGACCGATTCCTTCACAGCTCATGAAGCCTCTTCTGGTGTTTGTCAATCCAAAGAGTGGCGGAAATCAGGTCAGAATCAATACAGAGTTTGCATCGCATAGAAACGTTACTTTACAGCCACATAATAGCACTTCTTCTTTTCTTTGAAGGGAACCAAAATCATCCGCTCTTTCATGTGGTACCTGAACCCCCGGCAAGTGTTTGACCTGACTCAGGGAGGTCCGAGAGAGGGGTAAGAGACGATAGATCATAGTGTCTTTCTTTCTTTGCTCTGATCTTGTCCTCATATAATTTCACTTCTTCTTTTGAAGGTTAGAAATGTACAGCAAAGTACCGAACCTGCGTATCCTTGTTTGTGGTGGAGATGGAACGGTTAGTCAATTATTTGTGGGTATTTATTGTGAGTAATATTTTTGCCGATCATATGTGCATAGTATGCAAAGTTTACAACATGCAATTCTCTCAACATGGTCTTCATTTTTCACAATTACAGCTTTTACATGTCAAATATCATATCATATTAAAAGGTGCCTTAGTTCAGAAATGGAAATGGCCATTTCGTTTCCGACACATGCTGTAAGTGGTTGACCATTCACGACCATCTGACCAATCAGAGAAGAGCAAACTCTCAGAAACGAGGGGTTTAGAGAGACTGAATCCTTAAACAAAACGTTTTCTGGCTCTTTGAGAAATTAGATGTGTAATTTATTTTATGAGAAAATGAAAGCGTTTTTTGATACTGAATGCATGTAAACTTTTTGTAAGATAATCTAAAACCAAATTAGGAACATTTAAAATAGCATAACAGGGGCACGTTTTTTACTAAATTGCTACATTTTCACTTTTATTTACAGTATGATGACTATCACCATTTGAACATGCAGCATGCATATTATTTTAACAGTGTTCTCTTAGTAGTTGCTATGCAGTATTCCACACTAGTGCAAAAAGAGCAGAACACTTTATCCAAGCCGATTCTTCGAATTTTGCCAATTTTGTTCAGACATCTGTTGAGTTTAAATGGATTTCATCATTCTGATCCTGGTCAGGAAGCTCATTAAGTTCATCACATGTTGTGTTTTTTATATACTCTGTTTGCACAGGTCGGCTGGATTCTCTCAGTGCTGGATGAGCTTCAGTTGAACCCTCAACCTGCCGTAGCCGTTCTGCCCCTTGGGACGGGAAATGACCTGGCCAGAACTCTCAACTGGGGCGGGGTATGAACTTGAATTCTCTTGGTTGTAATGTTATGCAAAGTCCTCATAAATGCATTTCTATTGTTTGAGTATTAAAAGTTTAAATGCATGATGCAATTTTATGTTTTCACTCTCTGTAAATGTATAGTACAAAGTTTAATTTAATACAAAAAAAAGTTTTTCAGCATAAAGTCTTTTTTTTTATTATACAAAAGCAGGGTTTGTGGTTTAATCCTGTTGTGTTTTTCATCTGCTTAAAACACTGGTTAAAGATTTAATTTCCTTTTGAAATGTTAAGAATATTTCTCATTTAGATTCATGAATGCGCATGCAAAGTTTCCACACATAGATTTGTTTTTGGAAAGACACCAGGGTCACATTGGTTTCCATGCAATCTGCCAAGTCAACACTTTGAAAAAGAGCAGAAAGTCAGGTAAAAAACAGAAATCATTTATTATAACTTGTCAAACACTAAAATATGATATACATGTGGACTTATGAATTTTAAGACATGAAAGTGTCCTCAAAATTGAAGCCTCGTCTTCTGAATCATCAAAGGAAAAAGGAAGTGAAATTGTGTCAAAGTAGGTTTTTGTTCATTAGTTTTTTGAATCTCAATTACTAAACTGTTGCAACACTGAAAAGAAGTGCGAGAAATATATTTTACTCACACAAGGGTTTTAGAACAAAACTAAGTACAAATAGCAAAAAATACTACTTAGTTCAATAATTTTAGATTATATATATATATATATATATATATATATATATATATATATATATATATATATATATATATATATATACAGGGGTGCACATAACTGGTACGCATGCGCAACAAAAATCAGAAATGCGTAAGCCCACTTGAGTCACTAAGCGCCTTTGCGTACTTAACCGATCTTCTCATCTCATCGTACACAACCTTACAGTAAGAGATGTCCAAAAAGCAACAGACATTAAGCAGCTTTTTTGGCGTTTCACCACCTTCAAAGAAACGCCAACTGAAGCCTGAGCCGAAAAGTTAACGATGAGCGCACTGAAGTGCATATCATTCACGTGAAGGGGGCACGCAGAGAGCATCGCTCACGCCAGGGGTCGGAAACCTATGGCTCGCGAGCCATATATGGCTCTTTTGATGGCTGCATATGGCTCTTTTGACGCCGCCCCCCGTCGACAGATCGATCGCTCCGCTACTTCCGCGTTCGTGGAAGACAGTGGAGGCGACAGTGAAGAGGACAGTGATGGCAACACGGTGGAGGACAGTGAGAAAGACTGCACTTATTAAGACAATGCTACATATGCGAGTAGTACCAAACACAATCTCCTGGTACTCACCTGAGTAACTCACTGAAAAAGTTATGTGCACCCCTGTGTGTATATATATTAATGTGTATATATATATATATATATATATATATATATATATATATATATATATATATATACTAGTTATTTGCACCTCAGTGTTTGTTCAATGTAAATTGACCCCTAACACAATAGAAATAAACTTTATAAATAACCATTAAATTTCTCACATACTTTTGAATGTTTTATTGTTTGACAAGCTACAATGGAGTTTTTCGAAGTGTCAATTTTTAGCAAATTGCACGGAAACCAATAAGGATCCTCAGTTTAACACAACATGATTGCTAACACATGCAACTTTTTTTAATAACACAAACCTGGTAATACTGACAGATTCTTAAAGTGGCAGAACAAGAGAAAATGGCCCAGTATCTGTCAAGTTTCTCAGCGTTTTCTGAAAATGTGTGTACTTGTTGACTTCCAGGGCTACACAGATGAACCGGTGACCAAAATCTTGTCCCATGTAGAAGACGGCAACATTGTCCAGCTGGACCGATGGAACCTGAGCGTGGAACCTAATTTAGAGGCCAGTGAGGAGGAGAGAGACGAACACCAGACCGACAAGGTCAGCTGACACCAGTAGAGGGTGCCAAGCTTCAGCAGAAGAACACCATCCTTCCACCTCCTCCATAATAAATCGAGTTTTTGTGTTAAAATGAATGGTAAGGTAAAGCTAATGACTACTCCATGTCTATTTCAGCTTCCCATTGACGTCTTCAACAATTATTTCAGCCTCGGGTTTGATGCACACGTGACGTTGGAGTTTCACGAATCCCGAGGTGTGTCCACTCACTTGTGTACTTTGAATATGTTTTATAAAATGCAAATATGCATATATAAAATAAGTGGTTTGTGATAGGATTCAAACAGACGTTGTTTTGTTTCCTCAGAGGCTAAACCAGAACGGTTCAACAGCCGGCTTCGCAATAAAATGTTTTATGCAGGGGTGAGTATGTCTGTCCATTGATATTATGTGTTATTCTTTGTGTAGTGTGTAAAATGTAATGTGTTCATATACATGCGCTCCTCTGCAGACAGCCTTCTCAGATTTCCTAATGGGCAGCTCAAAAGATCTGTCCAAACACATCAGGGTTGTGGTGAGTTAAAACTTTTAAAGGGTTAAACTTTTTGACCATTTTAAAAAATAAAAGATTTCCTGTATCATAAAACTTTAGATTAAGTCAAATATATACATTGCTCAAACAAATTAAGGGAACACTTAAATCATATATTGGATCTCCATGAGTAATTGAAAGTCTTTATTTATATACATTCTATAATTTGAGAAGAAAGTGATGTGACAACGGTCAATGGAAACTAAAATCGTCAAAACCCTGAGGACTGGATTCAAAATTGTACCAAAAATCTATGTAAAAATCTGAGGCTGATCCGACTGCATGAAGTTAATCACAGTAACTCATACTGTAAGTCAGTCATGCCTGTATGCGCTCACAACAACTGTCACCCGGCATCTACTCCAAGCTCTTGAAACTGTGCTGTGCTCGTATGGATGTCCCATCCTGGAGGAGCTTGTCTGCCTGTACAACCTGATTTGGTTGCACAAGGACCCAAATCACAAAACTAAAGACAAATCAGTCAGGAAGAATAAGGAGAGAACAATTGTCTACGGCCACCACTTGCAAAAAACATTCTCTTATTGGGGGTTGTCTTGCTGTTTCCTCTCCAGCGCACCTGTTGTTACTTTTATTTGCACCAAAACATTTGAGACAGATTCACAATCACTTCTGCTTCCGAATCAGACAGATTGATATCCCTGAACTCAGTGTTATACTTTGATGATTAAGTGTTCCTTTACATTTTTTGTGAGCAGTATATATGCATATATAAACACTCACAATGTTCAATACTCCCTCATTTGCTTTGTTGTTCATTTCCTGTTCAGTGTGATGGTACCGACCTAACCAGTAAAGTGCAGGATATGAAACTCCAGTGCCTCCTGTTCCTCAACATCCCCAGGTAAACTGACCTGAAACAGAACTCAGCTGAGCAAAACATGTATGTAACTGTAAGAGAACACATTCATTTATGTGCTATTTGATACAGATCCTCTTTATTTTAACATGTTTGGTATTGAAATTTAATCTACGTAAAAAAAACAAGAAGCCCTGAAACCCTCATTCTAAAAAGAGATTCCAAGTTCCAAATTATGTTTATTCTGGGATAAAACATAATCTAGTCATAAGAAACCAGACTAGAGTTCATTAAAATGAGATTATCCTGACCGAGCTCGGCATTATGTTTGCTAGATATTGTGCTGGTACGATGCCATGGGGGAATCCAAGTGAGCACAATGATTTTGGGCCACAGAAACATGACGACGGGTTGATTGAAGTCATCGGCTTCACCATGACCTCTCTGGTGAGTTTTGGCTGTAGATCCTTACTATGTTTGTTATACATGAATCCATCTAAATGTTGCTGTTCTCTGTCTGTAGGCAACCCTGCAGGTTGGAGGACATGGCGAGAGGCTTCATCAGTGTCAGGAGGTGATCCTGACCACCTTTAAACCCATTCCTGTGCAGGTGGATGGGGAACCCTGTAGACTGGCCCCATCCATCATACGCATCACTCTCAGGAACCAGGCCAACATGCTGCAGAAAACCAAGAGAAGAATCTCTCTACCACAACTGCATGAGTCAGTAAAATATCTATCTATCTATCTATCTATCTATCTATCTATCTATCTATCTATCTATCTATCTATCTATCTATCTATCTATCTATCTATCTATCTATCTATCTATCTATCTATCTATCTATCTATCTATCTGTATATCCATCCATGAGTCAGTAAAATATCCATCCATCCATCCATCTATCTATCTAGCATTCAATCCTAGAGGAAATCTGACATTTTTTTTCTCCCTATGGATATAGTCATCAGCCCATCACAGAGATAGTGCAGATCCAGGTGAACCGTATCAGCATGTGTGATTATGAAGCTCTTCATTACGATAAGGAGCAGCTCAGGGAGGCCTGTGAGTATCTCTTCTTTTTCACAAAATGAACCTTCTCATGCACTTCCGAAAAAGCTTCTGCTTTTCAAATACAACTTAATGTAAACCCATCCTAACTTATGTTTCTTCTTTTCTTTCACCTTGTCAGCAATTCCTATGGGGATAATTACAGTTCCCGGAAACAGTGATTTGGAGACATGTCGGCTCCATATTGAGAAGCTACACGAGGTGTTTTTCAGCTTGTTGAATGCTGGTTAGAAATGTGCCAACATGCGGATTTGGCAGCAACCTCATCCCTTGTTTGCAAAAGTAAAGGGGAGGCTCCAAACTGTCAAAGTTTGGGTTCAAGTCAAAAGTTTTTGTTGTTCACTCATAAATGTGTCAGAGAACTCAGAAATGGGTCGCAATGGAAACTTTAATATAGTCATTCTTGGCTAAATAAGAATACTTCTGTGTTAATGCTACTTCTTGGAAAGAAAAGAACATTTTACTTAATCTAGCTGACTGACACGTCTCTGAAACACAAATGATGTTCTTCTTGTACCTTTAAGAGTCACTAGTTTCCATAATAATTACAGCCATTCAGGCCATGTGATATTGTGCATGTGAAACCCATTGCACGTTGACTTCCTGTTCAATTACAGTCAGAAGAACACATTGTGACTAATTGAACTCACACAGTGAGGCCGGTTTGGACAGGAGCCATTTTTCACTTGCACTTTCTCAGTGTGTTTTTCCTCTCTCTGTCTCTCTCTCTTTAGAAGGGGGATGGTATAAATACAGACACACTGCATATGCCAAAACTTTCACCAAAATGGTGCTTCCTGGACTGTAAGTAGAGCATTTCAAGCTTTTCAGAAGAGAAATCGCATTGAATTTGTCTAACATAAAAGTGTGATAAGGATATATAACTATATTAAACCATATTTGTGACAATCAATGGTCTTGATGTTTCCAAAACGTATAAGTGTGATGTTTGCATTTCGCGATATCACATTTTCCCTGTTTGGTTTGCTTACAGCTACGACTGCAGACCGTTTCTACAGAATAGACCGCGGTCAGGTAGCGACAAAAGGAAACGTTTTACATTTGTGTTAAATGTCACACTGTGCCTTTTTTACCCTACAGCATTGCATATCTCTGCAGGAGCATCTAAACTATGTGACGGAGATCTCCCAGGATGAGCTTTTCATCTTGGACCCGGAGCTGGTCACCAAGGAGACGGTGGGCACGTCGCCCGGAATGCCGGGGGCGATGGAAACTGTTGGGGGATGTTCCAACAGCTCAGACCAGTTTGCTTTTCCTGCCTGCTCTCCCGGGCCTTCTCCTCTGTGCAGGTAGATTGAAACAAGTCACTTCGGATGACAAAATGTGTAGTTAAACTCGATCAATTCAAGTTGTTAGGGCTGCAAACAGCTTTTGCACTGCCTGAAGGTGCAATTTTATGTTGCTTTTTACTTTGACAGATCATTTTAACACTGTAATCTAGCACAGTACATGCGTGGGCAGGTTTTGCTTCGCCTGTGGGCAAGAAATTTCTGAAATGTCCCCAGAAGAACAGCAAAAGCTCACTAAACCCCTTGTAGAGACATGCTTGCAAAAGTAAATCTTCATTAAGGAACTAAAAGTGTCTTAATAAAAAGTGTCTTAATATAGTCTTAAATTCTTATTCATTTAGCCAGAAAGCGTTGTCAATATAGCATGATTCTATAATAGTTATATCAGAAGGCACTTACAAAAATAGTACCGGAATGTATAATGGTATTGTTATTAAGTTGTTGTTTTTTTGCTTTTGGATTTGTAATATGGAAATGGAAAAGGGTGGTGTACGAATATGCTAATTTTACAGAAATTAAAAAATGAAATTAGCATCACTGTGGTTTAGTCACAAAACTTTCTTGAGTAGAACTGACCTGTGAACTGACATTTATATAATGAAATATATTTGAAATAGTTTATTGTATTTATAGTTAAAACTTTGTACAATTCTCACACACACATAATTTATTAATTTTATATTTATAATAGTACTAATATTTATATTTTCATATAAATGAATTATATTATTATATTTATATTACATAATATATTATTATTTTTTTATATATATATAATATTATAAATATAAACAAATATTTAAAAATTAAAATATATTTTCTTATATCTTTTTTTTTTGATAGTAATATTATTATAACAATTTGAGTAATATGTTTAACTAACATGAATTACAGAATGTTTACTCGAAAAGCTTTTTTATATAAATATATTTATTTATTTAGGACGTGTGTGTGTGTGTGTGTGTGTGTGCAGTAAATGTGTAACACTGGACTGAACCGAACGTGTTCCTGCCTGTTTGCAAGAAAAGAAGACTGACAGTTGCTCTTCAGCTCGAGTCTATTCCCTCAGGGGAAGTCTTTTTGTCTGTGTATTTGTGTGCACATCTGATGGAAAGAGAGTGAGAGACGAGACAGAGACGTTTTCATGCCAAAGTCTACTGTGACCATGCACAAATCTGTGTGTTACTAAAATGTGAGTCCATTGGGAACAGGACTGCCCCTCATAAAGGCCCCTGCTATTAAACACTCATTTAACCGTGTTTACATTCCCCCTCCCCCTGCTTGACACACAGCAGATCGCTGAAAAAACACATCCCATCTGTCAGACCTCATTATAGCGCTTGTTCTGTTGCAGTAAATTATACACATCTCACAAACAATGAGTTTTCCCGCCCCCCACACGGGAGGACAGCATTGTAAACACATCGACACCGGGTCATCGTCCTCTCTGTTGTCTGACCATCCCATCATGCTCTCGCAGGGTTCATCAGACGCATGCTGAGGGCCAAATGGAAAGTGTGAGCCCGGATAGTGACCCACACATGCAAAGCGATCCAGAAAGCCCCACAAAGACAAGCCTGTGCAGGTACAGCTTAAACCGAGGGTTTTGATCCAGACCTTCATGTCCCAAGTTTTGATTGTTTCCATGAGGACCAAAGACACTGAATGTATTACATTATGCCACAGTCTTTTTATAGCAAACATCATTACTAAGCTAACAAAGTTATCCATGTGTTTCGTTGAGACTCTCTAATGCCCATCTGCACAAGCCCTTACAGAAAAGTACTGTGGCGGTACAGTAATACCATAGTGCTTTGATATATACTATGCTACTGAATTGCACATGTCTGCATTGCACCATAATAGTCATTTAGTGAGAGGGCAGAAGGTATCAATTTTCACATGAATATCTTGCATAAGCTTGTCTTTGCCCAATGTCTTTCATCTTGAAGGAGAGGAGCAAAAATTATGAGTATGAGTCGTTCAGACCCACTTGATGAGGAGTCAGTGAATGTGCCAAGGTACCATGCAATATTTCAGCATTATCGCTGGATTTGTTTATGAATCGTGGTATTAATAATTGATTTTAATTTCACAGGTTAGATTCTGCCTGGAATGACAGTGATCAAGGTAATTACATACAATGCGCTCACACATACACACACACACACACACACACACACACACACACACACACACACACACACGCGCATTAATATATATATATATATATATATATATATATATTTGAATGTATTTATTTTTAATGATACACAAATATAATATATTACACAAATAATAATTACATTTAATAGTACACAAATATAAACAAATATAATTTTTACTATAAAAATATATTATAAAATAATTTATAGAATTAAATATTAATTATTTACATAATATAATTGTATTTATTATAAGAAATATAATATTATATATATATACATTGGAATCCGGTTCTGTCGACTGCCTCGGGGGTTGCAAAAAAGCATTGAGATAACCAACAGCCAATATGGCGATTTATTTGATGAAGCGATAAGCATGCTATAAAAATGTACATGCACTGTATATGTTTGCTAACAACAAAAGGCATATGTGCACCAACTAACAGCAGAGTATACAATTGTACCAGTATACAATAAAAAACACCTTTGATTCTCGATACAAACCTTTAATCATATTCTCCAACATTGCAAACACAATTTTGCTCACAGCGTAGACAGTCATAACATATTCGTGAGGTCATCACGCTGTACTAGATTTTATACTTTCTTGCGTTCTGCCTGTCTAATGTGCTTTCTCAACAAATTTGGCTTCGTCCCGTCTTTTAATAACCGGGTTCTTCAATCCGCAGCGGCGCTAAGCAGAGTGCACATCAGAACAGAAGCAGGGTGTGTGTGTGTTCATCTAAGCCTCATACTCATTGGTCGTAACTGCTCGTTACCGACCAATGTCAAAATATTTTAGAAAATCAATCAAATCAGAGAAGGCGGGCTTTATGTGCACACAGAAGCGGATGAGGCTTTGGGATGTGGGACCCACAGCCGCACTCGCTGCACGTTGAGAAGAGTAAGAACGATATATGCTTTCACTTCAGAGAGTGCTGCGAGAGAAGCGACAGAGCGACCATATGGACCACGATCCATGTGCAACGCAAACTCAGTGCATGCGCAGTGAACTAGGTATGATCATTAGTCATGAGATAACCATATGAAGTGGCGAATTTGCCCCTCTTTTGTGCTCGAGATATTAGGATTCGGCTACATAAAAGAATCGACATAACCCATAAGAAAATGCTAAGACAAATAGGGAGTTTGGCAGTTCCACTTCAAAAACGTTGACATAATAGCGAGATAACCATGAGTCGAGATAAGTTAACTCCACTGTGTATATATATATAATATATATTTTATTTTTTTACACTTTATTTTTCTAAAATTAACTCTTTCTAAAATTAACTTTTGTACAATAAAAGTGCTTCTGTTTTTCCCCCATTTCTTACAGAATCAACAAACTCACTCTTTGATGCTGTGAAGTGTGACAACATTGAAAAGGTATTCATAAAATAACCTATTCAAGCAATATCACACGTTAGTGCTGTGCACTGCCAGACCTGATGAGCTGTTCCTCTGGTCGTTGATGTTCTCAGCTGGTACAGATGCATGAAGAAGGGGCCAATCTCTTGGTCCAGGACCGTTTTGGCTGCACCCTCCTCCATCACGCGGTTGTTTCAGGCAGCAAAACGATTGTGAAATATATCACTGATAATGGTGAGTTGGTTGGACTTCATTTTTTCACTTTGACCTTGTCACATTTCTGATCGTCTTTGTCTGTTTGTGGTCAACAGCTCCTGCCTGCATCCTGGATGTGACAGAGAAATCAACGTAAGTTGCTAAAAAAAGTTTTGATTTGAAACAACCAAAGTCAGCATGATTATAGTTGTGAGGCGTGTTTTTTTGTGTGCTGCACTCAGAGGGGAGACGGCCCTGCATAAGGCAGCTGCGCTGTGCCAGAGAACCATCTGCTGTTACCTGGTGGACGCTGGCGCGTCTCTCATGAAGACAGATCTACAGGTCAGGACATGCATCCCTCAGATCATCCATCATCCTCCACTCACTTATATCTATCTATCCATCCACTTACTTATATCCATCCATACATCCATCCATCCGTCTATCAATATCTATCCATCCATTTGTCCATTTATCAGTATCTATCCATCCGTCCGTCCAACTATTTATTTAAATCCATCCATCCATGTTGAATTTTTATTTATTTATTTTATTGTCTTTCCTTCATCATGCAGGGTGACACTCCAAAGATGTACGCAGAGAGAGCTCAAGACCTCGAGCTGGCCGAGTATTTGGAAAACCGACAGCACCACCAGATGATCCAGAGGGATGACCATGAGACGGCTGTGTGACCAGACTCCAGCTGCCACCAAACCACAGAAGCTTATCTCGTCTCTCCCGTGGCCGGTTTATCCGGTACGGCCACGTGTTTGCGACGCTACGAGGCAGCATGTGTGCGGAAATTTGTTTGTTAGCTCTGTATTGATTGCAATGCCAAAAAGACAGTGTTCGTGTCACGTTTCAGAATGCATGAGTTTGCTATGCTGTCCAGCTTTCGGGCTACGCAAAACTGCACTGCTCTGCTCCTTAAGACACAATGTGCAGCATTTTGGGAATTTCAGGGCTGAAGTACCATTTATAAAAGTGGCTTTTACTAAACTACTATAAAGAAAACCAGATAAACCTCATGTGAGATTAACTGGAGAGATTTTTGGCTGCTTCTGATTTACATTTGTTTGAATTAAAAAATTCTGATAATTTATCTAAAAGTTTTACAGAGTTTATGTAACCGTAGTCCACTGCAAGCTTCCTTTAGCTTGGCTTCCACTTCATGTGTTTGTTCTGATTAGAGATAGATATTGTTTTCATAGCCTCCTGTGTTTAAGAATGCTTCCTCAGCTGTTGCTTACGGCCAGTTTCTCTCTTTGTGGTAAATGCCTGAATTTTCTAAAAACATTCCATTAATTACTACTTTAGAGAGCATTAAATCAAGTCTGTTCTCTCTATCTATCTATCTATCTATCTATCTATCTATCTATCTATCTATCTATCTATCGTAATTATTTCTTAGTTCTTAGTCAATAGATTTGCCTTTGGTCAATTTATGACCATAAATATACGCCTACATGAATGAAGTTTTTTTTCAGGAATGGGATCATATCTTTTTAGTATAGATTGCTTGCACTGACTGCTATACTTTTGAATTCCAATTTGAGCTCACCAGGTCCACTTGGAACCTGTTAGTTTTGGTTTCAGCCAAACTGAGCATGTTAGTTAGACAGAAACATAGTTTTAAGGCTTAATCCTGAGACATAAATCATATTTTCAGTGACGAATTGGGGAAACGAAATATGTGTTGTCATGGGTGCATTACAGTGATATATGTGTATATTTATGCCATCGTCTGCAGTTGCAAGGTTTAAATTACTTTGTATTAAACCAGGTCACTTTATGTTCATGTAAAATTGACCAAATGCTTGAATAATAACAGGAAAGCTGGTCTTTTTACAAATCAGCCATCTGATAACATTATGTTGTCAGCATTGCCGTTGTGTGTTTGAGATGTCATTATGATAGAATATGTATTTTGTCAGTGCTTTGTATGAGTTGCTATGCAATTCCAAATAGATACATGTATATAATCTGTCAAACATTTTAAAAATGTCTGAGCAATCTGTTCCTACATAAAAGTCTTTCATTTATATGTGATATGAACTTAGATCATGCTTTATTTATAAGAGTAGGTAAGAATTTTGTTAGAGTAACAGTCATATATTTGTTCTCGGGACTGGTTTGTTATTGTCTACTTGGGTGAAAAAAGGAATAAATAAAGTCTTTAAAATCTATTTTGTGTAGTTACTGAATGTACTTTCATTGTAAGGCTTTACTGACTGAAAATATTTACATACGCAGTCCGAGTTCATTCGTGAATACACACATCCGTCATCCTCATTGCTCTCTCTTTCTCTTATTGCACAGCAATGGCGTCTTCTCAGGGTTTGGAGCTCTGGGTGGTAAACAGTGTATAATGTTGAACTGTGCCTCTCTCTAGGAGGGCCTTTGTGTCTCGATGAGTTACCGGCAATGATGGATGTGCTGACGTTTATGGCTCATTTATCATTTCGGAGATTAGGTTGTTGTTTTCTCTCTCCTGCTCCAGCTCTATTTCTGGAGAAGGGAAAAGACGCAAATCAGTTTAACCTCAGTTCAACCTCTGCTTATTTTAAATTTTGGAGATAGTGTGTTAAGTCAACGAAACATTTCACACATACTCACCTGAACAGAGAATCATTGGAGAAATCATATAAGCTAATATATACAGATATACAGGGGTTTATATAACACATTTCATATGCATTTACCAATGTATTCAACGTGCTTAAAACCCCACACAGGGACACAACAGAAAAATAATGAAATTAAAATAAATAAATGTGAAAGAAATAGAAAATAGATCATATTTATGATCTACTCTAAAGGTATTAGGTTGAATACAGATTAGAGGAAATAGATTTAAATTTCACACCTGAGTATTTTAGCCGGAAAGGGACGGATAAAATAAAATGGTGACACAATAATTTATCTCATTTGTAAACATTAGTTAGAATATTAATTAATATGATCTAACAATGAGCAATGTATATGTAGTATTTAATTCGTTAAAATGAAATAGAGTGCGTTAAAAAAAATAGAGTTGTTCATTGTTTGTTAATGTTATCTAATGCCAATTTGACATTACCTAAGTTCAATAAATGTAATATTTAATAAAAATATAGCCTGCCTACGCTGTTGTAATTTGATCTCTGTAGCAAATCTCAGTTGTAATGTTAACTAATGAATCTATAGGGGGTAACACTTCACAACAAGATTAACTAACATGAACTAACAACGAGCAATACATTTGTTATTGTATTTATTAATCTTTGTTCATGTTCACAGTGCATTAACTAATGTTAATAAATATAACATTTGATTTTAATAATGCATGAGTAAATGATGAAATTAACTCGAACAGTGATTAATAAATGCTGTAAAGGTGGAGTTCATTATTAGTTCATGTGAACTAAATTTGTTCAAACTTCATCCTAAAGTGTTATTTGCAGAACAGAACAACTGTCACAGAGAGAGAGAGAGAGAGAGAGAGAGAGGGGTGGGGGAGAGAGGGAGAGAGAGAGTGAGATAAAGAGAGAGAGGGGTGGTGGAGAGACTGGGGTGGAGGGAGGGAGAGGGTGAGAGAGAGAGGGGGTGGGGGAGAAGGGGGAGAGAGAGGGAGAGGAAGAGATAGAGCGAGGGAGAGAGAGGATAAGAGAGAAAGAGGGAAACGGGGAGAGAGAGAGAGAGAGAGAGAGAGAGAGGTGCACAGCTATGCGACCAGCTCAAACTAGTTCGGAGAAACACAAAGAGCAGCAGAGATCATAGAGAGAGCTGAACACAGACACACGCTCACAGCACAGCATCATATTCACAGCAATAAGGCAAGTACATCATCAACACCATCATAACCCAACAACTGCTATCATTAACCAGCCGTAGATGTTTCACGACGATGCGCGTTTGAATAATCGCTTACTAGTGTGTGATAAATAATGCAAATATCTGCGACTGACCCGGATCGGATTGTTCGGCTATTATCGTTATATATTTCATTTTATTTGTATCTGCGATTACATGCCGCGTTGATATTCTTGCGAATGCTTCTGGCGCATTTATGATGTGACATGATGAAATATGAAAGGATCGTCTCATAATAACAAACGCATTTCATTCGAACACCGATTTAAAAAAGTCTGATTTGGGTTCGATATGAAAATATTTGCTGAGTTTAGAATATTGCGTCACTATCGCAGTGTATTGTAGTTGATTGAATGGTGATGTCTCTTTAAATAGTTTGTGGGCTCTTTAATGCTGTCAGGGGAGAATGATGCTCTATGAAGAGCCAAAGAGCAGGGGACCAGCTGCCAGCAACTGCTGACCCACTTCTCCAAATCACAACCAAACGCACACATCAGGCCTCCGACGGAACGACAAGCTCCAGATGCGGTTGAACTTTGTGCTCCTTGAGGAAGTTTTCAAAATGTCCAGTTCTGCGTTTATCAAAGGCAGCATCCCACATCCCTTCTCCCGTCAACAGAGCGGGGTTTGTCCTCCAATGTAAATAGGCTTATATTCAAAGGATTTGAGGGGAGGCCCCCACCCCCCTCCTCAAGACACAGCATGGGATCTGTGTTCGGGCCCTTTCAGAGTGGGAAGCAAAACGGCCGAGATCCTGCTTTGTTCGGAGCCAGTGAATCAGGCTCCTCTAAGGCCCAGCTGAAGGTCTTTGAGTACTTGGCCTCTCTCCCCGCGGAGGCTGAGGAGGGGAGGCGGGGGGACCCCTGCCGAACGCTGTTTCTCCTCACACAAAAGTCCGACCCCGAGGAGCCCTTCACATTTATGAGTGACTGAAGAATGGAGCCGTGCCGCGGGCTGTGCCTTGAAAGGAGCCTGTTTTAATGGAGGCAGGAAAAGAATGAAAAGGAGAAGTGCTGTGTGCTTTTTTTTTATCCTGCAAGAAAAGAGGAAAATATAGAGAGGCTCTTTTACGGAGTCACAAACAGCGAGATGCTTAGGACCGCATAAGACATTGTGGACACAGATAGTACAAACAAAAACATTCATATCTGATATGTAATTATCTGATTTTCTGTTTCAATGTTTTTTGAAGACTTTGGGGATAATAAAAGTCTTAGTGAAACACCCCTAAAACTAATTAAACCATAAGGGCAAAAAATAATTAATATATATAACATGCCTATGTTGATGTGAACGTTTTTTGGTCATTTTTTTGCAACTGAAATATTCCATAAAGTGCAAATACTCACACAAACAGATGTGATTCTGGAGTCTGTAATGCACACCTGGATTTTGTTTTACACCAACTGAACCACCTGCTCTTGTGACAACAGGCTTGGCAAGACTAGCCTCGTTCTCTAGTGTTGTCGCTGTGAAAGTTAAACTGTTAAAACAAATAAAATTGTTAATTGAAATGAAGCTAAAATTCCATGTACAAATTAGATTTGCTTGAAAACCGGTTTTAAAGTGCATGCTTCTGTAAATGATACTGTTATCGTCTCCGTGTAAACTACAAAAACTCAAATTTTTCGGTCTACTACACATGTAGTGTTCGTATATAAACGTTGCGATTGAAATCCAATACTTCTCTACTTAATAGTATGCAAAAAACAGTATGCCACAAAAGTAGTAATAGAACAATACGCGGAAAGCTCCGGTTGGCTTACCACTTCCGGCGAGATTCTGAAGTGTGCATTCGATGTTCACTTTACTATCCCATGAGGCCCCGGGAGAATTTATCAGTGACTGTGAAGCGACTGACTGGTAGGTCACATGACCGTAGCAATCTTGGCAATGTAGGACGTTCAATTTTAATTTGTACTTCCCACATTCATAGTATAGCATACCTTTTTCAACTGCTGCAAAGTAAATTAAAATTTAATAGTAGTACCTGCTCTGTGTGCGATTTTGAAAGTTTTGAAAGTGACCGCCAACTACTGGCCTGGCATAATAAAGTGTTTTTAGATGTTTTCGCAGATCCGTGTGCATTGCTTTGACGACACTACGCGAAAGATTTTGAAAAAGAAAATCTTTTCTATCTCTAGTACATCACTGTCCTGTAAACATACCCTTATAAATATTGCTTTGGCAACTAACTGCAATAAAGTGAGTTTAAGCGGAAGTGCTAAACAATCTATAAACAACATTTCAACAGTCTGCTTCACATGGTTTCTCTACATAATTGAACTGAACTTAACATCAGCTGTATTTCTTCACAGAATGCGGAGTTTATTCTCTATAGCGCTTGTGCTGCTGGTGGTGCTGATGATCACCGTGGAAGCCAGTATGAAGAAAAAAGGTTCTTATCTTTTACTAAATGATGCAATACACTTTATTTTCGTGCGATAGCATTAATAATCACTCTCTGTTTTGCGACAGAAAAGGGCAAAGAGCCCAAAGCAGAAGCGGAGTGCAGTGAATGGCTGTATGGGAAATGTGTTCCCAACAGCGGCGACTGCGGCGCTGGCATTCGGGAGGCGACCTGCAACGAACAGACGAAGAAAACCAAGTGCAAAGTCCCATGCAACTGGAAGAAGGACTTTGGCGGTAAGAAGTTTTGCATGTCTGGATATCAAAGAATATAAACACATTTCGACAGGTCTTTTGGTCTAACTTGTTCTTTGTTTTAAGCTGACTGCAAGTACAAGTTTGGTCGTTGGGCCGAATGTGACACTACTTCAGGAACCAGAAGCAGGTCTGGGACTTTGAAGAAGGCACTGTTCAACGCTGAATGCCAGACCACCATTAAAGTGTCCAAACCTTGCACCCCAAAGACCCCCAAACCCAAGGGAGGCGAGAAGAAGAAAGGAAAAGGGAAGGAAAACTAACTTGAAGATCACCCCAACTGCCCCATTGCCCACTCAGTGGTACATTCCTATGTGACACTCCCCAATCCTCCAAAAGATGAATGCTGAGAGAGAAAAAAACAAAAACAAGAAAATGTAGCCCTACCTATTGTTTTTATTTCCACTTTCTTCGTTTTGTAATTAGTAAGTGTATGTGTCTATACTGTTGTAATTTGATATCTGTAGCAAATTTTTAATTGTAATTGACTTTGCATGTAAAAAATAGGCTGCAGCAAATCTGTTGTCTAACAAATTGTCTTTACTAAAGAGAAAAATGCTAACTATGCCCCTAAAAGAAAGTATTTGTAAATTACAACAAATCCGATGAATATGATTTCTGTACGTTATAATGCTTAAACGAACACAGCTCCTGGAAGTAACGGCCAATATAAAGTATCTATGTTTATAAATGTTTATTGTTTTAGATTTGATGGATGTACAATCAAATTTACAACACTAACTGATTACTTCTAAAGGTTGTGAATAAATGAAAGTGTATTTTCAATAATATTTCTGGTGCCTTTTTAAAAACATTTTTACACATTTATTTGTTCAAGACTAACAGACTAAAGAATTTGTCAAAGAAACGTTCAAACATATGTGTTCAGTTTTTGTTTCATGAACTTGAACCCAAGCATTTTTACTTCTTTATTGTGCAAACAGTAACAGTCTTACAAACTTATAAAATACTTTGTGATATATAATACAGAGATATGGAAGCTTGTTTATGCTACAAAATAAAAAGGTAATTGCAACTTTTTCTCTCAAATTTTTTCTCAGAATTGCATAGTCACAATTGATTTTTCCCCCTCAGAATTGGACTTCAGAACGCGAAATTGCGAGAAAATATTTCAGTATTCTGAGAATTTGAGTCAGAATTTGCAATTTTATATCTCGTAATTTCGAGAAAAAGCCAGAATTGTGAGATAAAAAGTCACAATTATCTCTTAAAGCTTCCATACAGAACAAACCATTGTATCATTTTCAGTGATATGATAAATAGCAAATAACTGATCCAACATGTTTATTTTCACTTTTTGCTTTAGTACACCACCATCAAAATATGAATCAGATTCTTCTCCAATTTGTTGGATTCATTTACATATTTACATACAACTATACACATAAGAACGTATTTGCAAACAACTTTACAAAAATGCATGCAACATGATAATCACTAAATACTTCAATGTATTTACACTTTTTGGTCTAGTAAACCAATATTTGTGCTTATAAAAATAAGAATGCATTCACAAACATCTTAAAATTTGACTTTATGCTACATGTAATGCTGGAGATATCAGCATGATAAACACCCATAACCACAAACAACATTTATTTTCCACCTTTGGCTCTGGTAAAACTTCTTCACTGTCACAACATTTTAGCAAACCAGGTTCCTCATGTTTATGGTTTTAGATTTGATGGATGTACAATCAAATTTACACTAACTGATTACTTCTAAAGGTTGTGAATAAATGAAAGTGTATTTTCAATATTTCTGGTGCCTTTTTAAAAACAACATTTTTACACATTTATATGTTCAAGACTAACAGACTAAAGAATTTGTCAAAGAAACAGTCATACATTTGTGTTCGGTTTATGGTTGGTCAGGAGTCATCGATAGGAGCCTGAAGATTTGATTGAGTCCAGCTCATTTTAACGTCAGGTTTTTGAACTCGCACATCAACAGTCGTTTAAAGGTAATTTTGAAGGTGTTGTTACAGAGCGCGTAGCATACTGGATTGACAGTGCTGTTGATGTAACACAGAAAGTAGCCCACCATCCAAAGAACTTCAGGGACACACCAGTGGCAGAAGGTACCAATCAGAACCATAACACTATAGGGCGTCCAGGTGACGATGAATGCTAGAAGCACGGCAAGGACAGTCTTTGTCACCTTCCTCTCTCTCAGAGCCTTCCGTCTGGCATTCTTGAAGATGACCTTGGAGGTCTGGCGTTGAATCTGAACGGCTGCATGGCCTGGAAAACAGTGAGGTTGCGTTGTTCTGCTAGTTTCCGTACAGTCTGTCAAGCTCTTCCCTCTCGAGGTTTCTGCATCCAGCTCTCGGTCTTCTGCAGAGTGACCAGGGCTTGAATTCAAGGAGTAGTCTGTTCTGCTGAACTCTATGGAAGGGATGATGCAGAGTCGCTCGGTTCCAACGAGATCCGAGTCTCGTTTACATGAACACGTTTCATCCGGTTTAATGTCCTTCACTAGGTCAGGGTTTGGGGAAGATGTTCCTCCACTTGTCTGAGATGTTTTAAGGAACTTTGCGGATTCAGGCTTCAACTTACAAACCCGTCTCTGACTGGCTAGGGATATCCTTGTGTACAGTACTATCATTATTACAACAGGAATGTAGAACGCTGGGATGGTGGTTGCCAGGGTTACAGCAGGGTTAGCAAGAAGCAGGATGTAACATTGTCCCTCCGGGACCTTGTGTTGGTCTCTTCCAGCTTGCCAAAGAAGGATGGCTGGAGCCCAGAGAAGCAGAGACTGTAACCAAGCCGCAGCAATCATCACCCCTGCCCACCTTGAGGTACGCTTGGTTGGGTAACTCAGAGGTCGGGTAACGCAGAAGTATCGGTCAAAGCAGATCAGAAGGAGGTTCATCACAGAGGCGTTGCTGACAACATAATCCACAACCAACCACAAGTCACACATCTGCGGCCCCAAAGGCCAGTATCCCTTTACGGCGTAAACAATGTAGAGATTCATGGAGAACACACCGACGACAAGGTCTGAACAAGCAAGACTAAAAAGGAAGTAGTTGTTGATGGTTCGGAGATTGCGGTTGACTTTGATTGAAAGCAGAACCAGTACGTTGCCTAGGACTGTTACAAGGCTGATGCAGCTAGTGATAAGTATGATGATGACCACCCCAACAGTCCCGAATGTACGACGTGGTCTTCCCGAAACCAAATATGAATCTTCGGGTAAGCTACTGTTGAGCATGTTGGGGGAACTTGTGGAACCTGCAACAAGACATCGGAAATTAATCATAAACCATATTGCATTTAACTTGACATGAGCAAAACAACTTGAAACTCAACACTATTGACAGTATATGCTACTCTTCAAATGCAATATACACAAATCTAACACACAGAAATGAAGATATAAATCAGACAAAACAATAATAAAAACAAATTCATAACTCTAATATGATTCCATCAGCAAACTTACCGTTGAAAACGAACCATTCAACGTTCCTTGACAAAACGACAGATCCAGCCTCCATGATCTCCTGCTCAGTCTGAATGAGAGAATGAGAGACTGGGAGGATGTTTAATTCCTCAGACAGTAACACCCATCCTCACCTTCCGAACGCATAACCAGGAGGAAGTTATCCAGCCTCTTTGGGCTAATACACTGAATTTACTGGAAGGTGATGATCAATGTAACGTGGAACGATCGTATTACTAACAAATTCCTCCTAGTTTTGTGGTGCCTCTTTAAAGCACACACGCTTAACGCAGTTCCTGTCATCTAAAGAGGAAGGCAGCAGTTACATAATAGTTGGAATCTAATTACCTGATCTGTAATGCATCTCCACAGCTGTTTCACATCTTTTTTAATTTGTATTATAATTCCATTATAATATTTTATTACCCTTTTCTCAATTTCCTTTAAATAATCACACACTACAACAAATTACATGTTTACAAATGTAAAGTTGAAATGAGGAGGCTGGGACCGTTAACTAGAATGACAAAGATATGGCTCTAGAAATCTCAAAGGGATAATGTCTGTTAATATAGTTATCGTGGTGTGATCAGGCCTCAAGAATAAAATAAACGTTAGTTTGCATATTTTGCATAAAACTAATTTCAGACTTATTTGTTAACCCAACATTAAGTCACCCCCCCCCCCCCCCCCCCCAAAAAAAAAGATACATTTTAAAATTAAGATTAGATCATTAAGTGACAAATTTTTTTAGAGGGAGATGTGCTTAAATACAAGATAAGCTAAAAAAAAAAAGAAAAAGAAAAAAAAAGAAGATAAATATTATAAAATATAGTATTATAAAAATAAGAAAAAAGTTTCCCAAACAGATTACAGTAAAGAGAATTTGGGGAAAATGTGCTTAATTGGTCTCATCACGTTTTTTCTTTTTTTAAAGGTGATTATCATTGCAGTAGAATTTTTTACTGTTACAGTAAAAATACCGCACACTTCAAGCATAACAAATCCTATCATACGTTTTTACTGATTTTATGGAAAATATGGCCTGGATAGGTTCTCAAGAGGCTTCATGAGATTCACTGTATTGAAATGGAATAATAATAATAATAATAAATAGACATATACAACTGAATTAATTTCCATATTCCCATTTTATTAAAACTCTCATAATTGTCATTACCACAGGATCTTTGGCGTCCCATGAAATTCTTTTACGACACCTAATCCTCATTTTCACTAAATAAAGAACCAACTACACATTTATGGTAAGTCATAACAACCCATCCCTCTTTTCTGGGCAGAAGAGGAAGATGGTTTCTGGTCTTTTCCACTATCTTGACTTCAGCTAAGGTACCGATCCAGCAGTGAAAGCATTTACATAACCACACATCCAACAAGAACACAGTTACAGTTTTTAAAATGTCACACTTTCGTTCGCCGTCAGTAATTCTCGTCTGAACACATGAATTGTCCTAAAAAGTCTAAAACAAACCCTGCATGAAGCGACTTCATTCAAAAAAAGTGTGCATGTGATCAAAAATTAGATGTGTCCTTAAATGATGGTATGAGATATTTAGCACGTTCTCAAATGGAGTTTAAAGTAAAAAGGTCCTTTTTCTTATCAAAGAAGCATTTTTTTTAAAACAAGGATTGCATTTGTCATTCACACAGAGTAAAATAAATAATCAATGACAACCAGACATAGTTTCACCAATATTTCTACCAATTACTGAAACACTCAACATTCAAAAGGCTTATGAAGGAGCTATTCTGGTGTTGTCGGCTTTTGTGGTTCAGTAAGGAGAAGACTCCCCAAGGCACTGAACTCATGGGAAAACACCAGAGGATATGCGGTTTCCGAGAGGTTCCTCAGCATGAGACCACAATCCAACAGAATCTTACATCCACAAACTTTCAAAAAACAAACCATTCCTAATGGGGACCTTTTTTATAATACAAAAAAACTACTAATTCAAGCCAAGCAGCTAAAATAAAATCTTTTACACAAATAATAATTTCATAAATGCTTGTTAACGAAAGGCCTGTGCATATGCAAATGCATTGACAACTCATCGTTAGAGTTGACCAATCTTACACGAGAATCTAAACAAGCACAACAGAACTCACAAGGCAAGTATGTCAATAAAACAAAAAAACAAATCCAACCCCAAAATATGGATTTAAGTTTTTTCTTCTTGATTTATCATCTCTACATTTACAATGCTACATTTATTTATAATAAAACTCTGTAGGTTCAGTGGCAGACACTCACAGACTTACACATCCACACGTACACGCATACAAACAGTGCCCGTCCTTAATGACAGTGTGCGCGCAAATAGGACCTTCACTGTCCTAAGTGTCCTATGTCCAAAGAAATGCTCTTTTATGGGTTATTCAAGTGTTTATTGTACATAATCCATATCTAAGATAAAGATATGTATGGTTTATTGTCTGTAACATTATTCTTGGTGCAGTTTGGGAGAAAATGGTGCTTAAGTGCAATCACTAGCCATTCGTCTCTTATGCATCATAACAGGCTTGTTGCGTTTGGTAGAGCGGAATGAAATCCTTGGTTGACTCGAGGTGAATTACCGGCGAATTGACAATGAGCAGCTGAATTGCAGAAAAATTGTTACGTTTAGAGCATAGGTGTCAAACTCAAGGCCCGCGGGCCACATCCGGCCCGGCGTGTAATTATGTCCGGCCCGCGAGAGCATTTTATTAATGGCCCGCGAGATGTCCCGTGCTCCAGCTGACTCGCCGAACACTTCCTGTAGTAAACTGTATTAAACAGGAAGTGGCTAATGATCCTTCGCGCTCGCGCTAGTACCGCGCGATTGTTATTGTCAATTATCCATAACTGTTCAGGCTCGGTACACAAGTTCTTGTGCGCGAAATTCAGGTGTTGATCATCGGATGAGAAGAGCCCGCCCTCATGGCAGAACGGCTTCTTGCATGATTGACAGGTCAGACAGCATATCAGCGCCAGCTGTCAGAGTGATAGTACAGCGCAAAAAAAAAAAACATTACGTCCTTAGGGACGTAACAAATATATTGAAATATTATTACGTGTAAAAAAATTGTGATATAGTTTGTAAAATCTGCTATAACCCATGGGTTACATGCGGGAAAATACGGTATATGTTTACTGACATACTCCCGGTTACCCGTGTGTCTCATTTGTGAAGCTAATGTGGCAGTAATTAAATAATTTAATAAGACGGCACTATAAGACAAATGACATAAGAGCAAATTCAACTGAATGATTTGATTTGTTATTGCTGAAAAGCAAAAATTGTAGGCTATTTAGATTTCCAGGTTTTGTAATGCAGCATGTCCATATTTTGAATTTGTATAATTTTGACAGGATATATTTTTATGGAGAGCAAAATCTTTTATATATAAATCTTTTTAAGTTTTATATAAAATGACATAAGAGTAAAGAAATTTGAATGTTTTTTTCTTTTAACTTTTACTTACTTTTACTTTACTTACTTGTTTACTTTATTTTTAACTTGTATAATTTAGACAGGATATATTTAAAAAAAAAAAAAAAGTATTTTTTAAATATTTTTATATTTTTAAGTTATTTAAGGTATAAGTTGATTTATTCCAGAATAATATTTCTGTCTGTTTTTATTCACATCTAATTAAAAAAAAGATAAGTTTTAAAAGTTTAGTTTTAGTGTTTTCAATAAATGTTTATCCTGTTCGGCCCGTGACCTAAAGTTTTTTGGGATTTTGGCCCCCTGTGCAATTGAGTTTGACACCCCTGGTTTAGAGCATACAAATCTGGCACAAGAATTGTAATGGTCTTACATTACATTTCTAAGTTAAGGTATTTATGAGAAATCGCATCAGCAGGATTCGATTTGTAAAAAAAAATAAAAAGAATAATAATAATAACAATAATAATTCGCTAGTATCGCAACTGCGAATTGACTCATACACACAAGTTAAGGTGACAAATGTATTAAAGCCCAATAAAAACTGCTCAGCGTACCAAAATGTCACGTAATGTGCATGTGCGCTCAACAGCCTACATGCTAATTTGCTTAAGCCCTGCCTTCCGGATTCATCTTCATCCCGACCCCTCATTTATAAGCTCTGGAACTGGACACACATGCAGATCTGAACCAGCGTCAGGGTTCTTCAACTGCTTTTTCTATCCAATGGACAATTTCAGACGACATGCTTTCAAAAGTGTATTTTTCAAACGACAGATAAATAAACTCAAATTAAAAACCATAATAAAATTCGCCACTTGGACGTTTAGTGGGACACATGTTCACGCACACAAATCTTTCCAGTCTGAGAACTTCAAAGCAGACGTTGTTCTAGACACTGATCCACCGGTTGACTCGAGCACTGGAAATCACATTATCAAACACATACACACACACACACACACACACAAAAAAAAAAAAATCACGTCAAGCATAATCTCTCAAATTGAACACAAAAACCGTTAGAGGATGTTGAGAGAGTTAGTGTTAAGCTGTGAAGAGTCTTTACGGCTTTACAGTTCCTCAAACCAAAATGTCCTGAAGACAACAGACCCCATGGGATCTAAAGGAATCGTAAGGACACGCCCCCAGCCTCAACTGGCACTTCGATTGGCTGATGATTTTTCCTGTAGCTTGAAAGGGTGGTTAACTACAACCGCGTAATTCCGTATTGCAGTACGGGAAGGATTCAAGTATGATGCCCTTTCTCGCATGGAATGATGAAATATCAGACTCAACCTTGAAAGGAAGAAAAATTAAAACTTAAGTGCAATGCGCAAGTGCAATAATGATGCTTCCCCAAAGCGAGAATCTGTGGACTTGACAGAAAGGGTGAGGTTGACGCTTCCCAGTTAAGGAGACAGCATGAAAAACTTGGCACTCATTAATTCCCAAATAAGGCCAGAGTGGGAGGAGTCAGAACTGAGGATCCGCCCCAAACATTATGTTCTGTCACTGTAACAGAGTCTACAACGAAACGCTCCAGCACCATGCAGACCAGTTTTGAGATGCTCGTCTCAATGACAACCAGACGCAAGACTATCTGCCATACAGGTCGTCAGGATAATCTCGGCTCCGGCTCTCACTGTAGCCGTTATGGTCATTGTTATTGTTGTTGCTATGGTTGGACATATTCAAACCGCTCGGGGATGGGTGGTGTTGCACAACACCGGCTTGATGATTGACAAACAAGTCTGGCTCAACCATAGGAGACACCATCGCGGCCTCAGGGCGAGTTGTAAACTGTGGCGGAAGTGGGGCGCTGCCGGACCCCGATGACCCAGGAGCTTCTAGAGAGTCTACCAAGGGTTCCGTGTGAAAAAGAGTCGGGATAGCGAGTCCAGCAGTTGTTTCCGCATTTGGGTTTCCCATCGGAGTCGTCCTAACCGAAGTCTGAGAGCCACGGTGAATCCGATGACTGACCACGATGTTGTTTCCAAAGCCACCCATCGAGGCCATAGTAGTGCTGCGTTCCCGCTGGACCACGGCTGTCATTCCTCCTTCCGCCATTAGGCGACGGATCCGAGACAACGCGTCTTCTCCCGGACCGGGCTCGGCTGCTGACTCCGCTAAGATAAAACAGACAGAACAGGGAGACGCTCATATCAAATAAGGGCAAAAAAGAAAAACCGAGACTATATTAATTTCAGAACATGGACAAATAGAGGCCTTGACACTAATTAAGATGAGTAATTTATGTTAATTATGTTTAATCTCAAAAGCTAAACAATATGAAGTACAACACACACACATAAGTACGTACATATACATAAACATTTTTTTATATATACATATAACAATATGTATGTATGCATGCATGTGTGTATATCTGGGTGATTCTCACAAAAACATGGTTTTAAAAATATCATACATGAAAATTTAAAAAAATGCTAGAATTAACAAAAAATGATTTCAGACATTTGAACCAAAGTCTGAATTATTTGTGCACGTTATTTTAAAAACATTAACTTACAGTTTAAGACATTTAACATAATTTCCAAAACAAGTCCTAAAAATTCTCATTACTGCAACAGTCTGAAAACATCAATGTTGTTAGAAAAGCAAATACATTTTAACATTTTTAAAATTGGATTATTAAGAGTCATGCACAGTAATTTGAAATTCTGAAATAATGTTTATTTTTAAATTAACAGGATTTTTATTTTGAATGCTTTTTCTCATTACCGCAACACCTTCCACAATTTACAACCTATTTTTTTAGAATATTTCAATTAAACCTGACCAATTTTTTTAATTATGTGACAAATCTGAAGGAACATAATGTGTAGAGTCTGCACAAGTGTTGAAAAGTAAACTACAATTTTTCTTTTAATTAAATTAACATTTATAGAACTGTTTCGGTAATGATACATAGGTTTTGGAAATGAGGTTGATTATCTTGGTAATGATGAGAAGTATATAAGGTTTTGTTAAAATCATAAAATTTAATATCGAACATAGTCATGGATTCAAGTTTAAATACGCTTAATTTTGTAGTGCAAAAATACATAAAATATTACATATTACAAACATAAGCAAAAGTAGAGAAAACAATAGAATAAAGATAAAAGAAATAAAGATTCCTTCATGTTTTTCAGGTAGATCTAACGGTAGTTTCAGGAACAGGAATACTACCAAACTTAAGTAACCAAATTCTTCATTGTTCATAATTTTGTAATGCGTATAATTTATAGAAGTAAAACTATTGACGTTTTGAAGTAATGACAGACTGCTGCAGATTTATTAGGTTACTGTCACTTTAAGACTCATTCAACCTTCCTGCCACTAAGGCTATGCACAATACTCGAAATCCAGCTTTAAAGCCCTGTTATAGTAATAGCTAAAGTTTTTGAGAGTGTTTGTGTACTCATGTATGTTTCCTAACACTGTAGGGTGTTTTTTGTGTATGCTAATTACACCTGCTGTAACATCACCAAACCTAACCTCTCTCTCTCCTTCTTTCTGTGCTCCTCGAGAAGTTATGGGTTGCTGTACATTTTTTCCCTGAACTTTAATATAAAAAATATAATAATATAGGTACATTTTTACATTTATATTAAATTCATAAACTGTAAAAGTTGTACACAATGATTGAATCTCATTCCCGAAACAGACATTATCTCTGCCGCAACTGGTCTTAAATGGTTGCGGTGTATGAGAATGGTGTTGCGGAGGATGAGGGAGCTTAGTTTGTTTTGCTAACAATAGAGAAACCATGATGATTTTGCTAATTTTGACTCCATGTATATTATTAGACATTAATGAAGTACATTTGGATAAAAAAAAATTGTAAATCCTACAATTTTCAAAATGTAAATAACTCCCTGTTTCGGTAATGATAATCAAAATGTCGTGTACAGGTTTTAACAAGAGAATATTTCACTTTTATTGGAAAACTATAACGATATCTTCTTAACTGATAGCCATCTTGAAAGAACTGACCTTGAAGTTCTCCTTCATTCAAAATCAAACTTTATTTAAATTCTATATGTGTCTTTTAACAGTCCTTAAAAAATGTTGTGGAGGATGAGAACACCAGTCATGGACACATAATTTTCCTACTTTTTTCATTATTAGAATTATACATGAATATTCAGTAAATAATTTTTCTATTATCTGACATATTCAAGTAAAGCATCCATAAATTTTTTTCAGAATATTTTTTTAAAAATTTGTTTAAATTACAACATAACATACGTTCAGTCATAGTCGGACACATTGCGGTAATGAGAATTTCAGTAAAAAACGCTGTAAAATAGAAAAATAATTAATTCCCATGTTAAAATGATACATTGTTCAAGGTAGAGAACAGTATGGTCTTTACTGTGATGCTTTTTTATTTCACTAAAAAACATGTTTTATATTTTAAATCCTTAATGCCGTGGTGTTTTAATGGTTTCGTGAGAATCACCCATCTAGGTGTACACACACACACACACACACACAAACACATATAGTCTTGGTTGATCAAAGAAAAACCCAACAGCAATTAGGACTTAGCAAATTATCTAATATCTCTCCATGTGTGCACACTGGGGTCCATTAAATCAAGAAAACGAGGGTGCAAATTAAATCAGACCCAGCTAACAGCAGGTAATAAAGAACCTGAAACAGTAATAACTGTGTAAAGCCCTCAGAAGGAAACAACACAGATCTCAGAGGCCAGTTCAATCAATTTCACTCCATTACCCCTGTTAGACAACAGAGGAAGAGAAAGAGTGAGAAAAAGCATTTACCATGATATGTGGGGAGCAAGTTGGTCCGGTTCAGCGTTCCCTCTGAAACCGATGTCTGAATCGGTGTGTGTAACAGTGTGTGTGTCGTCTCTGGGTGTGTGTGTCTCTCAGTGCTGGTGCTGGCCATCTGAACTGCTGAAAGAGTAACACATTTGGCAGCTCTGAGTGGGCATAATCAATATTATTTAACCTGGTTACAGAGAAATGAACTGGAGGGTTATAGATATCCGTTAGAATCAGTATGGCAGGTTATTCCATGGGTCTGTCAATAGTGGCATTATGGCTGGGATATATATATATATATATATATATATATATATATATATATATATATATATATATATATATATATATATATATATATATATATATCTAATTCAAAATGAATTAGCAGGAAAAACTTAAATTAATAAATAAATAACATTAATACGTTGATTATGTGGCTTAAGGTTAATAAAAAACTTTTAACGAGTCAGTTAAAACAATCCACTTTAATGAAGCGTTCAAAGAAGAAAATCAAGTGAATCATGTATAAATCCCAAGTATTAAAATAATTTCTTTCAGTAAAAATATATAGACGATCTAAGATTTAAGACCACATTTAATTCTGCGAATAAAAGTATATGTTTTAGGATTTAAAAAAGCCATAAAACAGAAATGACAAAAAATGTGCATGAGTCATGAAAGCAAAAAGGGTACAAACTAAATACAAAATAAAATGATGAAAATCATGTTTCAGAGGTTGTTTAAGACCTCACTGAATATATAGATATTGTTGTTTTGATTTAATGCATGTCTATATATATATTTTTTAATATCATTATTCCCAGAGTTGATTTATGAATTATATATATTTTTTATTTATTAGTTTTTGTCTTTAAAAAAAGTGGATTTAGTGCAAACTACATTTACGCAAATGTCTTACTGTGTCTGGATGCGTGCACGTTCTGGAAGGTACTGGCTGAAGGAAGGTCTCTCTCCGTCTGAGTCTCTGCGTTCTGCAGTCGCACCACCGGCGTCTGCGTGCCCTGTGAGGTCACAGAAGGCGCAGCCTGACGCGGCTGCAGGCCGATAGCGTTCATAAGTCCCATGTCTCGGTCAAATCGCCAGCCAGACCTGCTCGTCCTGTAAAAAATATGCACAAATGAGTATGCTTGGATGCATGAATAACATAGAATTATGATATAACATGGTATGACTTCTGGATTCAGATTCAGATCGTTTCTGACCCTGGGCGCTCCACTCCACGCGTTCGGCTGCTGCTGTTCACAGTAAACAAAGAATCCGAGTTCAGATCCGACGGACTGTCTCCATCACTGCGGAAATCCCTAACAACAAATCAGATACATAATCTTGTTTACACATCCAAGTAATAATGGTAATGTGAGGCTTCACTTCAGGTTATCTAGTCTCAGCTTCAGATATCATGCCTGAGTAAGATGAATGGCTGATGCATATGGCACACAAAAATGGAAACACTTCAGGAGTAGTCATAACCTGAGTGATTGAATTTTACAGGATTTCCGGCAGATACGGATCCAGCGTTTTTAACAATAAGCCATTGTGATGGCAAATGTCCTCATAGAAGAAAGCCAATGCGTTTACAACTGAGACAGAGAACACATGATTAACTAGACGCTGGATTTTCAAAAGAATGATAAATATGTGTTCATGGGATAGACTCTTTAAAATAAGTCCAAGTTATGTCTGTTATGATATGGACATTGGCTTCACATTTCCCCGCCCCTATTGTCTCATCCTCAGACCATGATTCAAAGCTGTCATCAGATGAATTCTACAGGATTTCTGGGAGACAGCTTGTATTCGAATAGTTCGCAAAGGAACAAAGATGTCATTAAGGCAAACCCCCTAATGGAAGTAGAAAGCTAGTTTGCTTGCTTTCTGAAACACTCGAAACAGTGTTTACAACTGTGACGATGAGCGCTTATCAGGATCAACTAAAAGCTGAATTTTCAAAAGTATGTGAAGTTTGCCTCGCTGTTCTGACAACACACTTGCTTTGATGTTCAATGCTCTTGAATTAATTTATTAGATGTATAAAAAAAAAATTACACCTCCAAACATTACGTAGAACAAAAACTGTTTGGTTGCTTTACATGTCGGTCAGTCTGAAGGTCTAGCTAGTGGCTATGCGAGACTAAAACATAACGATGAGCATAACATGTCATTCACAGGCCTCTGAGTGGACATTGACCAATGAAAGGCCATCAGTCTGAAGGTCTGGTTACCCCAAAAGGATTTATTTTGCGATAATGACTGGATGATTATACATTATCCCAATTATTTCACAGCTAATCTCTAAATAAATAGACATTAAATATCATATTTCATCATGTGAAAAGTAGGAAATTGCAGAGTGATACAAGATCCATAATGCCTTGTAGGGAATCGATTGGCTGTGACACTGTTCAATTATACAGATGATTGTAGAACGGCCAATCAGAATCAACTATTCCTGCATATCTCAAATTAAGTCTTTAAAACCAGCAATATACACAAGATTTGACCAAATTACAAACTTAAACAACTGAATGGCAAAGCAGCAATGGAATTATTGTGACATACTCCATCTGTCTACGTGGGCTGTGATCTGATTATAAACCCATCAGTTTGGTAGAGAATTCCTTGAAAGTGATGAGCTGACAAGTCAAGGGGCACAGGGGTAATGTGGCCTGAAACTTTGTTAAAAAACAATTATTGCTTCTTTCCATTTGAACACCCGAGTTTCCTGCCACTAATGAAGAAGGTAATCTAATGAAAGGCAGCTTCAGGTAACAGTGATTTATTAAAATTCCTTATATAGTCCACATTTGAAAACTGACACTGATCTGGGATCAGGAAATCACTTGACCATTTAATTGTTAAAGATGAAGATGATTTATAATGAATCAACTCTCTGAGTATTTGGTATTTTTAATCAATATTGACACAGGCTCTGGAACACATTTATGGGAATTACTGGTTGTAAAACACAGCTTTTATTGCGCTGTTAAACTGTGTTTGGTTTTATCTGCAATTTCCATGGCTCCTGTGCTTCACAGTGGCACTAGTTTTCAAAACTAGTTTTGTTTTTCTTGATGGGTGGTGTGGCGTACTGGTTAAAGATCTGAGCTGGAAGCCAAACAGTTATTCACAAACTATCACTTTCATTTGCGCTTTTGAAAATCTAGCAGTTGCGTACAGAAGAAGTACCTTAAGTAGGTAAGATTGATTTAATGTGTTAATTTAATTAATTAGTTACAGTCAAAATTGTTTAAATAATCAAGGTATTTGACACACACACCGTCCCAAATCTACAAAGGTCATCTTAAATTTCATGCAAGTGATTGGTGCCTCACTGTGTGATGTAGACCATAGACTGCAATTAAAATGGCTCTAAAACTCAAGTTATTTAGGCAAAAATTATCCTGTATGAGTAACAGGTTACTTCATTTTAGAGTCAAGCAATAAACACATAAGCAATGGCTGCAATATCACATGGGTGATGTTTTTGTCCCAAATAACAAATGTAAAAATTAGATATTTTATACAACAGTTCAATAAAAAAAGAAAAGAACTTAGGTGTTATATTTTAGACAAAATATTGGGGTTTTGTTCAATTTTTTCCAATGAAAATATAGCCTATAGAGCCATAGCAGAAATGTTGTGGTTCTCCGCATTTTCAACAAATCGGGTGAACCAATGACTCAATAACTAATATCAAAGAAAGTCACTTAATTCGAACAAATCAATTTAACGAACCACCAAATAATAAACTAATGAATGACTCAATGACTTACTCATTAATATGTTTACCACCACCTGCAAGAAGCTTAAGTTTATTATTTAAAGTACCATTTCATAAAATAAAAAAACAAGCTATTTAAAACCCATTAAATAGCATGTCGTTATTTATGCAATAGTAATTGCAGTGTAAATGCATTCATACCACCTATGAACTGTAATAAACGGGTTGTACATGTATCCAAATACCAATTCAGATGCAATTAATTGGATATTCATCAGCACATTAAGTAACTAAGTAGATTTAAACTTTGTGGCTTAACGGCTCTAATTTTAAAGCTTAATAGTCATTTAACTGTGCTACTTTCTTTGATCCCTTTCTTTTAGCCAAAAAGAATTATGTTTCAGTCAGCTCAAATAGTAGAGCGTGTCGCTTGCAACGGCAGGGTCATGGGTTCGATTGCCAGGGAAAGCAAGAACTGATTAGAATGTCAATTTGCATCTTGAATGCAATGCAAGTCACTTTGGATAAAATCGTCTGCCAAATGTATAAATGTAAGAGTAATGATAGCAAGGCAGCTCAATAGGTTATTGTTGCCATAGCCGTGACACTTTGTCTCTGTAATAGGTATACTGTAACAGATAAAACACTTGGTAAATGAATAAAGTGTAGATTACTGGGTTTTACGATTTGATAAGGACAATCACATTTGCTAAGGACTAAAGATATGCATGTAGACCATATGGTCTACTGGGTGATGTCGGTTTAACTGGGTATTTACTTACACTGGCCTACAGATGACCAGGTCGCCCTTATTGGTTCCGTAGGCCAATCCCATGCCTGGCTCTGGAAGCCATCGGGCTGAGTTAATACTGACGTGTCTCCTCTGGTCCGGAGCCATGGGGTACACCACATTAAACATCATCTGCAGGATGCCAAGAGAAAACAGACCATAAAAAATATGGAAAGCAGAGTACTGAATCATTCTTTATGGATGTTGGGTTTATGAATGAAACTGTTTAAACCTAATAATATGTTTATATTACTTGAGTTTCCCCCCCCCCCACTTTCCTTTCCAGTTTTGCATGTATTGAAAAATGTGTCATTAGCTTACTCTAATGGAGGTCTCGCCGCCATGTGGCTGCTGCAGACGGAACACTTGCGCCACCATGTGGTCAGTAGTGGGATGGAGCAGGATCCGTCTGGAGGCCAGTCCAACCATCACATAGCAACCCATGGGTGAAAGACTCACTGAAATTGCATTTGGACCTGAAATGTAGGTTTAAAAACAAAAACTTTAAAACCATTCTGGATCACAGTGTTACTGTCATAAATTAGTCATTTGAATTGTTTGGTGAACCGTTCCTTAATACAGACCGAATCTCTTGGTGTACAACATTTCTCCAAGATTATGGGGGGCAAGGGAGTAGACGGCAAGGATGCCCTCATCTGCAAAACCCCGCTGGCTGCTGGGGATGAACACGGCCAGCAGCTGTCCGTCCGCTGAAATATCACAGCTGGCATCGTTGTAGATCTTACAGTGAGGTACCAACACATTCACAGTGGCTAAGAAGAAAATAAATAGGATGAACTAATAAGATAAATATATTCTGAAGTGAAAAGGGAAACTGTCAAGCTACTATTCAGATGCCACGCAAAAACTCATTTATTAGCTCAAAACCAATAAAACCGCACCATTACTGATCTCCGGAAGGTCAAACTTGGTGAAATCCCACCACTGCAACCTATAAGTGGTGTTGGCAATGTTACTGGCCACAGCTGACTGCCCGTCGCCTATAGATGCACCTGCAACAGAGCATTATGGGTAAATCTATTTAAATCCCTTTAGTTTGTTTAAAACCACTATTCTTATTTCCAGTTTCTGACACTATAGGCTTAAAAACGATTTCATGAATAAAACTGAATAAGAAAGATGTGAAAGGAAATACTTGCTGTACCTGCTAATACTCTGTTAATAGAGGAGTGTGTGGCCAGGCCCGACTGACCCCTTTCATGGAAGAGTCCAGCGTAAGGCAAATACTCTGGTAACAGGAACCTCCTTCAGACAAATATACATGATTAATAAAATATATTACCATAAATCTATTAACTTGGCACAATAACAGTACATTTTTTCTACTTTTTCTCTGCAAAAATGCATTCAATAGAACAAAACCTTTTTATCAATTAAATAACTGGTTTCCACAAAATATTAGGCAACACAACTGTTTTCAACATTGTTGAAAAGAAGAAATGTTTCTTGAGCAGTAAATCAGCATATAAGAATGCATTCTGAAGGATCATGTGACACTGAAGACTGGAATAATAAGTGCAGAATTTTCTGCTTCAAATTACACTTTATATATTTAAATAGAAGTTATTTCAAATTGTAATGACATTACATGGTATAACTGTTTTTACTGTATTTTTTGTTAAAATTTTTGCACATTTGACCGATAGTGTATGACAGGCAATGTCAAACCTTACATACAACACTGACCGTGGAACAAAGCGCCCCAGTGAGGGGGCCGACATTCGAGCATTGCGAGGCATTCTGTGTCTTGTTCTGTCTCCAGGCTCCCTGTGAGCAGGAGAAAAGTAATCTTAATCTTAATCTTAATCCAACACCACCTGGATGAAAACAGTCAAATGTATTCACATAATTGTAAAGTAATATCCACGTATGCATGTGTGTGTATGCGAGTATGCATGCATGTATGCATGTGGTATGTCTGAGTGCAGATGTAATGAGTATTATCAGACTCACTCAATGTCCTCATAGTCACCATCACTGGCTTCCGGTGGTGTGGAGGATGGGTTGTTGGACTGGCTGTCGGCTTGAGAGTTTGAGAGTGTCCGTAGGCGATTCTGCAGTGAACGCTGGCGTATGCTTTCTCTCCGAGACAGATATTGGATCATCCTTTGAGCATAGTAAGCAGCTGGAGACAGCCTGAAGAGATGTGGAAGAGGGAAAGAGGGGGTCAAACTCTGAAACTGAAGCCCAATAATCAGCCTTGAGAGTAAAGAGTAGCTGTTTCCAAATGGATACCTGGCAGGATCGGGGTATATAGGATGATCTCTGGAGCCAGACATATCATATCGAGAGAATGGAAACAGCGATGATTCCAACAACCTCCTAAAGCAAAAGATGAGAAACAAATAAGTAAAAAGGAAAGAAACTGTAAAAGTGAGGTCACATTTACCAGTGTTTTACAGGTGAAATCCAATCAGTTCAATAGGAATTACCAGAACCTGTAATTTTTGCGTAAGGGCAGAAAATGTCCCCATGCAAGTTCCCCATGTTGGCCAGAAGAAAGCCACGTGGTCTGAAAGTGATTTCTGTGTGAGCTGTGCTTCATACACTATTGACAACAGATTATCGGCCTTTACTCACTGCAAATATGACCACACCTTAAACAAATTTGGATGTGTACATCTTGTTCTTCCTCACCTCCTGAGTGAGTCCTCATCCGGATTATCAACAGGCATCTCTGGGTTTAAGGCATCTTGCGCTGCCTCAGATGAAGCGCTGACCGTTGGCTGCCGGTACACGCTTTCCCACTGCCCCGTCTCCTGATTGTACACCAGACCCATGGGCTGCTGCTCCTGTAGACCAGAGGAGGCCTCGCTCAACTCCATAGGCCTCATCTCAGGGGCTCGGGCTTCCACTCGTGCACCCTGACCTGGGTCCTCAAACGGAGGTACTGAAAGTGGCCAGGATGGTCCGTCTTGAGAAGAAGAGGAAGAGGTCTGACCAGAACGTTCCCACCGCTGGGTGTCGTGGTTGAAAGTGAGGAGGTTGTGGCACGAACGGCAGCGATTGGGGTGGTTTTGCGAGGGGCCGGTGACTGTGCCTCCATTTCCAGTATGGGAAGAGCCGTTATGCGAAGGCCCGGGCCGATCTGTGTCCATGCTACTGTTGAGCAGCTCTTGCATGGGTCCTGGTCCACCTGCCACCTCTCGGCTGCCACCAGGTCGCTCCAACTCCTGCATGCGCTCATATTCCATGAAGTAACGGCTCAGGTTACACTGCAGGACGTTACGTATGGAGGCAGGGTTGTTGCGTTGAGTGTTATCGTAGAAAGGGTGATGGCCGCTACTTGTACCATCATTGGCTCGTCCCCGGTTAGACTCTGTGCCGGGCAGCACTAGGCCCCGCCCTTCTGTAGCTGACGTGTATATGGGTGATGAAGAGGAACCATCGGGGAACCTGCGCAAGGAGAGGAGATCCATTGAAGAGGAGCTTGTTCTAGGAGGGGGCACCACACCCCTTCCGCTGCTTTCCATCCCAATCGCACCTAACCCATGTTCATGTCCCGTGCTTAGCAGACTACCAGACCAATCGGCCCCAGGGAGACGTCCGGGGGCCTCTAGAGGTGCCTGTGACCCCAAGGGATCAATAGTCCTAAGAGGCAAGAGACCCCGATGCGTAGAGTTCCCCGCAGTCCCACTGAACACACTGCTAAAAGCAGAAGGTCGATCCGTGGAGGTGCGGGTCTGGCTGGGGGCGGGCGAGAAGGCGGAGGGGCCCGACTGAGTCTGTGGTTGAGGCGAATCCGAAGGCTGGAGGCCTGTTGGATTCTGCGTGAATAAGTTTCGTGAGGCAGCGCAGCGACTGCACAGGCAGCCCATACCCAAATGCTGCGTGCAGCCCTGTAAGGCAGGGCGGTCCCCCGGTTCCGTCCGCACCGGGTACTGGAACCGAGGTATGCTGGGAGGCTCACGGGGCTCTGGGGCAGGACGGGACTGATCGCCAGCCTGTGCCCCAGAGGAGCGAGAGGACAAGATGTGCAGGAAATTGTGCAGGATGGGCGTGCGACGTACAGGTGGGGAGCGTAAAAGAGACCGTTGGCGGAACAAAGCCATCTCCATGCTGTCCATGGGAACTTCAGAGTCATCTTCATTCTGTACAAACACAGCAAAACACTTTCATTTATCACTTACTGAAAAGGAATATGCACAGAGGACATTACAGCTATTTTGAAAGGAAAAAGGGTCATTTCTAACCTGCTGGTTAGATGGGTTCACAATAGCTGTCAAAAGATTATGACCTAGAGGATCAAATCTCACCAACCTGCCCCCCCCCAAAAAAAGATTTAACAATTAATTCATAAAGTCAACAAGAATTGGCATTCACAACCCATTTTACTTCTGTAACATCAAGAGAAACAACAGTCGTAACAAAATGTAGGGCAGGACTTTTAATAACACAGTCAATACGAAGACAATTGTTTTTGTTCCTTTAACATGTTCTGATGAATCACACACAATAAGACAGGAACATGTAAGAAAGGAAACTTTTATTTCATGTAAACCACTATGTCAGTATTGCTTCCCCACCGGACACGCTCGGTCTCACTGGCGGTCTTGACCACAGCAAAAGGTTCTGGTCGGCTCCAGTCCCAGAAGTGAAGTTCGTTGTTGGTGGCGATGAGGAGGAGCTGAGCCGTGGGGTGGAACGCTAGCGAAGCGATGGCAACATTACTCTCTGTGAACCAGCTCTCACTACCCCCCTGCGAATGGGGAAAAACACCCACAATGCTACTTTAAACAGTGAATTCTAAGATAGGCATGTGAAGTTGATTTGCAATTCGATCAGACCAGAAGAACTACTGTGAGCTGCTACTGAACGATATGAAAATCAAACACAAACACGCAAGATAAGAATGTTTTCTAAAGAGGAAGGCCCGAACATCTCAGGAATAACTAAAACGATAAATAAAACGCTCACATGCAAGTCCCAAATGCGGACTTCTCCATCAAGGCACCCAGAGGCAACCAAACCAGAGATGGTGGGGTGAAAGGTCACACACCAAGGTGTGCGTCTATGGCCCACTAAAGAGTGCAGGCACTTTCCTGTCTTCACATCTGTGATGTAGATGTTATGGTTGACGTGGGTTGAGGCCACAAGATTCCTACACAAAAAAATGTAAATACAACATCAGAAAATAAGGTAAAACACAAGAAATTTAGCATTTTGTTATTTTTTTTCAAAATGTTATCGTTACCTATCTGGACTGAAGGCCAGGAGGAAGGTTGATCGTGGATTATCCGGCAAGTCTACTTTCTGTATAAATAATTGAATAATTTGATTTATATTACACACATGGCAGCCCTTTTGAGTCATTGCTATACAATACTGAGCTTGGACATTACAGTAACTGCATAAGTTCACTGTTTTAAATCTGAATAAGAAATATTTTTCCTTTTACTCGAACTAGATCAGTCACACCACAGGACTATCACAAATGGACACGTTCATGGTCTGACAGAAATTATGAAATTAATCTTGTTCTTAACTCTTAAACAAGAGTTAAATGAACTCTTAACTCTTGTTCTGACAAAATTGAACATTTTGAATTTGGTCCCTCATTAACTGTCAGTGAATGTCAAGAAAAACATATACAGTGACCAAGATGATCATTATTTCTACAGTAAAATAGCAATATTATTATTACTACATTTACATTTATGCATAAGGCAGACGCTTTTATCCAAAGCGACTTACATTGCATTCAAGAAACACATTGACATTCTAATCAGTTATTGCTTTCCCTGGGATTCGAACCCATGACCTTGATGTTGCAAGCGCCACACTGTACTGTTTGAGCTTCAGGAAAGCACTATGGTTACAAAAATGATCAAATATGGATGCCATTAAACCTAATTTTTCAAATATTTTGTATATTCACGTTTTTCAAACAGAAGTAAACAATATAACACGGGGACCTAAGGAACGTAAAATGCTTGTTTTTCCATTTTATTTCATTACTAATACGCAAATGAATTTGAAAAAATCTTATGATCAATCGCAATTAATTGATTGATAGGAAAAGCTGAGGTACAAGAGGAAGACCTGTAATTTTCTGTGACAAAAACTGACTGAAATCATTTTTCTAATTCTGAAATCTTGAACTGTCTGCTGAATGTCGGCCAGAAAGAACCATTAGAGGCATTAAGGTTGATATCCTACCTGGCTCTGCCATTTCATCCAGCGCGTTCTATCCTCCACCAGCTGCTGCAGGAGCCGCTGGGAGCCCAGCATGCGAGCGCCTCGCTCTCGACCCGACAGGATCAGCACAGAGTTCCTGTTCTGCACAGCCATTTTTCCTCTCTAGTGCTCCACGGCCCGGCCGGCCTTCCTCACACAGGGCCGGACACTAACTCAGCAGCACGCCGGCCATGCAGACTGGTGGACAGACACAAAGCTTAACTCAACACACACAAATCTATATGTTTGTAACTATTATCTATTAATTAACTATTAATTATCAGAGAACTTTTGACAGGTCATTCATTGATGAAATAAGAGGAAACCGACAGTCAGTTCAGTGTTCATTCCCTGTATTTCAACACACAGACACATGGAACCAAAATGACAGCTTATCTCCAGACAGATATCAGTAAACAATCGACTGGTCATGCAACAAAACCCTTCATTTCAAAGTTTAAACAGTATATGCAAAACAAAATCTCATGAACACAGGTGTTCAGCCAAAACAAAGAACTGTTATGGCCATCAAGGACTCTAGCATCATTTACATGACAGATCTACAAAAGGAACACCCTATGGGTGTTTAGCCATGATATTATACCAAAAATGTATCTTTGATTTGGTCATATTGTATTGCATTTGCTGGTGATAATTAAAGCCCTATTAGATGTGCTCAACCATGTAAACAAACAAGCCATTTAAATCCACACCAGCCAGTGAAATCTTCATTCACATTTGATTAACAGAACACCACAGCCAACAAAATATACACATAAACCGCATCAATAATGGGATTAAACGCGTTTTCTGGTCGTGTGACTAACAATAACTCAATGCCGTGCCCGCCCAAATATGGAAACTGAACTGAAGCTACAGTGTTAGCCACCGTTTAATAGTTATAAACATTTATTCACTTAGTTCTAGCTGTTACATAGCCATAAACGCACTCTAAGTATGTTGAAATCAGGATTAAACGGCAAATCGATATTTTACATACCTGTTCTGTTGTGTTTGTCAGTGAAATGTCATCGAAGGCGCTGTTAACCACTTAGCCAGTTAGCCGAGCTGGATCGTTATTAACCGACCTGGATTGACAACAGACGGATCAAAAGCGCCGAGCAGATTACATTCATGTCATTTAGCAGTATCTTAATCAAACCGTCTGGATTGTCGTGACATTGAGAGGGTGTATTGGGGTAGCTATAGGAGAAATGATGCTAGCTAACTGGTTTGTGGGTAGCTCGGCGTAGACAGGCATAATAATCGAGAGAAGACTGCATTGAGCCACTTTAGGTCGGTTAATCAATTGCAGAGGGGATTGCACCTTCGTGGATTCAGATTGTGTTATTATTTTATTACTTATGGTAATTGGTATTGGTTTATTTTTGAGTGAGTTAATATACATTTATTTACATGTATTCATAACCTAACGTTACAAAAAGGAGCAAAGTGAGAGTCCTTACAAAATAGCAATGTGGTATTACCATGCCCAGTGATTGTTTCAGATCACAATACCATGGTTCTTTGTTACATACCACTGCAATTAATGATTACCAAGGTCTTCAAAGAATACCACAGTGTCGTATGTGTCTCTTTTTGGCAGCAATGACTTCACACAGAAACACTTTAGTTTTAAAATAGCACATTTATTTATGCTTTAAATAATTCCATACTAAAAAAACAGTTCAAATTGTGCAACTGTATCAAATCATGAGAATCTATAATAGGATTGTGCTTTAAATACAAAGATCAGATAATTCAAAAACCTTTCTAAAGCACTCATTTTAAGGTTTTGCAATAATAATGACACTTTTTACAGCATAACCTATTCATAGATGCATTCATGCACTATCCTTAGTGCGACTACTCACATTTACTAATCGTATGCATTAGGATAAACAGTAATTTTATTTTAGAGCAAATCTTCTCTGCTTCCTTTAAAGGTGTGTAAATAGCTGTGCATTGCTTCTTACATTCAGAAATACCATGATATTTTGGAAACCGATATTTTAAGTGACTTCACATTCCCGAAGTCCGTACAACAACTCAAGCTTTTCAGCATGATGCTTTAAAACAATCAAGTTGGATACAATATGCACCCATTTTTGCGAAAAGTAAAAATACTTGTTCTCAGTTTACTTCATTATTATTCAAATTTTTATTTAAAACTGCCCCGTCTAGTTGTGCTTGGCCCGGCCTCCTTTCAGGTAAGTCTTCCAGTGTTTCACATATTCCCTGAAAATAGGGGCGCTTTCGATGGATGCGAGCAGTTGTAACTGGTTGATGTGAGTGGTGTGGTAGTTCCAACGTGCTAAATTAGGGGCAACACCAAGGGTAAAGTAAAGAAGGCAGCCATGTGTGCAGTGGAAGACACAGTGACATTGCTGATGAAACCAGAACCTCTGAGAACCATCTGGACCACACGGCGAGGCATGATTTTGGTCGCTTTCACCACTTTAGTGTTGGACAAACCGACGACTCTACGCAAATCTGTTACTAAATCACGACTGACGGAACTCCAGGTGGCTCGGGGGCCGATGCCATAGGTGACCTCTCGGTCTTTGAAGGAAAGAAGGAGTGGGCTAGTTATGTAATGGATGATGTAAGGAGGTCCCTTTTCTGTAGTCTCCAGAACAACAGAGACGCTACCGTTGGAGATAAACTTCACGTCAAAGGTCAGGACAAAATCTTTTGCGTTGTCCAAGACCAAAGACACACCATCGGAATTCTCTGTGGAAATACCACAAAATAATCATCCATCTATGATTATTCACAGCAAAACGGTCTATTTAACTACAACTTCAAAATTACAAAAATTCATACCCGCTGTGATAAAATGATACACAAGCCCAGAGCGACCTTGATCCTGGAGCTTGGAGAGCGTGCAACCCTTAGGGACAACCCATGGACTTCCGGCCTCTTTTTCCTCTAACATGCCATAAATCTTAATGTCAGGTGGCTTCTCTGTGAGGTTCTTGCTGTAGTGGCTCAGCCCATACTGAGCTATTTGGATGGGGTAGAAGTACCCCTGAGGACCCCACTGGGTAGAGATTGGTACACCTGTGAACATAAAAACACAAAAGGTTGATCCTAGAAATGGGATAACTCCATATGAAACCATTTATTCAAGGGATAGGTAATCCTGCTCAAGGAGAGCAACCATCTTGCAGACTTCAGTTCCAACCTTGCCTGTAAATCTGAAGTAACCATAAATAACGTCACCAGGTGTGTTAGTTTGGGGAATGGAGCCAGGAGTGTTTCTAGCCTTTCCTTATTACTGGGGCACATGTACCCTTGTCAAAGGTGTCTACAAATTTTGATATATAATTTCTTTTATTTAGTTATGTATATTATGTATCAGTGCAAGAGTGAACTGTCTAAATGACTAAGACTGAATCACAAACTTTTTTTTTCTTCTTTTTTTTCAAAGACGCATAAAAATGATTCATTAACGAATCTGGAACATTTAACATCTGATTGAAAACAAACAACATCATGCTGTAATATCTCTCAGATTGTTCAATGGAAATCTCCATTGACAGACAAGGATTTATCAGTAATATTACACTGAGGCACAGCAGTATTTTGGTGGGGCTTGTGTCCCAGTAGAAAGGGCTCTAAGGGGACACCTCTGGCAGGAGCTGAACTCTGCAGGACGGTAGCTCTCCTCAAGCAGTGCTGGCTACCCCGACTTAAAGAAACTACCTTCCACACCGCTGATGCATTTCACCCGATCCCGCACCTCCACATTGTAGCCTTCAAAAGACATGAAGACACCATCTGGGTGGTAAGGCTCCCTCTGGGCGTACACCCGGGAGTAACTGTGGGAGAACTCAAACCTTTCCGTCCCATCATACTGCACCAGGCGTCCATAGACGTCAAAGTACCGTTCCACCCAGCTGAAGGGCAGATACACCTCGCCCCCTTCCCTCCGTCCTTTTATGATGATATCTTCATTGATGAGGCAGTCGATCTGCTCATAAGTGACTTCTCTGGATCCAGGTGGGGCCTCAGGGGCCTGCCCGTTCTCCTCCTCCTCCTTCTCCGGGGTGGGCGCAAACTCCAGCTGAGGTCTGATCTGTGTGGCCAGTTCTTTTTCGCTGGAGCACTTGTTCCACAGCAGTATACAGGGAGTGCAGAATTATTAGGCAAGTTGTATTTTTGAGGATTAATTTTATTATTGAACAACAACCATGTTCTCACTGAACACAAAAAACTCATTAATATCAAAGCTGAATATTTTTGTATCAATATTTTAAGTAGTTTTTAGTTTTAGCTATTTTAAGGCCCAGTCACACAGCGAAAACGCATGAAGAACGCACGAATTACGTACAGATTTTAGTTTCGTGTGTGCGTCATATGCGTAATTCGTCGGTGGAATGAACGAGGACCGTCAGTGATTGTAAGTGGATGTGCGTCGAAGGTGGTTTATGCGTGATTTTGAGTTTTGAACGGTTCAAAAATTTTCTGACGCACAGATGTATTTATGAGTCGGCGTGCGTAGTTTATGCGTTGAGTATGCGTGACATGCGCGGGACACGCGTCGGCCGTCAGTGCTTATGCGTTGGAACTGGTTCGAAAGCGCGCACGTCCACTGACGCCCCACCTTCATATCACTCATGAACCGCGCACCGGGGCGCACGTATCACGTTCATTCCACTGACAATGTGGATTCTGAAAGTGCTTGTTCGTGGAACGTTCGCGAAGCATGCGTGTTTGGAAGCGCTCCGGCAGTGATTCATGCGTCGAATGTTCGTGGAATACTTTGGTCAATTTCTCGACGCACAAGCACGCACAAACCCAATCTATGCGTGATTTGTGAGTAATTCGTGCGCGATCGGCTGTGTGACTGGCCCTTTAGGGGGATATCTGTGTGTGCAGGTGACTATTACTGTGCATAATTATTAGGCAACTTAACAAAAAACAAATTTATACCCATTTCAATTATTTTTACCAGTGAAACCAATATAACATCTCAACATTCACAAATATAAATTTCTGACATTCAAAAACCAAACAAAAACAAATCAGTGACCAATATAGCAACCTTTCTTTGCAAGGACACTCAAAAACCTGCCATCCATGGATTCTGTCAGTGTTTTGATCTGTTCACCATCAACATTGCGTGCAGCAGCAACCACAGCCTCCCAGACACTGTTCAGAGAGGTGTACTGTTTTCCCTCCTTGTAAATCGCACATTTGATGATGGACCACAGGTTCTCAATGGGGTTCAGATCAGGTGAACAAGGAGGCCATATCATTAGATTTTCTTCTTTTATACCCTTTCTTGCCAGCCACGCTGTGGAGTACTTGGACGCGTGTGATGGAGCATTGTCCTGCATGAAAATCATGTTTTTCTTGAAGGATGCAGACTTCTTCCTGTACCACTGCTTGAAGAAGGTGTCTTCCAGAAACTGGCAGTAGGACTGGGAGTTGAGCTTGACTCCATCCTCAACCCGAAAAGGTCCCACAAGCTCATCTTTGATGATACCAGCCCAAACCAGTACTCCACCTCCACCTTGCTGGCGTCTGAGTCGGACTGGAGCTCTCTGCCCTTTACCAATCCAGCCACGGGCCCATCCATCTGGCCCATCAAGACTCACTCTCATTTCATCAGTCCATAAAACCTTAGAAAAATCAGTCTTGAGATATATCTTGGCCCAGTCTTGATGTTTCAGCTTGTGTGTCTTGTTCAGTGGTGGTCGACTTTCTGCCTTTCTTACATTGGCCATGTCTCTGAGTATTGCACACCTTGTGCTTTTGGGCACTCCAGTGATGTTGCAGCTCTGAAATATGGCCAAACTGGTGGCAAGTGGCATCTTGGCAGCTGCACGCTTGACTTTTCTCAGTTCACGGGCAGTTATTTTGCGCCTTGGTTTTTCCGCACGCTTCTTGCGACCCTGTTGACTATTTTGAATGAAACGCTTGATTGTTCGATGATCACGCTTCAGAAGCTTGGCTATTTTAAGACTGCTGCATCCTTCTGCAATATATCTAACTATTTTTGACTTTTCTGAGCCTGTCAAGTCCTTATTTTGACCCATTTTGCCAAAGGAAAGGAAGTTGCCTAATAATTATGCACACCTGATATAGGGTGTTGATGTCATTAGACCACACCCCTTCTCATTACAGAGATGCACATCACCTAATATGCTTAATTGGTAGTAGGCTTTCCAGCCTATACAGCTTGGAGTAAGACAACATGCATAACGAGGATGATGTGGTCAAAATAATCATTTGCCTAATAATTCTGCACTCCCTGTGGTGATGAGGGCAAATACTGCACAGATGACTATCAGAGTCTTGTGATTGATTCGAGCCACCAAACAGCGCATTGTCACATCACAGCTCTGCGGTGATAGTGGAACTGACACCAGAACATATCAGGGAACCTTTATGGTCCTGTTGGAGCGATTCAGGTGCAGCATCTGGAGACAAAGGTAAAGATGGTGAATATGGGTCCACCATTTTGTCATATTCAAGGAATAACCACACACAAAAAAACAAATACAAAATGTCCAATCTTACCATCACAAATCACTGGTATACTGAATCTGGTGGTGAAGCCTGTCACCCATATTACATGCATATGCAAAATTAAACGTTAGTGTGCAGTTACACACTAGGCATTCTGGATTCAACTTGCATGGTCAAATTATGAATGAAAAATAAATCCTGTTTCCGCTCTAATCCTTCAGCACCCGCACAGGCGAATGATTATAAAATCTAATCGCATCACTCTAAATTGAAGCTGCGAGGACTCATGTGATTTTGAATGCGAATGAAGGCAGTGAACAACACACGGTGCTGTAAAGCGGATAATGAAATCATACTTACGATCAGCTGAAACCAGCACTACGTCTGCGCGAGAGTCTATTAACGCATAACAAAGTCAGAAAAAGAAAAATATATATGCTGACATATTCCTCTCGCCTCAAATCTGCAACATAGTATCTGCTCGCGCTGGACTGAAGCAGCACTGACCAATGAGAGGCGACGGAGCTCCGTGACAGCCAATCACCGGTCTCATGTCAGATAGGTGTGACATAAGGTGAATAATGTCATGTATTTATTTTCTTAAATTCTATTTGAAAAACATTGTTTGCATTTATTCCAGAATGCATTTGATTGTTACGCATTACACATGTTATAATAATACTGAGGTTGAAAGAAAAGGTTTATAGGTTTCATATTCCGTGCAGAATCTTATTGGAATTGTGAATGATAAAGCGTTGCTTGCGTTGCTGCACATCATCGCAAGATGTCTCTGTAAATCAAGCAAATGCATGTCTATGTCTCACTTTTATTCCCAACATATGTAAAAGAAAAGAGCTTGGAACACACTGCTAAAGGTAAACACATTTCTATTATGGCAAGCCGTTTTCACTTTTGATCATTTAATTCAAATCAACAATTCAGTTTTCACAAGTTTTACTAGTATCAATGGATACTTTTTTAATATCAGGAATTACATTTCCACTAGTTAAAATGACAATGACAACGACAATACCGTCATCACTCTCAAGAATTATGAATTTTTGATAACTTGAAGAATTTAATTATTGATACTTGTAAAATGTATTTTCACTAGTTAAATGACATTCTTAGTAAGAATTGTATTTCTGATATGTGAAATTGGAATTTCAACCAGTAAGAAATAAATTCTTGATATCAGCAGTTGTATTTGAATGGAACTGTTATGGCCATCAAGGACTCTAGCATCATTTACATGACAGATCTACAAAAGGAACACCCTATGGGTGTTTAGCCATGATATTATACCAAAAATGTATCTTTGATTTCGTCATATTGTATTGCATTTGCTGGTGATAATTAAAGCCCTATAGACCCTTTTCACATGACGTTACGCAACTTCCGTTTTAACTCAAAGCAGGGTATCTTTACTTCCGTTAAGCGCGTTCAGGTGAATGCAGGAACTGGCTAACTAACAACACGAAAAGTAAAGGTTATAGTAATAATAATAATGTTTACATATTTATAGGTTTCTGTATTTTAGTTCATTTGATAATGTTAATGATTATTTCCAGTTTACAACTCTTTAACATGTGCGTGAACTGGATGGTAAAGTAGGCTAGTTTGTAGCAATATGCATCGCTCTCAGCCCGTGTTGCCTGAAGTTTACTAATAAGTTTTAACTTTTATATTATGTATTCCCGCACAGTTGTTTAGAAGGACTCCCCCTTAATCCAATCTAACGGTCAAACCATTGTCATATTCTGATGAGATTCATTATTCCTCTTTACCTGTGTCCATCTTTCAACAGTTTCCCACCCATCAAGCATGGCACAGTCTTCTTGTCGATGCTATTGTAGTCTTCCTTGTTGTTCAATAAATACATTAAAAAAACTTTTGTGGCAGTAAATTAATTTTATAACCTTTATGGCCTTATGGTAATGCTCCATATTGGAATGTTTATAATGTGTTTGATCTGCACAATTTATGTTTGCAGTGTTTACACCGAACCCAAATATATTCAGTGACTGTATATTGTGTTCAATAAACATCATACATTTGTGATAAGCTGTTGCCCTCAATATTTTAATGTTTAAAATTGCATTTCCTGTTTCCTGTTGTCAAAATTCTACAAAAAATGACAACGTCAAAGAAGTTTGTTTGAAACCTTTGCCAATTTATTAATAAAACAACTCACATGTACAGAAGTATTCACAGCCTTTGCCATGACACTCAGTTGGATCCTGAAAATCCACTCTTACTGCCATATGCATTGTACAGTGTACATTTCACAACTGTTTGGGCACGATTCTTGGACTTCTTTGGTACCGGTTTGTATCCTTTCTCAAGTTTAGAACGTGTTGTAAGCGAAAATGTGTCTGAAAGTCGCTGTACATCATAAACGCATGTAAGGCAGATGTAGAAAGGGACTGTGTAAACTTAATCGCGTTCACTATGACGGCCGGCGGAAGTAAAGATACCCTGCTTTGAGTTAAAACGGAAGTTGCGTGACGTCATTGTGAAAAGGGTCTATTAGATGTGCTCAACCATGCAAACAAACAAGCCATTTAAATCCACACCATGCCAGTGAAATCTTCATTCACATTTGATTAACAGAACACCACAGCCAACAAAATATACACATAAACCGCATCAATAATGGGATTAAACGCGTTTTCTGGTCGTGTGACTAACAATAACTCAATGCCGTGCCCGCCCAAATATGGAAACTGAACTGAAGCTACAGTGTTAGCCACCGTTTAATAGTTATAAACATTTATTCACTTAGTTCTAGCTGTTACATAGCCATAAACGCACTCTAAGGGTGTTGAAATCAGGATTAAACGGCAAATCGATATTTTACATACCTGTTCTGTTGTGTTTGTCAGTGAAATGTCATCGAAGGCGCTGTTAGCCACTTAGCCAGTTAGCCGAGCTGGATCGTTATTAACCGACCTGGATTGACAACAGACGGATCAAAAGCGCCGAGCAGATTACATTCATGTCATTTAGCAGTATCTTAATCAAACCGTCTGGATTGTCGTGACATTGAGAGGGTGTATTGGGGTAGCTATAGGAGAAATGATGCTAGCTAACTGGTTTGTGGGTAGCTCGGCGTAGACAGGTATAATAATCGAGAGAAGACTGCATTGAGCCACTTTAGGTCGGTTAATCAATTGCAGAGGGGATTACACCTTCGTGGATTCAGATTGTGTTATTATTTTATTACTTATGGTAATTGGTATTGGTTTATTTTTGAGTGAGTTAATATACATTTATTTACATGTATTCATAACCTAACGTTACAAAAAGGAGCAAAGTGAGAGTCCTTACAAAATAGCAATGTGGTATTACCATGCCCAGTGATTGTTTCAGATCACAATACCATGGTTCTTTGTTACATACCACTGCAATTAATGATTACCAAGGTCTTTTTGGCAGCAATGACTTCACACAGAAACACTTTAGTTTTAAAATAGCACATTTATTTATGCTTTAAATAATTCCATACTAAAAAAACAGTTCAAATTGTGCAACTGTATCAAATCATGAGAATCTATAATAGGATTGTGCTTTAAATACAAATATCAGATAATTCAAAAACCTTTCTAAAGCACTCATTTTAAGGTTTTGCAATAATAATGACACTTTTTACAGCATAACCTATTCATGGATGCATTCATGCACTATCCTTAGTGCGACTACTCACATTTACTAATCGTATGCATTAGGATATACAGTAATTTTATTTTAGAGCAAATCTTCTCTGCTTCCTTTAAAGGTGTGTAAATAGTTGTGCATTGCTTCTTACATTCAGAAATACCATGATATTTTGGAAACAGATATTTTAGGTGACTTCACATTCCCGAAGTCCGTACAACAACTCAAGCTTTTCAGCATGATGCTTTAAAACAATCAAGTTGGATACAATATGCACCCATTTTTGCGAAAAGTAAAAATACTTGTTCTCAGTTTACTTCATTATTATTCAAATTTTTATTTAAAACTGCCCCGTCTAGTTGTGCTTGGCCCGGCCTCCTTTCAGGTAAGTCTTCCAGCGTTTCACATATTCCCTGAAAATAGGGGCGCTGTCGATGGATGCGAGCAGTTGTAACTGGTTGATGTGAGTGGTGTGGTAGTCCCAACGTGCTAAATTAGGGGCAACACCAAGGGTAAAGTGTCTCAGGTCATAAACCGTTCCAGAGCCTGTGTCAAACAATGGCAACATGACCTTGAGTGACTCCAGTCCTTGACTGAAGAGTATGCCCGCTTCTCGACCAAGTTTGTTGCCTGCAGTCTCTGCTACATCGTACAGCCCAATCAGAGAGTAGATAAAGCCGTTCAGAACAAATGAACTGGGCGTTGTGGGGTACTCCTCGTACCAGTCGTACTTGTTCATGAACATCGCCTTGACGCCACGTTGTTCCAAAGTCCTCTTAAAGGGGGATGTCGCTCGGATTGCGGCGCCGAGGTATGAAGGGTTATGCGTCGCCAGGTACGCCCTCACCAATGTCGACATGGCTTGGCCTTGGGCCATGGCGGAGTACCAACCGGGCTCTAAGCTCTTGAAACCCTCTCCGAGCTTACGGGTCACCTTGATTGGCCACCCTCCGTGCTCATCCTGGTTATGAAGAAGCCAATCACTGGCAGCAAAGAAGGCAGCCATGTGTGCAGTGGAAGACACAGTGACATTGCTGATGAAACCAGAACCTCTGAGAACCATCTGGACCACACGGCGAGGCATGATTTTGGTCGCTTTCACCACTTTAGTGTTGGACAAACCGACTCCTTTACGCAAATCTGTTACTAAATCACGACTGACGGAACTCCAGGTGGCTCGGGGGCCGATGCCATAGGTGACCTCTCGGTCTTTGAAGGAAAGAAGGAGTGGGCTAGTTATGTAATGGATGATGTAAGGAGGTCCCTTTTCTGTAGTCTCCAGAACAACAGAGACGCTACCGTTGGAGATAAACTTCACGTCAAAGGTCAGGACAAAATCTTTTGCGTTGTCCAAGACCAAAGACACACCATCGGAATTCTCTGTGGAAATACCACAAAATAATCATCCATCTATGATTATTCACAGCAAAACGGTCTATTTAACTACAACTTCAAAATTACAAAAATTCATACCCGCTGTGATAAAATGATACACAAGCCCAGAGCGACCTTGATCCTGGAGCTTGGAGAGCGTGCAACCCTTAGGGACGACCCATGGACTTCCGCCCTCTTTTTCCTCTAACATGCCATAGATCTTAATGTCAGGTGGCTTCTCTGTGAGGTTCTTGCTGTAGTGGCTCAGCCCATACTGAGCTATTTGGATTGGGTAGAAGTACCCCTGAGGACCCCACTGGGTAGAGATTGGTACACCTGTGAACATAAAAAACACAAAAGGTTGATCCTAGAAATGGGATAACTCCATATGAAACCACATATTCAAGGGATAGGTAATCCTGCTCAAGGAGAGCAACCATCCTGCAGACTTCAGTTCCAACCTTGCCTGTAAATCTGAAGTAACCATAAATAACGTCACCAGGTGTGTTAGTTTGGGGATTGGAGCCAGGAGTGTTTCTAGCCTTTCCTTATTACTGGGGCACATTGGGACCCTTGTCAAAGGTGTCTACAAATTTTGATATATAATTGTTTTTATTCTGTTACCTATATTATGTATCAGTGCAAGAGTGAACTGTCTAAAGACTAAAACTGAATAGCAAACCTTTTTTTTATTTTTGCAAAGACGCATAAAAATGATTCATTAACAAATCTGGAATTTTTAAATATCTGATTGAAAACAAACAATATCATGCTGAAATATTTCTCAGATTTCTCAGAATATTTTTCAAATGGAAATCTCCATTGACAGACAAGGATTTATCAGTAATATTACACTGAGGCACAGCAGTATTTTGGTGGGGCTTGTGTCCCAGTAGAAAGGGCTCTAAGGGGACACCTCTGGCAGGAGCTGAACTCTGCAGGACGGTAGCTCTCCTCAAGCAGTGCTGGCTACAACTGACTTAAAGAAACTACCTTCCACACCGCTGATGCATTTCACCCGATCCCGCACCTCCACGTTGTAGCCTTCAAAAGACATGAAGACACCATCTGGGTGGTAAGGCTCCCTCTGGGCGTACACCCGGGAGTAACTGTGGGAGAACTCAAACCTTTCCGTCCCATCATACTGCACCAGGCGTCCATAGACGTCAAAGTACCGTTCCACCCAGCTGAAGGGCAGATACACCTCGCCCCCTTCCCTCCGTCCTTTTATGATGATATCTTCATTGATGAGGCAGTCGATCTGCTCATAAGTGACTTCTCTGGATCCAGGTGGGGCCTCAGGGGCCTGCCCGTTCTCCTCCTCCTCCTTCTCCGGGGTGGGTGCAAACTCCAGCTGAGGTCTGATCTGTGTGGCCAGTTCTTTTTCGCTGGAGCACTTGTTCCACAGCAGTATAGTGATGAGGGCAAATACTGCACAGATGACTATCAGAGTCTTGTGATTGATTCGAGCCACCAAACAGCGCATTGTCACATCACAGCTCTGCGGTGATAGTGGAACTGACACCAGAACATATCAGGGAACCTTTATGGTCCTGTTGGAGCAATTCAGGTGCAGCATCTGGAGACAAAGGTAAAGATGGTGAATATGGGTCCACCATTTTGTCATATTCAAGGAATAACCACACACAAAAAAACAAATACAAAATGTCCAATCTTACCATCACAAATCACTGGTATACTGAATCTGGTGGTGAAGCCTGTCACTCATATTACATGCATATGCAAAATTAAACGTTAGTGTGCAGTTACACACTAGGCATTCTGGATTCAACTTGCATGGTCAAATTATGAATGAAAAATAAATCCTGTTTCCGCTCTAATCCTTCAGCACCCGCACAGGCGAATGATTATAAAATCTAATCGCATCACTCTAAATTGAAGCTGCGAGGACTCATGTGATTTTGAATGCGAATGAAGGCAGTGAACAACACACGGTGCTGTAAAGCGGATAATGAAATCATACTTACGATCAGCTGAAACCAGCACTACGTCTGCGCGAGAGTCTATTAACGCATAACAAAGTCAGAAAAAGAAAAATATATATGCTGACATATTCCTCTCGCCTCAAATCTGCAACATAGTATCTGCTCGCGCTGGACTGAAGCAGCACTGACCAATGAGAGGCGACGGAGCTCCGTGACAGCCAATCACCGGTCTCATGTCAGATAGGTGTGACATAAGGTGAATAATGTCATGTATTTATTTTCTTAAATTCTATTTGAAAAACATTGTTTGTATGTATTCCAGAATGCATTTGATTGTTACGCATTACACATGTTATAATAATACTGAGGTTGAAAGAAAAGGTTTATAGGTTTCATATTCCGTGCAGAATCTTATTGGAATTGTGAATGATAAAGCGTTGCTTGCGTTGCTGCACATCATCGCAAGATGTCTCTGTAAATCAAGCAAATGCATGTCTATGTCTCACTTTTATTCCCAACATATGTAAAAGAAAAGAGCTTGGAACACATTGCTAAAGGTAAACACATTTCTATTATGGCAAGCCGTTTTCACTTTTGATAATTTAATTCAAATCAAGTACCTGTTTTTTATTATTTGTATATATTGTAATGTTTGTGTAAACCAACATTTAAATATATATTCTACAATAAATGACTTCATACTACTATAAGACAATTTTACATGACACTAAATGTTGTGTCTATTTTCTTACTGAGGCTAAAATAAAACAAAAATAATTTACATGATGCATAATAACCATAATGGCCATTTCTATACATAAAACATACATAAGTTAATTACAAGAGTAAAAAGGTTGCTTACACGACAACATAATGCTTTAAAAAATGTACATCAGACACATTAACATATTGGCAGACGATTATTATGTGTTGTGAAAAATAGCCAAAGGAAGATACTGAAATCTTGTAAATTGTTCAAAAATTTTCTTTGTAGAACTTGAAGCCAAAATGCTCACACTGGGCCTTGATGACTTTGGCCAGAGCATGAGCACCGCAGTAAAACACATGAACCTTTCCTTTCTTTTCCTCAGACAGCTTCTGGAAAACCTGAAAATGCATAAACATCATTGACAAACAAAGATAGAATAGAATAGAATAGAATAGAATAGAATAGAATAGAATAGAATAGAATAGAATACTAGGCTTTTCACACCTTGGCCCAATCTGGCCTTCCTGGCTGGGTTCGTGTGCGAAGCCCAGTGATGGAATCTTTCTTTTCTTTCTTGGCCAGCAGATCCAGAGCCATCTGCAGACCGATGGCCTTCATATCATTCTTACTGAGAGCTGATGTCATGTACATGTGCATCTCCAAAAAACGGCCTGAAAATATGAAAACAAACACGTTTTGACATTTCTGTGCCAAGCCCATCTCTTTGTTTCTTCTATTCTCTCTTACCCTCTGGCTCTTCATCTGCCTGGTCCATCTCCAGCTTGGTCAAGAGACTCACAAACCATTCAAAGGATTTCTGATCTCGGTTGATCCAAATAAAGTCCACCTGCAGGAAATTAAAAAATACTTGAAAAACACATGAATCTAATGCTAGTACATTGCTAAATGTGAAAAAAGTACAAAAAAAGTTAACCTTCAATCACTTCAAACAGTCACAAACAGCTTATTTAAAATGTTTTGTTTGAAGAATGCTTGAAAACATATCTCAGACTTGAAAACATATCTCAGATCTTATTGTGTTAAACATTTGTTTTTTTGTCTAAATGTTTTGTTTTTTGTAAAATAGCTGTTTTTTTTTTTTTTTTGGTTAGACAACTAAACTGAAGAAAGATTGTCTGAAAACAATAATAATAATAATAATAATAATAAAAATGTTTTAAATCTTTTCTGTCCTAATAAATATGTTTTTTCTCCTAAATCTATTCCAGTTTTATTTTGTGTGATTGCCCCATTTACCTTCCTCAGCTTCATTTCATTGTCTTTGATGGTTTCACACCAGGAGTAGTTGCAACTAGGGCAGTTTTGCTTTCTCATGCGATAACTGAAAAAAAAAGTTTAGTTTCTAAAGTGTTTGCAATTGGTATATTTATGCAAAATAAATATTACAACTTTAATTTTGTGAATGAAGATGTTGCATGTGTCTTACCGACACATGATGCTCTGCAAAATGGATGCGAAGGGAGTGATGCCGATTCCAGCGCCGATAAGCACTGCATGCTCAGATGCAAAGATCTGTCGGGTCGGGGTGCCAAAAGGTCCATCCACATAGCACTAATAAAACAAAAGGCATAACAAAATGTGTACAGTTAAATAAATTAAATAACATTTTATATATTATGTAAAATTATATATTCTCATAATTGAGAATCCAGGTCCAGGGCAAAGGAGACATTAACTGTAACAAATTTTAGTAACACTATTTTATAGTTGTAGATATTACTACAACTTGTGCTTAATTACATGCAACTAACTCTAAATCACACTCTCATCCTAACTATAGTAAGTACTTGTAGTCAATTATCATTACTCAGTTCTTAAATGTATAATTACGTTTGTAACACAGACACCTTCAAGTAAAGTATAACCCAAATTACTCACCTTAATGTTACAGTATCTGTGATTTTCGCTTAATTTTGCTGTCAGCTGGAAGACAACAGAAAATAAATCTTCCTTTTGTGTCTCACATACAAAAAAAAAAAAAAAAAAAAAAAATATATATATATATATATATATATATATATATATATTCTGCTTTATTCCAAAAGTAATCTCACTTCTCTGGTGACTGGAGGGGCGTCTCCCAGTTCTACCTGGGCTTCTGAATCACTGACGGGCTTCTGGGAACTTGTGCTGGTTAGACTGGACCGGTACAGGGTCAGTTCAACAGCATCGTCCTTATTAGAAGCCACAGTTCCATTGTAGTTTGCGGACTTGAACATTTCATCCTATATGAAGAAGAAGTGTAAATGCCAGGTTCAATTTTCAAACAATAGTTAACTACATTAGTCGACAGGAACTAACTGTCAGGGTTCTGCCGCATTCGGTCTGGTCTATCTTTTGGTTTTGTGGCAAAGCTCTGGCACTACCGTTATGTCTCTCATTGTGTGTGCGTGCGCGCGGCTTCGAGTGCTCGAGTCACGTGCACGCGTGTCTGTGACATCTTTTGTACGAGTTATGATGTCCGGTCCCGATACTTGGGTCTGGTTCAGTTTCGGTTTTGGATCGGGATTCGGGCATTCATAACTCGTGTGTGTTCGTCCTTGTCGTGAGCTCGTGAGAACTCGTTCTTGCGAGCTCTACGTTATGTGAGTGGGCGCGGTTTCAAGCCTTGCGCGAGCCGCGCCTCCTCTCGTCCGTGTGTTTATGTTTGGCACGCGGTTCGCATTCAATCGGCCGCGTGCTTTCTTGTGTTTTCTGTCATGAGCAGTTTGGCTGTCGCCAGCTGCACGTCGTCTTTGTCTCGTCAGTGTGTAACCCTCCCACCTTGTTTCCCTGCTTTAGTTTGATTTGTTCCCAGCTGTGTCTCATTCAATTACTCTTCCTCATGTGTGTATTTAATCCATCCGTGTCTGTTGTCTTGTGCTGGTTTCTCGTCGTTGTTAAGGTAGTGTTCTTGCTGTTCTGTTCCTAGTCCTGTCTCTAGTCAAGTCTAGTCTCAAGTCAAGTCGATCTTCATGTCTTGTTTTCCCCCTTGGGGTGGTTTTGTTCAGTTTTTATTTTGTTTTATTATGAATAAATCCCCATTCTCCTCGCAATATTGAGTCCTCGCATCTTCCCTTCCACACACCTGACACTAACAATGAAAAATCGTCCCACTGACCCATAGAACGAATATGAAGCCACAGCACATCTGTTTGAAGGAATGAGATTGAGCAGGAAACCTTTAATCACTTCAACCGGTCATAAACAATTTGTTTGTTTATTTAAAATGTGTGGTTTGGTTTGAAGAATTTGTTTGTCTGAAAAACACTCTCTGATTTGTTTGACAGGAACTTTTTTTAAATATTTTGTTTTGTGTCAATAATGTTTTAGCAAACTGTTTTGTTTGGCGAGAAAATTAATTTAAAATGCCTCTATTATGCATTTTAAAGGTTCCTAATTTTTGGGGGGATTCTCCTACAATAGGTTTACACGCATCCAAGCTAAAAAAAAACTATCATAATATACATTGCACATCACTTAATTTCTCAAATATTTTGAAAACAGCTAGTTAAAAAAATAAGTTAAATTAATAAAAAAAATAAAAAAAAAATAAAATTAAATTGTTAAATATAAAATAATTAAAAAAAAAAAAAATAATTAAAATTAAAAAAAAATAAATAAAAAAATATATTAATATAATTAAAATAATATTAAAAAAAATTAAGAAATAAATTTGTTAATTAAAAAAAATAAGAAAAAAAAAATAAAAAAATAAAAATAAAAAAAAAAAAAAAAAAAAATGGGGGTTAAAATAAAAAAATATTTAAAATAAATATTAAGTTTAAATTAAAAAAAAATAAAAAAAAAAAATAAAAAAAATTAAAATAAAAAAGTAAATAAAAAAAAAAATAAAAAAATATAAAAAAAAAAAATAAAATAAATTAATATAAAGTTATATAAAATAAAAATGATTTTTATTATAAAATTAGAAAAGTTAATATAAAAATATGTTTGTTGAAAAAATATATAAATGTATAAAATAATAAAATATGAAAGATAAAAGTAAAAATAATAATAAAATATAGTTTTAAAAATAATAAAATTAAAAAAATAATAAAAAAGAAATAAAAAAATTAAAAATATGTAAATAATAAATAAAGGGTTTAAAAAACATGATTAAGATTTTTTCTGGAAGAACTACTGGAATATAAACAAATCAAGACAATACATCACAATAACTCAAGACAGACGTAATTGTATACTTTATATGTATTTTACCTTGCTGCTCAGGAGCGCTGCTGATAGTAAACGGATGCCATTCATACTTGGCGATAGCAGGGATGTTTATAAATACATAATCTCCAGGTTTGAAGTGAAAGGATGGAGGCCTCTTGATTACCAAATGCGTTACCTTCAAAACATGCATAAAAAAAGACAAGGTGTGGCTTCGTGCATGGATGACTAATCAAATGTTCCAGAAAACAAAATACCTCAAAATATGTACATTGGCTTAGATTGTACCTTTGAGGGCAATAAGTTGACTTCAACTATGTACAGCCCACCCATACGAGACACTGCTATTCCAACAAGTTTCTCTACAAGGAACGCCACTCCTGGGACCACAAACCATTTCCAAAAGTTTGCACAGTGAACGACCAACAGGGCCCAAACCCAGATGTAGGAAAGATGAGACCAGTAGAACACCTACAAAAACAAGATGTTTCATTGAAGATACAGTTTTATGTTTTGAACACACTGATTCAGGAATATGAGAATGTTTTTGTTTTTCGGTATGTGAGGCTGAAATAATTAGCTAACACAGCTCTGGGTTGTTGTTGCGGTTATTAACTAAAGCTAAAAAAAATAAAAGTCTTTCATCATTTCATATTTTTCTTTAGTTTAGTAAAATATCTAAAATGAAATAAACTAAAACTTGATAAAAACTGATATATATGTCACTGTCACGATACATGAAGGGAGGATTCAAGTAGGGATGGGTAGCTCGACACCCTGTGTCGACACACGTCTCGAGTTTTCGACACACTAGTCTAGTGCTTCGAAACACTGTTTCGGAGCATCGCTTTGAAATGGGGCTGTCACGTGACCTGTGTGAACGAAGCTTCGTTACCTCACTAACACGTCACGACGGACTCAGAGCGCATAGATTGAGCCGTCCCATAGTGCGCGGATGTTTTGAGTACACAAATTAATACAAATAATGTGTATAAAGGATGCAAAAAACATGTCAGATGGATTGCACCAGCAAAACTGTTGATTTCACATTGAAATTCTGTTCCTGCTGCAAGAAGATTAGAAAACAATTATTACTCTCCTCATTGTACTTGTGCATGAATTATATTAAATATAATAATATTTAATTATTTTTTCACATGATGGGTGGGTGTTTGCACGTTCTGGATGTTTGCTGTGTAGAAACAAATATTGAGCGATAAGCGAATATACTCAAGGAAGTTTTTTGTGAATGAATGCACGCAAGGGGGGGAGTCAGATTTGTGCGGGGAGTCAAATTTTACCTGCATGTTTGATGGCGAAATTGCCCAGCTGTTCAATTCAGACGCAGAAGATGAGGACTTATCTTCTGCGTCTGAATTAAAATCTGATGGATTGATTAAAACATAATGTGAGTGTAGCCTATAGTTAAATAGTAGAATAAAGTTCAACCAAACTCACTGTTTTGCTTCCGTTACCTTTTTTTGTAGACGGTATGTTTTAGCATGGGTTAAGTACAGAAATAGACCCCATAATTGAGACTGCGCCATATAATCCTTTTGCCTTATGGTGCGGAAAATACGGTAAATGCATGTGTAATTGTGCATTTGTTTTTTAGTTTTTTTTTTTTTACAATATGCATGTTTGTGTTGTTTTGTAAGGAATATACACAGACAAAAAAAGTTGCACAATACAATTAAACTTATTAAATATACAAATAAACCTTCCCAATGAACAAAACTTCTGAATGACACAGTTGGTGTAGGAATTTTTATTGAGCACCAGATGGCAGAGTAGAGCGCTGTGTCAAAAGCTTCGAAGCACCGACACAGTTTCATGTAAAAGCTTCACTGCTTCAGAAGCTTCGTTTGGCACATCCCTAGACTCAAGATGCATGGGTGAAGAAGATTTATCACGATAACAAAAAGGAACATAAACTCTCAAAAGAACCACCCACGAGGGGGGAAAACGATAACTTAAACAGAATAACAAGACAAGACTCAAAGGCCATGAACTAACCGGGAGATCAGGAAGTACAACACACAGGAACAAGGGCATGGACGACAGAAAACACTGAGCGATATAAATAGGGCACATGAGGGAAGGTAGTGATGAGAGACAGCTGGGAATGATTACGGGGAAACAAGGAGGCGGGGCAGACGCTAACGAGACAAACATGCAAGAGAGAGAGTAGAGCCACGGTTCCGTACACTAGAACAGTGGTCCCCAACCCCCGGTCCGCGGACCGGTCCGTAGATGAAATGGTACCGGGCCGCGGATTGAATTCGTGGACGCTTTGGCGTTGAGGAGGTGTGTCTAATCTCGCGCGGACTCATCAGAGACTGAAGCTGACAGAACCGTGACAGTCACGCTCCTGTTGTGTGTCCCTCCTGTGTTACCGTAGTCTAACATTTAGTCATGTAACCACTCCCCCCTGTTTGTTGCCAGCTGTTACTTATTATTCCTGCCTATTTATTCCATCATGTTCTCCATTGTCTTTGTCTATCGGTAACGTTGCTGTCATGGTCTTATGTGTGTGGATGCCCTCTCCGTGTTTGCACTGTTGAGTGCCGTTTTGTTTTCTGTTTTACATTTACTCATTTAGCAGACGCTTTTGTCCAAAGCAACTTACAATTTGAGGAGTGTAGAAGCTATCTGTCCAAAGGATACAAAAACACATAAGAGCACTTACACTACAAAGTTTCAAACATTCTGAACACAAGTAGCACAAGCATAGGGAACAGAGAAAGAAAGTGGGTTTTTTTTTTGGTGTGTGTGTGTGTGTGTGTCATGTTAGGTGCTCATGGAAGAGGTGTGTTTTCAGTGGTCTTTTAAACTTGCATAAGGAATCTGCATTGTTTTACTATTAAAGTGTTTTGTTTTTATCTCTGAGTCTTCTCCGTGTTTTCTCCGCATTGCACGCTTTCCCGCCTTTGTGGTAACATAATACTGCATATCCATATATATATATAATGTGTATTAAGTTAGTAATTTTTTATTAGTTTCTTGATAGATCTCACATCTCTAGATAGATATAGAAACAAAAAAATGACTAACTTAATACTAAGATTTAAAATATTAATATTTTAGTTAACAAAAATTTGTTACTAAAAGTTAACTAAAATGAAAATTTAAACTGAAAATATAAAAAAAAAAAATCACACTGATACTAAAATAACACTGATTCACAAAATCGGCCATGTGCAGATTGTTACTTTTCAAGAATTCCAAAAGAAATCCATCACCTCAAAATGACCACTGCGTCTGACGAATGTGCTGGAACAGACCACCATTAAACAGATGAGCACCTGCAGAACAACACCTGTGATGGAGGCGGTGCCATTGACCCAGCCAATACCAGGACGGATGGTGAAAAGATACTCCCACAGCTGGTACATGCCATCATTCTGAGACATTCGGGCTATGAACAGAGAGACCATCCATAACTTTATCAATTACCAGGGACTATTTTCATGAATATATTGCTTTTATTATGTTACAAGCTCATATATTTTATTAATTCAATTTAAAGGGATAGTACTTCCAAAAATAAAAATGTTATCAATTAGTTTTTTTTTATTTGGCCATGCAATGAATGTTAATGTTTTCTGGACCCCAGTGACTTTCAAAATATAAACTTTTGTGTTTTACAGAAACATAAGAAACGTGATTCTAACAATGTGATGGTAAGTAAATGATGACAGATTTTAGGGTGAACTATCACTTTAAATACATTTACTTAACTGTTTTTTCTATGTTTATCAACCATTTTATTACAGGTTACCAAAGTTTTCTTCATGCTTAGTTTAAGCTAACGTTTTATTCATAAAAAGAATTCCAGTCGAGTCCAATGTTGTTTGGTTCCTCTGACTTTCAAAATAATCCTAAAAAAATGTATTTGAGTTCTTACCAAAGTTTAAGACGTGAGCGCCAGTGTGCACAACGGTGAAGATCAAGATGGCGTAACCGACGATCTGATGCAGAAGAATGTTCTGGTCCAAAGGTAAGATCCTCACCACCCAGGTGGCACGTAGCCACGTCAGACTGCGCCTCAACATCAGCACCTGCAGTTCAAGACAAAACCTTCTGTCACTACTGGAAATGATGAATGAGATGAATCCACGAGCCCAACTCACCATAACAAAAGTGCAGTTGAGGTTGAGACACTGCCCGCAGCCCTTAGCCACCATGAACCAGGGGCCTCCGTGCGCGTTCTTCAGCATTGCGATGACGAAGAGCAGCACATTCAGGACGGCGTACAGACAGAGAAAGAACAGTTTGCGGCTGTTGTTGTGCCAGTATGCCCGTGTCAGGTAACGAGGGGTTTTACGTTTCTTCTGCTCAAGATCAGGAGGTTTCAGCCAGTTGGCGGCACTGGGCGAAAACAAAATGTGGACATTTTTGTGAATAATCACTTAGATGTTTGTTTGATCAGTGATTGTTACACAATTCTATTGTATGGAACTTCAGAAGACTCAGAATATAACACATTCTGTCAATATTAGTCATGAAAAGTAATATTTTGTGATGTAATCATATATGAGTCCTCATACACGATTGGCACCAGTACAGACTGCAACAATTCTGACTGTTAACGGTTTCAACAAAAGCATATATCATCAATTAACAACCTTGTACCTCAAGATAAAAATATCTTCTCATAGTAATGTTTATGTTATCGTTAAGAATCAATTCCCATATAGAGAAATTAAATCGAATTTTTACATCCAGAATCCAAATGTTGCACACATTGATATGCCATGATATACTTTTTTAACCGATTTGTTCAAAAACACTGATGAACACTTAAAAGTCCCTGCTAAAAATAAAATATAAACAACTGAATCAAAGAAATACTAATGGTTTCCAATACAAATACAAATCATTGTTTGTAATAGTATTTGTAGATACTATTACAAAACCAAAATACATTTTATGAAATTGTTTTGTTTCTTTCAACAGGGCTTGCCTTAATGAGTGAGTCAGTGATTCATTCACTCAACTGATTTGTTAAAAACCTAAATCATTTAGGAATATAACTGTCCTTGCTAGTGCGCAACTTCTTTGGGACTGCTTCCATTGGTGTACAAAAAATACGCAAAGTGTCTGGCAATATTGTACTGTTCACTTATTGAACTGTGAAAAATTTCTGTTTTTTTCCCTGTAGCTCAAACAGTAGAGCGTGGCGCTTGCAACACCAGGGTCGTGGGTTCGATCCCCAGGGAAGGCAAGAACTGATTAGAATGTCAATGTGTTTCTTGAATGTAAAATGTAAATGCTATGTCCCACCTGATGGTGAGGTTCTCCATAACCTCAGGAAAGTTCTCCAGCTCTGCCTTCAGCTCTTCAAACGTGATGGAGCCACTGTTATCTTTATCGGCAGATTCGAAGAGCGCCAGGGTCAGGTCATCTAGCTTTTCCTCGGGGAGTGAGATCGCACTCTCACGCAGACAGGACTTCAGAACCGTACGCAACTCATCTGGGTCAATGGAACCACTGCCTACATGATTCAATTAAACGAATGATTCGATTAATGATTAAATAGCTTATTATGACTGACATTTTTCTGGATCAACATGCTTTGTTGATTCAGACACAAAACTCCAGTCAGTCAATTATTTGATATACAGGTAGTTATGATCCGTGTAAGTTTTTCCCAGGAACAACAATGGATTTTAATACAGGAACGGTTGGTGTACGTTTTAACCATTTAACTTCCAATTCGGGAAAGAGTAACGAAAAAGAAAAAAGAGTACATTTTGTTTACAGTAATTTAAGAAAAATGTCTTTTATTTTAGGTATTTAACCAAAATCCCATTTAAAAACCCATTGAATTTAGGACGATAGAAGCAGAAATTCAAAAAAGCGAGTTTCCAAGTTTTCAGACTAATGCAGAACTCTATTAGTCACCATTTAAAAAACGGACATGAATGAAAACGAAATTAAAATGGACAATTCTTACTTTTTCATGGAATATTGCAGGATTATTTTAGATGATTATCCATTCACAATTTGATGTTACTTTGTAATCCTAATCAAAATAATTTCCCCTCACCTTTAGCATCATCTCTTTTTACTGTCACTCACATGAGGAACCTGTCACTCCACCAATAGGAAACCACAACCATCCAATCAATTACAGATGGATAAAATCAAGTCCCGCCCTTCATTTGTTCTTATTCATGAAGCTGTTTCACTCAGATATATAGGCTGTCACAATAGAGAAAAAATGCGATCACAGCTTTCAGTTAATTTTGGCTTTTACGCCGTACAGAAGATGAGGTTGTTTAACCAATCTTATTAAAGAGGCATGTTAAATATTGAAGCCATAAACCCATTTGTACTAAAGAAAAAAGGAGTCCAAATTTGCTTTCCATTTGTTAAACTAGTAAATCACATTTCATTCATGATCTGTCAAAATCAGTAGAGAGTGGCGCTTGCAACGCCAAGGTCATGGGTTTGATTCCCAGGGAAAGCAAGAACTGATTAGAATGTCAATGTGTTCCTTGAATGCAATGCAAGTCTCTTTGGATAAAAGCATCTGCCAAATGCTTGAATATAAAATGTAAATACATAAGTACACTTGGCAGTCAGGGTTATTTACATCTTTCTATTTCTAACACATTTAAGGCATTCAGAAAATAAACTGTGTATTGTAAATCTTTTGTAAGTCTTTCCACACTTAGTAAAGACAGACAACAAATTATGGCAGTGATTCTCAACCACTGTCAATATTGTTTTTTCATTGTTTTCATTTTCACATAATTATTTCAATGATTTTAATTATTGCACTATAATGTCATTTATTTTAAATAATTTTAAAACATGTTGTGGCCTCCTGACTGAGAAACACTGAATTACAGAATTAAAGTGTAAAAGATGATGTTTTTGTTCATCTCACCATCCACATCGTAGACCTGGAAGAGGAAGCGCAGTTTGTCTGTCTCATTGCCATGAATCAGAAGATCTAAAGCCTTGAGAAGTTCATCCAAACTGATGGAGCTGCTGCCGTCAGAGTCGAATAGGGCAAAAAACCTCTCCGCAAAAAATGACTACAATGAGAGAAAATGGACTAAGTAACATTTGAGTTGGTAAATGGACTAAAAGCAATGTAATGTTCTAAGCATTCATTTATCATCTCGGGGGGATAATAAAAGCTTCCATGATTAGTAAACTGACCTCTTTTACTTTCAGAGCGGTTTTAAACTCATCCAGGTCAATTTCTTTGTCGTCTCCTGCAATGCTCTCAAACTGCTTGGTGACCCATTCCAGCCAGCGTGCGTCTTCATCTAGACTCATGTCTCCACTTCACACACATATTAGCAATTTTATAAGTGAGTCTAAGACAAATATAGTCTCATTCTCCTGTCAGAATCACATTTAGTGGAACTACATAAACAGTGTTTTGCAGGAAACAAATGTGTGATGTACCTCATCGAGCTTGTGGCCGAACAGTCTTTTTATAATAAAACTAAATCAACCAATATTTGTACAGTGTGCCCATAATTCAATTCAATTATTAAAAAGTGAAAAGCAAATTTAGATCAAAGTACTTTTGTAAATATGTAAAAGCATTAATGTTTAACAACAGATTCAGAGACTTTATTTGTGGGATTGTTAACATTTTAACTTAGATTAAATAATTAGTTATTATTTGAATATTTAATGTATTTTAAAATTCTTTAATGTATAATTAATACACCCATAATTATTTACCTTCATGTACATACATTGTTCATACATGCATTATATATATATATAGAAAGAGAGAGAGAGAGAGAGAGAGAGAGAGAGAGAGAGAGAGAGAGAGAGAGAGACATATGCTTAAATGTGTTTGAAGACGTTATGAATAACTTTCCTGGGTGTCACTACAAAGTCAGCAACAAGATAAAACATTTCCTTTAGATATCTAAAATATTTGAAAGTACATAAAGCATTATAAAACTTATTTTTTTTCATAGAAATATATCATAAAGAGTTCAAAGCATTAACAATAACTGTTTCCTGGGTGTAACTACAATGTTTACACAATTTTTCATTTAAACCAATAGAAAATGTTACCTTTATGTAAAAATCAGGTACTTCCTTTTGATTTTCATGAAAATGTTCTCACAGACAAAAATGAAAAGATAGGGAGAAATGTTGTTGCAGTCCTAAGATGTTGCTGTTGCAGCTAATCCAGTTTAATCACTGAAATGAGAGAGAGAGGGAGAGAGGGAGAGGGAGAGGAAGGGAGGGAGGGAGAGAGAGAGAGAGAGACAGAGAGGGAGAGAGCATTGTTATGGATGTTCAATATCTTGTACACGGCAGCAGCTGCTTCTGACATCCCTGTGCCTGCTGAGCGGCCCTCAGCACGGACCCACACTGCACCCTCCATCACAAAAACACATGTACAAACATTCATTATAATAATCTAGTGAGATTTTCATATGCACAATAGTCTGAGAACAGTCGGTGCTCCACACGCAGATCTGATCTCACCATAATCGAGTTTGTCTTTGATTACATGAAGAAACTGAGACAGACAAAATCCAGAAGAATTCCGGCAGTGTCTCCAAGACACTTGAAGAAACCTTCCTGCAAAGCTCCACGAAAAACCACGTGCAAGAATCCCTGGATAAAAGCAGTTTGAAATATATTATTAAATATTTCCTGACACACTACAGCAAAAGATATAAATAACTGGCTTAAAAACATTATTATTATTTAAAAAAATGCTAACGTGCCTAAAACGTATATATACCATATTTATTCGAGTATATCGCGCACACATGTATACCCCTAATTTCTGATTAAAAATCGTATAAAATGTTGTTTCACACCAAGCATTGTAATTGACAAAAAAACGTTGTTGAACACGTGCAGCCATGATAAAAAAACATTTATTTATTGTATAACATATACTTATATAACATATATAACTTATTTAAAATATATAACATATATTTATTGACAACATAAACTAATGAACACAATACCGAAATAAAATTACCGGTCAAAATATTTATTTAAAATCCTTCAACGTCAGATTCCTCATCAGAGACACTAAAGAGTTGCTCCCATTCTTCTGGAGTTAATTTTTCATCAGTGTCTCAGTTGGCAGGAACATCTGTTTCTCCGGCGTCTGAATTCCACAGCAGGTCATCTTCTGTGCCGTCCATTTTTTCTTCACAAAAAACAAAAAACGCCTGTCTTCTCCGTAATGTGTGGGCGAGGAAATGAAGCGGCGAGGGGACGTTTTTTTTTTTTCTTCGCCCTCGCGTACAGTGAGAGGCTGCAGCCTGTAAAATGCGCGGCGCGAACTCACAATTCGCCGCTGCCCTCAAAGGACCGGCCGTCAAAACAAACCCCAGCCCAGCCCTCGTGTATAACGCGCTCCCTAACTTTGATTAATTTTTTTGGTAGAAAATTTTGCGCGTTATACTCGAATAAATACGGTATATATATAACACACACACACACACACACACACACACAAACACACACGAGACGCTTCCATCGGGCCAATCTGCCGCAAAGCCCCAACTGGTGGAGAGCTGCAGTGGTGGTTGACTTTCTACAACTTCCTCCCGACTGCATCTCTAGAGCTCAGCCACAGTGATCTTTGGGTTCTTCTTTATCTCTCTCACTAAGGCTCTTCTCCCCTGATAGCTCAGTTTGGCTGGACGGCCAGCTCTAGAAAGGTCGTGCCAAACGTCTTCCATTTAAGGATTATGGAGGCCACTGTGCTCTTAGGAACCTTAATTGCAGCAGAAATGTTTTTGTAACCTTGGCCAGATCTGTGCCTTGCCACAGTTCTGTCTCTAAGCTCTTCAGTTCCTTTGACCTCATGATTCTCATTTGCTCTGACTTGCACTGTGAGTTGTAAGGTCTTATATAGACAGGTGTGTGGCTGAAGTCCAATCAGTATAATCAAACACAGCTGGAGAAGGTGTAGAACCATCTCAAGGTTAAATATATGAGTGTCACAGCAAAGGGTCTGAATACTTAGGACCATGAGATATTTCAGTTTTTCTTTTTTAATGAATCTGCAAAAATGTCAACAATTCTGTGTTTTTCTGTCAATGTGGGGTGCTGTGTGTACATTAATGAGGAAAAAAATGATTTTAGCAAATGGCTGCAATATAACAAAGAGTGAATCAATTTTATGTTATATATATTTATGTTATATCATGATTAATTCATTTTGTCAGCACTACTTTTTATATTATGTACAAAGTCAGATTTGATGAACCCAAGGCAAAAATGCTAAGCAGGAGAATGAACTTGCTCGCAACACTCAGGTCGTGGGTTTGATTCCTACAGGGAATGTCAAAGATCTGAGGAAAGTCTGAGGAAAAATCAATCTGAGGAAAGTCAAAGATCTATTTCACATTGCGGTAAGTCACAGAACACAGACCAACATCCCATCATCTGTCAAAACACGTTTCAATATCCGAATGAAAGCATGGTACAGACTCTATCCTGCTTTCACTGTGTACTAACTTCTGGGAAAGTTGAAGAAAAACAAGACAAAAAACAAATACTGACATCACAAGATATTTATTCACTAATACACTCAGAAACTAAAGAACTGCATAAGGACCAACAGATAGAAGTAGATAAAAGATACAGTAGAACTGGAACATTTCACATGTTATAATTGAACTCCATTCAAAGTCTTAAACAACAGTAGGAAATATGCTGAAATATGAACACATTTTAAATGCTCTATATAAACCCATGTTAATGTATTAATTGTGTAACTGTAGGAAAGAATCAGCAGGATGCCATCGCTGTCACTCCAGCCTGACCCGTTTCCGTGGTGAAGGGGGCGGGTCCAGAGCAAAGGCTGTGGGGGAAGAGGGGCGCGATTCTGGGATGTATTCCATACAATATTTCTCAATATATGGCCCAGCAATGTCCCACACCTGAATGCAAAAGACCAGAAACAACATGGGGTGAGAATATTGGTGTTCAATAAACAGAAAAGAATAGAATGATTATCATGGAAATCTAAAGCTGTACTGAAAGTCTTAAAGACCTGAATTTTTAAATGCATGTTATTGATAATACATTTATATATTTATAATATAATATGCATATACACGGTACTGTTTCAAATTTTGGGGTCAGTACAATGTTTTTTAATTAAATTAATACATTTAGTCAGCAAGGAATACGATAATACGCCTTCTGGCGGTATGAACTTTAAAGAAAGAAGAAGAAGGAAACACTGATTTAATAAAAAATGACAGTAAAAAGTTTAAATTTAAAAAATTTACAACAAAATATATATTTCAAATAAATATTCTTTTACATTTTTTTCCAGAATCCTGGAAAAAATGTATCACAATTTTCACAAAAAAATTTAACTGTTTTTAACATTAATGATAATAAAAATTTATTGAGCAGTGAATCAGGGGGGTTGCGGGGGTCAGGACCTGCCCCATCCAAGGGTTGTCACCCTCAACACCCTATTTTTTGTACCCCATGGATAGATATTTTTTCTTGTTTTAAGCACAAACTCACTTGATTAAGAATTTTTTATAAAAAAAAAAAGAACAATAAAAAATGCGTTTTAAGTTTAGAAACCCCCTTGCCTCACAGTGTTTTGGTAAACTGCCTGTTTACCCCTCATCATTGTGATTTTGCCAAGTAAGACATGTTCCTGGATCAGCATGTTCTGTTGATCCTGGAAGAACAATTCTGTCCGAAATTTAGTCCTAACCTTATCTCCCCGCTGGCTTTTAAAAACAGAGGCAGCACATAAAATTTTAGCAGCTGGATTGCCTCCCAAAGACTTTTATTAACTGCTTTAAAATGTCTTTTTTGTTCACTATTAGACAGAAAATTTACAGAAATCGACACATTTGCAGTAATAAAAAATAAATACTATCACTTTAAGCAAAAACCCACCCTTCTGTCGTGTAGTGAAGCTAACTGCTTAACCTATCAGTGAGGGGGGGTTTCTAAATTTGTATGGTAGTTTGATAAGTTGATCAAACATTCAGTATCTCTACTCTAGGCAGTTGGTACATCAGTGGTTGCAGTTCAAACCAAAATCACGTAATTTAACTCTCTTCGATGATTGGTTGATATGCCAAGGGAGGCTAGACTCCTCTGTCATGTTTCTTTTCTCAAAACTCAGAATTAGTGAAAGTGAAATACTCTATGGCGATTGGAAAGTTACAGAGGTGAAATTACAAACAATAATTCTGAGACATGAAACTAATACGTGGGAATTTGTAAGATAAAAGGTATTTAAATTATTTAAATATAAAATTGTTATTGTAGATCGCAAACCAAAAGTTTTTATGTATTTTTGATCAAATAAATTGATGAGCATAAGAGACTTCTTTCAAAAACCTAATCTCAGTTAATCTCAGCTTTTGAATGGTAGTGTATAAAATTATAGTGTATAAAGTAACCGAAGGAGGATATAATTTATGCATTAATTTAAACTTGCTCAAACTTGCTCAAACTTTTATGACTCACCAGACAAGTAACTTCAAGTCTGATTGTAACTCTTCCCTTCAAGACTCACGTCCGTAGCGTAAACAGTCACACACAAAGGTTAATAACTTTGAGTTAGTGGTTTGTTTTGATAGTAACAGTGGCTTACCTTCTGGTCTACGAGAAGCCGATGTACAGCTTCAATGTCTGGAGCCATGAACCTGTCTTTAATCCAGGGCCTGAGGAAAAGAGTAGGAGGAGGCATTGCCAATTATTAACCTGAAAGTTCAATATATTGGAGCTTTTGGGGTTAGTGTATCATTGCTTGACCTACTTTACTGCAGCACGCACAAGGTCGTACACTTTCTCCAATGGGGTCGTTGTACGTAGGGGGCGTAAAAACTCAATACCCTGACAGGCAGCTAACAACTCAATGGCTAACACTGTAAGGAAATATAAAACAAACATATACAGGTTTAATATTTCCCAAAATTACATATTCTGATCTGTATTTGTAGGTCGGTGGTCAGTAAACCAAAAAGTAAAAAAAAATACAAACAAAAATAACAGAAAATCTTAATCTCAAGGGGAAATGTTTCACGTGGTGACTTTGAATGAATTTGAATGATGTGAGTATTAAGCATTATTGCACACTTCTGAAAGAGTCTCCGGATAAAAGCACAGGAGAAGAAGAAGGAGGAACAAGCGATATCATATTCAAGCTCATATATATGTAAAATAACCCGATCAAAAACATTAAGCAGCATATAAATGTTGCCGAATGAGATATCGACCCTGCACGGGTTATATAACTGTGAAGCTTTAGTGTTTTTGATGGACTCGATTTTCATCATTCTGAATTTGATCTGGAAAAAATGCAATTTTCTCAGCTTTTTGCTCAAAATGTTTTTTTTATTTTTCATAGCAAAATATTCTCTAGGCTATGAAACCTTTTTGAAAATGATAAAAAAAAAATGTCTGGCAATGCTTTCAAAAACGTCAGGAAAATATCCATCACTACGCTATTGAAAATAAACCTTTTTTCGTCTGCATTTCATTTCAGAATTGCTAATGTGACCGCACCTTTAGCCAACAATTTACTATTTTAAGTATAAAATAGCTACAAATTGCAAAATCATAAGTGTTATTAATTTGCTGTTGTTCTTTCCTCCAGCAGGGGGAGCTAAATTGATGAGTGGAAGATGTCAGTGGGTATATGGGAGGTTAATATCAGGTTTTGGACCTTGCTCGACGTGCTCAACCACTCTGAGGGCTTTGCGTGCGGCCCAGCCTCCCATAGACACATGGTCCTCTGTGGCGGCGCTAGTGGACAGGGAGTCAATAGAGGACGGGTGGCAAAGCACTTTGTTCTCTGAAACTGCAGAAGGAAATGTATCTGTTTTAGTTAATGGTCAACATGACTTCACTACAGTAGACAAAATTAAACTTTCCACTATTTGTTTAAAGACAGTTATACTCTTCTGAACTTTGTGATGCTAACCAAGAGCCGCGGCAGTGCAGTGCGCGATCATAAATCCAGAGTTCAGGCCTCCTTCATTGACCAGGAACGCAGGCAGCTCACTCAGAGAGGGGTTGCAGAGACGTTCTATGCGCCTCTCGCTGATGGAGGCCAACTCATGCACCCCAATTGCCAAATAGTCAAGAGCCTAAGAAGAGAATGAGCACAGACGTCGTCTAACCTCTTTGTTAAATAAATAGTACTGTGGTGAGATAAAATACCTTTGCTGGATATTCTCCATGGAAGTTTCCACCGGATATGGTCTCACCTCTCTCTGCAAACACCATCTAACTCACAGTCAAGGGCAAAAGTACATCTGAGGAAGAGGCTAGTGTAGTTTGGGCACTGACCAGCTAACCAGGGGGTTTGGTGTCGAGAAAACATTTTGAGGTGGTAATTTGAAGTGATATGAAGAACAGACACTGTTGACACTGCAAGACAAGTGCAAGTGTTCATGTTGTGCATTTATAAACACAGATTTAAAAAAGGATACAGGATTATCTGTGGCACTGTTGATTTCTGTATTGATGATTTTCTTGACAAACTCAATTGTGTCATTGACAATTCCATGGACCTGCGAAATGCAAGGCAAATTGAATTAAAATATAGTTCAAGTGTTCAGTGTTATTTTGGAGGCCGCTTAGACAAAATTTTTAACTAAAAACTTTGGCCATTCATTCATCAATTCTGCATTTTTGGAGCCTGAAAACATACGTTTTTGAAATCGGACTTCATAAGTTTTTGCAAGTTTTTGAAAAATATACCATTATCGTCTCATTGTACACAACAAAAACAAGAATTAAAAGAGTTGACGTCATGCGAATGTGGACTGCTTGTTCAGTCTTTAGGTGCATAATGCTTCTTTACAAAGTGACATCGCCAACTACTGGCCTGGCATGAATAATACAGCATTTTTATTTTTGTGGATCCTTGTGAACGGGATTATTATAACAAATTTGTCATCTGTATGGTGAAAAAAGTAAAAGAAAAACGTTTCTGTTTTCAGTAAAAAAAAATATTTGTTGTTGTGCAAATATAACCTCAGTAATATTTACATACTACTATTACACAAGTTTTGTTTTCATTTTAGTTTAACTTTTAGTACTTTTATGTTTTATGTCATTTTTATTAGTTTTAGTTTTTTATAATATCATTATTATGGTTTCATTTAGTATTTTTTTTTATTTCCAGGTATTACACAAATTTAATACAAACTGAATTTTATATTTTATATCTATAATTTTATATTTTCAGTTTTCATTTTAAATTGACTTAAATGTGTATAAATGTGATTTTGTAATTTTTATTAATTTTTTTATAATAATAATTATAAAATAATTAATTAATGAACTAATAAAATAATATAAATAATTATTTAATTTTAATTTAATTTTATCTTATTTTGTATTTTATTATTGTTTAGGTGGATTTGTTTTATTTATTTATTTAGTTTTAGTTAATTTATTTCCAGATACTTAATTTTAGTGCTTCAACTTATATCAAGAAATTTTAATCTAATATCTATAATTACATTTATTTCAGCTTTATTTCAAAATGTTTTTAATAGTTTCAGTTAAAATAATAACTGAATGACTCAGAATGGGGTCTGTATGTTACCTGTGGACAACAGCGCATAGTGTAGGCATCTTGAACTCTGTCGCAAAACCGATGGCTCTCTGCAATTATGGGAAAAGTGACACAGGTTAGCACCAAATGATACAATATGAACTTTAATGGATCGGCATTCACCTGCAATTTCAGAAGGGTGGTGATCAGAGTCCAACAGGGAACGGAAGCGCAGGGCTACTTCCTTCTGTCCGGGATGAGGTCGTAGTTCATGGATATCTGTAAGGAAATTGGTCTGTAATTAAAATGGTTTGTGGCCTATTAAATCGCCATTGCATTACTCAGAAAATTGGAGGAGGGCTGCATTTGTGACCGTGACTGTGACTTTATATGTGACGCTGTGATAAACAAATATGTTTTGTCTGAGAATTCTTGCAGTATTTACAGTTTCTGTCTGCAAAACTGAGAATCGGTGTGTAAATATGACGTCTAGCACATCAATCACTTGTTTACATAATCCTTATTTTGTCCTCACCACTATCAAAGGCTTTGGTGGTCCCCTTGAGGACTTCCAGGGTCAGGGCAGCGATGATGTCAGCCTGCCGGGCGATGGCCTCAGCTCTCTCCACGGCCTCTGCTCCCAAAGAGGTGATCATCTGTGTCCCATTGATCAGAGCCAGTCCCTGTGGACAGAGGTATACATAACAAACACTCTTACCACTAGCACACAGCAAACACTTCTGAGCATTCCTAGGAACTGATAAGCAACATCAAAGAAACCATCCAGAACACCTTAGAAACTGCGAAACAACCAATTCGAAAATTGGACAAACATACAAGAACTACAATCCCATGAAGCACTGAGAACAGCAAATAATATATTTTAGGTTTAATGCAAAATATGCACAAATTTACAAATATATGGTGAGAGCATATGGAGACTGACTTTTTCACTTCATCTTCATCACTTCAGTGCTTTATGGGAGTAGGCTCTTTTAGCCATATTTGCCTAGCGTGACTCTCTGATTAGGGGAATTTTATGTATAGCATCATAGGAAATAATTTTTCACAAATTCCCCTGTTAAACACGATTATTTTAAAACCAAAGTGAATTAATGCAGGCTAACAGTGTTAGTATAACATCGAATAACCCTCGTAGCTCTTAAATTTTCATCAAAAATGAGCATGGCCTATGGCTTTGCTTGTGCTTGATTAATTAGTACATTAATGATAAACTAAATGCTATGAAAATCATATATAGCATAAATAGATATGCACAGTGAACTTGCTATCAACTGGTCATGGACTGGATTTGACTGTTCCAATATGGCGGGCGACTTACATATGACAGCCCATCAAATCTATATATATATATATATATATATACCATATGACCACATATAATAACTACATAGCAATCACCCAAATCACGATTGTAAAGCGACCACTCACTTACTTAAAATCTTTCTTTTCTAGTACCATATGTATCATTTATCCCTTTGCTATGCAAAAAATTAGATTAGATCGGGTTCAAAGTGGTCCTCCACTGTTATTAACTGTAGACCAGAAAGATAAAGGGCACACATTTCTGACCCACAAAACAGCTCTGTCAACAGAGATAAACATGTTGACTGCACAATGGGGGGATTAACCGTACCTCCTTTGGCTTCAGAGATATGGGCTTCAGACCATGTGCTTCCAATACCTGTGGGCAATACAAAGGTCAAATGGGATTTTAAAGGCTAAACGAAAAGTAAACACTTTTATGCACTGATTTCACTATTATTAGGACAAAGATTTACAACCAGAGTATGCAAAGAAAATTTGCTCACGTATTTGGCATCCGCCCAACCGCTTTTGGGCGACCACATCTTGCCTTCTCCCATCAGGCCAAGGGCGAGGTGAGAAAGGGGGGCGAGATCTCCACTCGCACCTACCGTACCCTTCTCCGGGACGTAGGATAAACAGGAGGCTGAGAGGGAGGAAAGAAGAAAGAAAATGGCAAAATATCAGCTTGAGTAAAAGCTCCCCAGAGAGAAGTTCAAAGAAACTTTTGGCTAATATTATTACAGTCACAGCAACTACCATAAGAGTATTCTTTGAAATGGAACACCATGTTTCATGTGTTCTGCCAAAGAAACAAAAAGACCCAACAATACTCTCTTCAGTTAAAGTAATGAGGAATGCATTATGCACCATTGAAGGCCTCGATCATGCTGAGCAACGTCTCCAGTGAAACCCCGCTGTAGCCTTTGGCCAAAACATTGATCCTCAGAGCGAGTAGCATTCGAGTTCTTTCAGGACTTAAAGGACTTCCCAAACCTACAATCAAATATGATCAAAATATTAATCATACTGTAGACGGAATGAAAGTTTCAATTCACAATTTTTAAGAGTATGATCTTTAAATATATTCACTTAATACTCAGTATTATTGATTTGACAGCATTGTATGAGAACTGAGCTATCACTATTTACTTCTAGAGTTGCTGTATAGCCAAAAATAAACTTTGCTGCATTATTTCCCTGTTATCACTGTATAGAGCTGTTGTAAAAAGTACTATATAAATAAAGGTAACTTGACTTAACTTCAAAATATCATACAAAAACATATGCAGGTATTTGTTCATGCTTCATCAACTAAAATATATCACACCTGATGAATGCGAACGCAGAAGGTTTTCCTGAAGCTCCCTGAAAGAGAGAAATATGTGAGATGCTGTTAACACTTAGTTAACATGAACTAACACTTAACAATAATTATACAGCATTTAGTTAATGTTAGTTTTAAAATGCACTACTGGTTTTAAAAAAATCGAAAAATATATTGTTAACCTCAGTTAATGCACTTTGAACTAACACAAACAAACAATTTATTCATTATTTTATTAACAAACATTAACAAAGACTAATAAATGCTGTCTAATTTGGTAACATTAAATCACATGAACTAACAGTGAACAATACATTTTTTGCAGTGTTTATTAATCTTTGTTAATGTTAGTCAATAAAAATACAACTGTTCATGTTCACAGTGCATTAACTAATGTTAACAAATCCAAACTAATGTTTGATTTTAATAATGCATGAGTAAATGCGGTTGTATTGCAGTTGTATTGTGCATTCTTAGTTCATGCTAACTAAAGTAGTTAACTAATGTTAATAAAGCACTGCTCATTATTTCATGTTAGCCATTAATCCTTAACATTAAACCTTTATTTAAATGCGAAAGGTTTCAAGAGTACAAAAACATTTTAATTGAAAAAATAAAAAATAATAATAATTATACTTGAGCTTGCTGATTGGGATGACAGTCCGAGCAAATTTACCAAACCCTGTAGTGATGCCATACACAACTAGAAAAGGAAAAAAGAAAATAAGGATGATCATAATTATAAATACCCACACTATTTCATGTTAATGAGGATATTGGTGCTCTTGCAAATATGTGATGTTTTGTAATTTATTATTTTATGAAGAAAATGTTGTGAGAACTAGCTGTTATAATGCCAAAGCCTTGATATGTATTCGTCCCGTCTCAGTATCTTGTCTTGCTTTAATAATATCCATGTATAACGTGGTTGTGTTTCTCCTTGGCATTATCCTGATTATTATTCAATTAAAAGAATATTTTGTTTATCTTAATCTTCACTGTGTGCTCGTCTACAACCACCAACCCTGACAGAAAGCAAGACCCAGACAAAGACACAAGGACTCATTCAGTTGTTCTCATCCCTTATGCACAACATTGCACCATTTCATGCTTTTCATCTTCAGATGATTTGTTTTCTTTTCTTTTATTATTATTTTAATCTTTCCCCATATTGCATGAGAACTGTGCCTTAATAGTGTGGAACTCCCTCTTTAAGCAGGTAAACATGGACTCATTTACCCAAGCAGACCTGGAGAACTATTTATCAAATTTGTGATGCTGTTCACTTTATTTGAAACTATTTGAGTTAGCATCATTTTATCAGATGTCTGGTTCAAATGTGATTGCTTGATGTTAAATTGACACACAACAGTTAATCTTTGACTTAACTTGATGTTTTCATTTTGAAATAACATGTTTCAATAAAGTAACCCAATCAAAGAGGATTTTACTTCCCACCTGTCACAGTCGCGTCACGTCTGTCACTTCCGGGCTTCCCCGTGTCTCCCCATTCCTTCCCACACCTGTCTAGTTTGTGATTACCCATTTAGTTTGCCAGCTGTCTGTAATCTCCTCATGTATTTAAATCATCTTGTTACCCCTTGTCTTCGTCGGTAATTGTAGTGTTTATGCTGATAGTTCGTGTATGGATGTATGACCCTTGCGCTCCGTGTTTCTTGCACCATCGAGTGCCACTTTTGTTTCCTGTTTTGTAAATAAAGTATTTTTGTTTGAAGCTCCGTGTTCTTCGCTTCTCCGCATCGCACACCAGCTCAACTGCATAACACCACCCTGCTTTGCAATAGGGCTGCATTGGGAGAGTAAATTATAAAATAAAGTGTCATCATAAGCATTTTTTTGCAAGGTGAGAATGCCTCCATTTTCTCATCTTGTAAAAAAATGAATAAAATAACACTTTATTTGTTAATATATAGACTTAAAAGTTGCTGTTGCGTCTGTGTTTTGTGGGGGTTACAATTGTGGTGCATAATTGTGGCTAACAACATTTCAAACTGCTTTAATAGAAAAGCGATCACTCCAGTAGCAATCCAGTGTTACTTCTAGACCGCAAACATAGAATATCAAATGCGTAAAGAAAGGTTATATTTATTGTGTTGTTTAAACACAACTAAACAAGAAGTATTATTTGTAGGATTATTTGAACAATTCAGTTTAAATGAAAACCATTCAAGTTAAGCCAAAATCATTAATTTAAGTTAAATGAACACCATTGTTTTTAGTTAGTTATACATGGTTGATTAATTTAGGTTTTACTTGTTTCAATGACTTGGAACCATTGTCCATGATTGAATCATGTTCAGTTAGTTATCTAAAAAGATATGGAGAACAAACAAACATTTTCCTTGAAAATCTAAAATCTGGCACTTGCATAGTCATTTGGAATACAGTGTGAAAACACCCTGTTATTTACCCTTTTATTTAAGAGCAGGTACAAAAAAAACCCAAAACAATTCGGTCTGATCACTTTGAAAAACCACACATATTTCATTTCGATTGGATGCCATGCTCACCTTTGTTTTCTTTCACAATGGTGTCCAGGAGCTCTCTCGATTGCACAACCTTTTGCTCAGCCTCTGGTGTCAGCTAAGGGTCAGATAATAGTTGCAATACATTTCCATTGAGGAAATATTGTTTGTAAATATGAATTCTTCACAAAACAACTGTAGACATCCGGCATAACCCACTCACCTTAATCTTATAGAGGCCCTTCCCTAAATTCACCAGATCGGTTGAGGTCAGGCTGTTCCCATCTAGAGAAATATACTGAAAACGGACAGCTGTCATTAATAGTACGGATGATAGTAAACGTGCTGTATTTATTGTACGGATATTTCATACTTACTTGCCTTGGTTCTCTATATGCTCTTGTTCTGTTTTTAACATCCACATTAAGGATATTTTCAGAGTTGTTAAAGTTTACAGTGTAGCTAAGAGCTTTTGAGAGATTTTCTCAGGCTTAATCATTTACATGAAAGTCTGTATTTTGTTCACATATAAATTAATAACTCCAAATGTGGATAGGATGCAACATTACAAGTGATAAGCATGTTTTACTAATAAAACTACAAGATCTGACAATTTAATGCACTGTTTCAGTGCCATTCATTTAAAAAACAGCTATTAAAATTAATATAATGAGGGATTTTCTTCCCTTTACTAAAATTCAAGGTTTAGATATGCATTTGATATGCCTTAGAATGATCTTAATTTGAGGCTTTTAAAGCAAAAATTGGTGTATATGATTAAGTTCGATTCACTTGATTACTTAATCGCTAATCATATAATTTATTCAATTAAAAACTGTAATCAACTGACAATATATAAAGATACAGATGTGACGTCCCAGGCTGACTTGGAATGAAATCTTGTGACATGGTGTCTCCTTCAATAGCTGAAGATAACAGTAAAATAACATGTTATTGAGTCATCTTGGAAATTTTGCAGTATTTGTGGTAAACATCCTCAAAAGAAAATAAAGTCTGTCAAGAACTGAATGATTGAAGTTCAACCTCTCTGAACAAATAAACCACATTGGTAACATTACCGAGTTGAACAAAGTCATTATCCTCAAGCACATCCTCTATGGTATCGTCATTGTCCAGCAAGCCCAGTCCCTGACACCGTCTGACCACATAACGCACATCTTTGATGTGCTGGATTCCTCCATTGTCAGGTTTGTTCTTGATATAGCGCTTGAGAGCTTCTACACATAACCATTTGATGCTGCAGGTGGGATCTTTGCATGGCACAGTTAACCACTCGTCCCGAACGTGGACCGTGAAGCGACGCATCTCGTTTGACTGGACAACTGCAAGCTGGTACCTGAGGAGTGTGATCAACAATGCAAATCGCTTCACTGGGAGGTGTACACAAATCGCAATGGGCCAATCAAAGGCTGTTCTGAGGAATCCTCCTTTTAACACAGAAGACAGAGTACATGGTGGTATTTGACTACGTTATCTCTGCATCAAATGTTCTGTGTTCCAGTATGTAAGCATTTATCAGTCAACAAGCTGTTAGACTGAGTGATTAGGGGTTCAAGTAGGTCTCAATTTGGGGAGAGATTGACAAGGCATGACTCGATAGAGAAACTTACTGTAATTGTGAGTTTAAAAAAAATATTATTCTGGCATAAAACTGATAGTCCAAACCAAACCATGAGGCCTTGAGACTTGAAACCTGGTAGATCTCAGTTTGGGGAGAAATTGACCAGGTATGACCCAGATGGGTCAATAGGTGGCGCTATAGCAATCAAAAATGCGAAACAACTCATAACTCCTAAACCATTTCAAGTGTCTTGCATCACTGGAATCCTTCGCTCGAGATGGACGAAACGTCTCCCATTTCATTAGTTCAGACCAAGACAAGACCAAGACTTTGTTGGGTTGAAACCAAAACAAGACCAAGGCCAGACCAGCACTCAAATTCATCGAAAAGTTCTGTATACACTATCTAGCAAAATAGGAAAAACTTGTTTAAAATTTAGATATGATGGCACTTTGGGCAGTAAGATTTACATCAAATCACATTAATGATGTTAACAAATAAATAAGTTGTGGTCTTGAGATAAAATCCAGAGTCTTTTTACTCTGAGACCAAGACAACATAGAGACAAGAGCAAGACCTTCAAAAAAATGGTCTTAAGATCGGTCCCCAGTGCTACAACACAAGCATCTAAGGACCCTCTTGCTAAAAAGCAATTAAAACATTTAAACCATTTAGCAGACACATTTTTCTATATATCTGGTATGGCCCATTGTGAGTAACGTTTATATATTGTGTGCCCAAAGTAGAAACATCAGAAAACTGTGTACATGTGGAGAATAAGTCACAAGTTGCATTGATATTTAGACATTATAAAATTGAAATCATAATACAATCATATTTTGTCAGCGTTTAACACATTTGTACAGAGCTCTCAAATTTGACAGTTATGAACAATATTAAACCTGAAATCAGGTCATAAACCTTAACGGCACAGATGGCACAAAGATCTTAAAACGCTTGAATGCTAAATAAATGCTGCTTGTTCATTTGATAGATATATGTTCATTTGAGGCTGTAGATTGTAAAACTTTAGAATCATTAGCATAAACACACATTCACTTATTCAAAAAGTTTAATATCGTTGAGACTACGAATGAATCATTTTTCATTTTTCAAATGTAATAATATTATATCATATTTTTATATATTTTTGGACTCTGCTTTCTGTATTTTTTATATTGATGATAATAATGCAATTTGGAAAAGATGTCTATCTATTTTATTATATAAAATGCAATAAATAAATGCTAGAGATAAAGCTAGAATAATCTATTGATTAAATGGATAGAAGGATTAAATGGATGGATGGATAGATGGATGGATTAAATGGGCGGATGGATTGGACAGACAGACAGACAGACAGACAGACAGACAGACAGACAGACAGACAGATAGATAGATAGATAGATAGATAGATAGATAGATAGATAGATAGATAGATAGATAGACAGACAGACAGACAGACAGATAGACAGGTAGATAGGTAGATAGGTAGATAGGTAGATAGGTAGATAGGTAGATAGGTAGATAGATAGATAGATAGATAGATAGATAGATAGATAGATAGATAGATAGATAGATAGATAGATAGATAGATAGATAGATAGATAGATAGATAGATAGATAGATAGATAGCTTTAAATAAATCAGTAAATCTAGAAAGCTGGCGCTCCCTCCAGGACAGACAGTGAATGACCGTGGCAGTTGATAATATTAGTCCTTAACAAATGTTTTTTACAGTTTTAATAAAAAGTTGTAAAACAAACATCTTCAAAGTTTACCTAGCAGAAATTTGAACAGAAATAAAGGACAGAAAAAGGCAGCAATTCTGGCAGTTTACGACTGTTCAGTGACAGTGAGGAATATGTTAAGCAACCTATTCTGGCAGCGTCTTCAAAACTGTCTCACTGTCATCCAGTCCATCACACAAGCCTTTCCTTCACATATTCTCACATCACAGTTTCCCTGGGCCCCAGACTCACGGAAAGAGGTCCTTACAGTTTCATCATTCACTGCATACTGCCAATGGCTAGAACCCCCCCCTAAGTAAACACAAAGTTGCAGACGTTTTTCCCGCCGGGGCACGAGGCATGAGAGGAGCCCCTTGTGTTGGATCACACCCCTCAGGTGCAAAACACTCTCCATATTTTGGCACTCTAAGGGGCAGAAACATGGCTTGAAATCATGTTGCTGAAAAGGTCATGTTTTCATGAGGTGGAATATTATTTTTTGGGGTTGGATGTGAAGAGAAATGTAAAGTGTAAAATAAGGTAGATGGGCATAAGGTAGATGACTGTATCAAAAATCAAAGACAGACAAAGCTTTGTAGCCTTGTATAATGCATCCAACAACATTTTATTATGCACTTTAGGAATATATAAGCATTATAGGCAGCATTTGTGGCATAACGTTAATCACTACGATAATGAATTTCGTCTTGTCAGTCCTTTTTTGGCTTACAGTCAGGCACTTACAATGGCAGTGAATGAGGCCAAGCTGTAACTTTCATTACAGCCACAAAACCAAACAATGTGTTCACATGATTTTAGTGTGAAAAATCACTGACTGGTACTAACATTTTCTGTGTAGAGTTTGCCAAAAATTACTGTAAAATTGATGACAGCTTTTAAAAGAGGAATTAAAGCGATAGTTCACCCAAAAATTGACTTACATTGGCGGGAAAAATCAGAAAGTCAGTGAGTTCTTCAAAATATATTTTTGTGTGTGTTCAGCGGAAGAAATAAATTCATCCAGGTTTGGAACAAGTTGTGGGCGAGCAAATGACGACAAAATGTTCATTTTTGGGTGAACTATCCCTTTAATGCAAGTGCATTTATAATATTTTAAGCTTCGTATTTCTGCATTTCTTGACTCCAAAATCTGGCCCTATTCAATTCCATTGTAAGTGCCTCACAGTAACCTACTTTTTTGTTAAAGGGGTCTTTACATGGACTTTTTAAAATTATTTTAATATGTTCCAAGAGATTTACTTACAATGTGCAAAAAAACAAACAAACAAACAAACAAAGGGAAAACCCTCCTTGAAGCCTTGTCGGGAAACAGTCACTTTTATGAAGGTTTTATTCACTGAATAGGAAAAAGTATCATCGCACACTCTAATCAACATCATGCCACAAATGCCGCCGATTAAACTGAACTGGATCTGGAATATTCCTTTACAACGCAGTGTTATTAACAAATTCCTAATGCAGAAATGCCTTGCCAATAAACGAATGCACTGCACCATTCCCATGTCATTTGACCTCTTCAAGCGAGATCCCACAGGGCTTGATCCTTGCCACCGTCCCTTTCCAGGGCCACCCCCCCCCCCCCCCCCCCCCCCACCCCAAAAACAACACATTCCCGAGGCTCCACCTCTCCTTCACCCTCCTGGTCGAATTCCATTCACTGCTCTCACGACCACAAGCACAATCTCAAACAAGACGTCCCTGGGAACTTTAGCAGCTTTTACATTGTTCTTGCTCTGCTAAACTTAAAAATGTCCTGGATGCAATCTGTTCTTCTCACCTGTCTGGTTGTTTTGTGCGCCGTCACCTGTGAGTAACCGGACTGTGGCTTACTGTACTGACCAAGGGAAGTGTCGATTTACCAGTGTGGGGAAACACAGGTTGAGCAGTACCTGGAAAGGGTGGCAAATCGTTCGGACTTACCTCAAACATTTTTCCTTTGTTACAGTGTTCCATGGAGCCGACAGTGCCGCAGTGTCAGACAGGACGGATGCCAATCCTCAAGGTGACCAAAAAAACCCATTACGTTTCCCTAGATCTTTCCAACGAGTTCTTCCCCTCATCAGTGTTGTTCTTCCCCAAAGGTGCAGTGAGGAAGATCTTCATGCCAGCGGCAGATGCCTTCAGCTTCTTCAAACGGCGAGGCAGGAGATCTGTGAAAACTCAGGATGAGATAAACGGTGAGGATATTTGTGCTTATTTGAAAACTCTTGCAATGACTTGAATTCAAGTGCAACCCTTGAACAGCTGTCAACTATAATGAATAGTCCAGAACTATTTTAATTCACATAAACACATCTCTCTCTCTTTCTCTTTCTCTCTCTCCATAAATACATATGTATGCATTTAAATATATATATATATTACATATAAATAAATAAATGCATACACCCACATACTAGCATTCAAACGTTTGGTGTGAGATTTTGCAAAGATGCATTCTACTGATCAAACGTGACAGTAAAGCTTTATAATGGTACAAAAGACATACATTTAAAATTAATTCTGTACTATTGAAGTTAATGCTGACAAAATGCCTCAAGTGTCCACAAAAATTAAGAAATCTTTAACAAAACTTTCAACATTGATAAGAAATGTTTCAGCAAATAAATAAAACCATCATATTAGAATGATTTCTGAAGACTCATGCGACACTGAAGACTGGAGTAACAATGCTGAAAATTCAGCTTTGATCACAGATATGAATTACATTGTAAAATATATTGAAATAGCAAACTGTTTTTACTGTATTTCTTTCTGGTTAAATAAATGCAGCCTATGTGAGCATGAGAGATTTTTTTATTTCACTGACTGCAAACTGTTGAACAGTAGTGTACATATAAAAAGTCTTGCAACGTATACAGCCATCAATCGCATCACAACATTTTAGTCAGGCTAGCTGTTGTGAAAGTGTAATAAAGAGCCCTTTTAGTAGTGGCGTGCACTGGCCACACAGGTGCTGCGTTTTGAGCCAGCTGAGGAATGCAAGGCCGCCAAACCACAGCACATCGCAGGAACCACAGGGCAGGCTGGAGAAACCAGCATTCAGTCTTCAGCTCCTGCCAGCGGCGAAGGAGGGGCTCTGCTGCTTTTCATGGCTTTCATTTGGTTTCGACCTGGTCTGTGATTGTTCGTTTAGGGTTACAGGCTCTGCAAAAATGATGTTTGACTCCCTTGTGTGAATTCATCACTGTGTGATAAGCAGACAGTGAGATAAGCATCAGGAGGACAAGAGGATTTTCTTTCATTCGGAACATCCCAAGTGGAATAACATTCTTACAGATTTTTGGACTTAAAATAAAACAAAATTAATTGGTATGCAGCTTTGATGCTTTAGCTGCTGTCACACAACATCAGATCCTATTATGTAATACCATGTTATCCTAACAAAAGAACTAAAATATGTTAGAATAAAAGAAAACGGGTCTGTTTACCATGTATAACCCATCACACAAGGAAATAAACCATGCTGAAATCGAAAATTATGAGATGAAATCGAAATTATGACTTTCTATAACAGTGATTTACCAAAGCATGATTTATTTTTTATGTGGCAGAAATTGGTTTCAATACTTCACTGTGTTAAGTTAATTAGAATATTTGTGAGCACTATCATAACATATTATTTCTCTCTTTTCTCCTCTCACATTTTGTTTTCTCATTAGCTGAACAGAGACAGAGGCTGGCCGCAGATGAGAGGAGGAGGGAGTATCATGAGGAACAGAGGAATAAGTTTGAGAATTACGATGAAGAAGAGAATGACGGTGAGTCAAATCGAACCGCTCACCTGGCGGCCGTTTTGGATCAGAGAGCATTAGTAGCAACAATGAAGCAAACAGGATTACATGTGAACTCAATTGAACCTTGTGGTTTTACAAAACGGATTTACCAAAGCGAATCAAGCATTGTTTAAAAAAAAGAAATAAAAATGTAATAAAAATGATTTTATATAGACTTATGTGTAGGCTAATACCACGACACTAGCATGATGGCCGTTCAGAACAAACCTATATGTTTGGTATTGTATTAGGCTTATATGTAATCGCCTGAATACACAGTTAATTTTTTTTAACTCTCATCCAGAGCAAGACGAACGCGGCAGAGAGACGACAGAGCAGTGGAGAGAGTTTCACTACGACGGCCTCGACCCATCTTACGAATACAACCGACACACGATCTAAAACTGTGGATAACTACATGGGAGTGAGCTTTACAGCACTTTACAGCATATTTCTGTTAAGGCTTTTAGGCACAATGTGTGCTGTAAACATGCGCAAAAGAACGTATAGCCTTATAGGTGTATTCATGCATGGAGGACGTATGTATTCGTGTATCATAGTTCTTTAAAAAGATGTACATTTATTCCTATGCCAGCCGTTGATAACCCTTAACTGTACGACTAATAACTCCTCAGTTATGGCTAGTTTAAAAAGTCTTTGCACAAGATATATAAAATCTATAACTTTTTTTATTTCTCAAGAAGCTTAATTTCAAAGTAACCCGATTTTATTAGTTTTGTGCTGGGCTGATGTAAAGTGTATTTACAGTTATTAACAAATAATATGTTTCAAGTCTCAAGCCAGCATTTCATGTTGTAAATGTTTCAATGATTCAATGGTAGAATAAAAGCTATCCAAATAAGTCTGAACAACAATAAAACAGTGTTATCTTTGTGTTTAATGGAAATTTGATATCAACTCACCATACACTCACTAAAAACACTCATCACAGAACAAATCTACTGAAGAGAAAACACTGCTTACATCATTTCTGCAACCTGACCTCAATGAAAGAACCAGCATGTAGCTGCTAAATTCAGAGGGCTGGTATGAAGACCATGATGACATGCAAGATTTAGAGCAGAAACTTTGAATCTCTTATGGTCATATATCAGTGGGCACATCATATTAAAACAGCTTTGGACGATGTGTGAAATTTTAGGCATTTTCGCTCCACTGAAACACAAGATCAGAATACAAATGGTCGTCACTGAAGCTGGTACTTTGTTTTGTCACAGATCTATTCAAACACATTATGCGTCAAGTGTTCTTAGTTTCCTCAGTCGTAGTTACAATTAAAAGAATAAAATGATGAAAACAGTTTACATTACAGTGTCTATATTACAATTAATTATTGTAATCGTCAATAACAACAAATACTTCCAATTTCCATTAAACATTACTACGTAACTATCACTGCAATGTAAAGTGTGAACAAAATGATACTGTATATGCCGAAGTCATTTAAAAAAGAGCAAAGCTTACAAAATAAATTCAAAACAACCAAAAAAAGACTCTTTAAAAAGTGCTTTTTGCCACTATTTTATACCTTCAAAAACATTTGAGACACCATTCATTCCAGAATGTTTTCTTGACATTAACAAAAGTTGATAAAATCATTAAACTGCACCTTTCTGGTTTTACAATATTAACATTCTTCTTTCACTCATTAATAAATGCCAGACGCATCCAGGATCAAATTTCAAGCTGGACGCACTGGATGGCAATAAAAGTGGCTATAGTTTTAAAGCCTCTAATAACTACATCAAATTCTCTAGACAAATCTCACATCCTGTATCGTTTGGTTCTTCAAAACAGCAGCAGGTTGAAATACAGCAGCAAAAAGTTACAACAACTGTTTAATGAATGAAAACTGTTTTACCTGCACAACTTTACATCATCTATTACGACCCGAAGCAGATGTGCTTCAACTCAGGGTTGGTAATCTCCATTAAACAGCCACATAAACGTTCAAGTCATGAGCTTTACTCTGTAAAACAGTCAGCTTAAACACACAGGCTGCTATTTTTGAAACAGTCTCATGGTATAGCGCGCCATTGGCTTTCCATAGTGGAAAACGTGTTAGTTAAACATGGAAGTTACCGTTAAATAGAAGAAAACACGTTTTTTCCCCACAAAGTGCAACAGTCAAGTGAGCGTTCTCACAAGAAGTGATGTCATTTTGAACCGGTGATAATGGTGGTGACCGTGGATGGCCGCGCTTGTCGTTCAGGTGTTCCCATCTTCGAGGAAGAGTTTGTCGCTTGCATGGACGAACCTAGACAAAGATAACACCCTCCTCAAGGGCTGTTCGACACGACAAAATACAACACAAAGCACATCACTGGTAATGAGCAACTCGACACGGTCAACAAAAGTCGTGTCAACACAACTATTCTGAGTTTCAGCACAAAAAATATAAAGGCCCCGATACACTTCAAGCCAAATTGAAGAACGAACTGGAGCGAATAACAGAAAGTAGCTAAAACCTGCTCAAAAAGTCCCTATATGGCGTCATGCACCAATTGTCAGAACATTACATCTGTATTCTCTCCTAATCTGTGCTCACATACTGCATTTTAATGATAATAAAAGCTTAAGAGTCTATGATTCTATGCTTCTAGCATGTCGTACATTTGGTAAAAGTTGGAGCGTGTAGCTTAAGATCTTTACCAAATACTGATGCAACAACGTTTATTTCCATCAAGATGTGCATCGAATTTTGGTCTAGATCTTGTAGTGCCAATGCAAGAGTCCAGCACTCTATAAAGTCTCTTCAGCACATCCCAAAGACTTTCAGTGAATTTAAGCTCTAGACTCAGAGCTACACACTCCATCAATTAGGGTTAGAAGAACTGTATGAATATGTATATTAGGATATTAGGAACTACAGTAATACCTTGAGATACGAGCATAATCCGTTCCAGGACGGAGCTCGTAATTCAAATTGCTCATATCTCAAATCATTTTTTTAATAACAGAAAAAAACTAATCTGTTCCGGCCCTCTAAAAAACTCCCTTATTATTAGTGTTATAAGGGATGGAAAAAACATGTTTTTAATTGCTATAGAGCAGGGGTTTTCAAAGTGTGGGGCGCGCCTCCCCTGGGGGCGCCAGAGCATGCCAGGCGAGGCGTGGAGAGTTGTAAAAAATTATAGTCTAATAATTAGTTTATTGTTGAGTTTAATATAACATGTATTTTATAATAATAATAATAATTTCATCCAGAATGCGCTGCTTAAACAATCGTGAACAGGTCTCTCCAACCCCCCCCCCCCCCGTCAACAATCATGAACAGGTCTCTCCCAAACCCCCCCCCCCCCCCCGTCAACAATCATGAACAGGTCTCTCCAAGTCAACAATCATGAACAGGTCTCTCCGCCCCCAACGTGGCTTCAGATGATCACTAACAGTACATTGCTTCAAGCCTATTTCAGAGCTCTTTTCACCCCTAAGCGAAGAATAGTTGAAGAATGAAAAGAATTTCTCTGAGAATATACCGGGGCCTTAAAGCATTGTGGTAACAACTTACAGTCGTTGCGGTGGACTGAAGAAACATCAACCGACTGACTCTTCCCTGGCATGGATGTTGGACTCTGCTTCCTATGTTGAGAGGAATCCATACTGCTGCCAAGCTGAAGACGCCTCATGTGTCTGATCACTGCAGTAGCATTAAACGCTTGCTGCGAGGAGAGAAGAAATTTAAACCACGTTAAATAGAGCAGTGGTCAATCAATACGGCTTTTCAGTGAATGATTCCAATGGGGAATTTCTCAGGAGGAAGGGACGGCCACTTACTCGCCACTTTGCTTTCGCAAAGTTTTTCTTCATCTGTCGGCTGACTGATTCGTGGATGTTCTTACAGAGAGCAGTGTCACCAGCTATCCTGAAATCAGAGGAGGACGAAGAGGAGGCGGAGTCTTATGATATATGACCATAAATGAGTACAAACATCACTATATAATCAATGGTCAATAACATCTTGAGGTAAATGTAGTTACGGTTATTGCAAGCAAGGTAGCGTTGTGTTGTTATTCGTCAAAGATTTAATTTGAAATTTGTAGATAGTTATATATTATTAAAAAAAACACACACTACAATTCAAAAGTTTGGTAAGATTTTTTTAAATGTTTTAGTCTCTTATGCTCATCAAGGATGCATTTATTTGATCTAAAATAGAGTAAAAACAGTAAAATTTTGAAATATTATTAAAATTAAAATTTGAATACCGGTAAGTGTTATCTATTCCTGTGATTAAAGCTGTATTTTCAGCATCATTCCTCCAGCCTTCAGTGTCACACGATCCTTCACAAATCATTCATATGATGATTTGTTGCTCAATCAATATTTCTGATTATTATCAATGTTGAAAACAGTTGTGCTGCTTAATATTTTGTGAAAACTCACTGATACTTTTTCGATTCTTTGATGAATATAGATCAAAAGAAAAGTATTTATTTAAAACATTAGTTTTTACTATCACTTTTGATTAATTTACTGCCTCCTTGCTGAATAAATGTATTGATTTATTAAAAAATAAACCTTACTTTTGTATATATATGTTATATTTTGCTTATGATGCTTATTATGCTTTTAAATTATTTGAATTGTGACACATGACATATTTTGATGACATATTTTCTGCAGTACTTATGACTGTAACGCATACAAATATTATGTTATATTACATTATATTTAAATAACTTTGTGTCATGGTGTAAGCATGTAATTTTTATTCTGACTACATTGAGAATAATGAAAATTTCAAGTTTAAAAGTATTTGAACACATTAATGAGCATTACTGATGCAGATACCGATACCGATGCAGATGCTTAATATTATTGATAGACTGTGAGAGATGTACTCTTAAACCTGCAGCAGCTAATGTAACGTAACATCAGAACGGCAGTGAACGCAATCCTGGTCGCTCACCATGGATGCAGGAGAGCCTCATCACAAGTTAACCTCTTTTCTGGATCTTTCTGCATCAGGTTATTAATGAAGTCTTTAGCTGTAAAACAAAAGAAATGTGAAGAAAACCCCCTGATTCAGTTACACAAGGGTGCAGTTCTAATTGTGAAAAAATGACACCCTCCTACACTTCCCTAGACACCAGGGAACAGCTTGTGGTGTGGGTGTCGAGTTGTTATTTTCAAACTAAGCTGAATCGCCTAGCGCCAGATAATGCTTTTCAAATGCTGATTTATATCTGGCTGTAACACCTCTGTGCTTACTTTTGAAAAACCCTTATTAAAGTGTTGCTCATGGGAAAAAAAACTAAGTCGTGACTATCAGTGACAAGTAAACACAAGCAACCCAAGTCGTACTCGATGATGGCGTTTCAGTGGGTGGAAGAGACTAAAGGAGGTGAAGAAGGGTGTCATTTTCGCCAATACTAAGAACACAACAAAAGCTTGGACCTGATACGAATGAATATAAAGAGCTTATGTCATTAAATATAGTATATGATTCAAGTCACACTTACCCGAATCAGAAATGTCGTCCCAGTACGGGGAATCAAACTCGTATTCTGCCCTCAATATTTGCTCAAAGAGTTTGGAGTCATTCTCGTCGTAAAACGGAGGGTATCCACACAACCTGAGGAAGCAGAGGATTCAAAAGTGCTCAGTATTTTAACTTTTCCAAATAATTTTGGGTCAATTTATTGGGTTCTGTCCAATATTTACCCAGAACTGGGTTGCCAAATAATTCAGAAATTGTTGTATTTAATCCAGCATTTTTTTTTTTTGACTGTAACAAAGGTTGGGAAAGAAGCAGTTTGCTTCATATGGAAGCAAAAACTACTCACAAGATGTAAGCAATAACTCCTATTGACCAGCAGTCCACGGCTTTGCTGTAAGGCTTTTGTGCCAATACCTCCGGAGCTGTTAAGTGTATTAAACGACAGAGAAAATTAATGAAATAATACATTTATTAAAGTATACATTTTTGTAAAAATATTTTTTAAATCTCGAGTCATTCCAAAATGTTATGTTTTCTAATGTGCTATATTTTCACTAAATAACTTTATATTTAATGACTAAAAATAATGTGCTTTTTTGTTTTTTTAATGCTTTTTGGACTTGACAGACACGGGCAATATGCATAGATATTGTTCAAAATATCTTCTTTATATTTCACCAGAAATAAATGTATATTGAAAGGATGAATATTGAAACAACAACATATAAATTTGAAACACAAGGGGGAAGAAATCAGTGAAATTTATGGTACAAAAAAGGGGGCTGTGATTGCCAGAAATGTACTGTAAAAATATAGCAGCAAAATGATAAAGATTTCAAATAATTTTGAAAAATGTAATGTAACTTAAATTTGTAAAATGTAATGTAAATTTACATTAAAAAAACAGTATTAACAGTAATGGTGTTAATATACCAAATTACTAAAGATGAGAGTGGTAAAAAAAATTTTTTTTAAATCCACATGATTACAAAGATCTTTTCCACATACTGAGGTAAATATTAATAGATGGTGTTATATATATATATATATATATATATATATATATATATATATATATATATATATATATAAACACCATTTTGGTGACACACAACATTCAAATAATGCAATAAACATTCATTTAACAACATAAGATGCAACATAAACCCTAACTGATAATCAAAAAAAGATGAAACATTTATTTCAATTAAACAAATATAAATGAAAATTATATTAGACAAATTATGAGATGACGTTTGCACTTCCAAAGTCTCCATGGTTACTGTAAAATGAGTTGAAAAGTCCCATTAGATCTACTACATTTTCCCCTTGTACATAGTAAGGGGGACCAATCAACAATCTTTAACATTACAACTTTTATCATTAAAATTACAACCATTCTTTAATCATTCAGATTCGGTGCAGATTCACACTGATATTTAATGGATTGACAGCCCTACCCACATATCCCGGCGTCCCACAGGCTGTAGACATGATGTCATTGGCTGCACCCTCCATCTTAGACAACCCAAAATCACTTATCATAATCTTGGATTCTTCATGTGGGTTAAAATACAGCAGATTCTCTGGCTGTCAGGAGATGAGAGAAAGGGCGATTAGGTTAAAAAAAGGTAACAGAGAGTTATTCACGCTGTACGTCTTGTTTCCGCTGAAGTGCGATGACCTTTGACGTCTTATGCTCCAGATTCTTATGTAATGAAGCTGCTATGTTTATCGATTTGTTTTGGTGTGAAGGAAATCTTCACCTTCAGGTCCCGGTGGACGATCCCCAGCGAATGCAGGTAGTTAACGGCATCCAGAACCTGTTTGATTAACGCGCTGGCATCCCGCTCCGTGTAGAAGCCTCTCTCCACAATACGATCAAACAACTCCCCACCGGACACGCTGAAAATACACAGATATGCACAATAAACTACAGACAATATGGTGTAAACCGTTTGGGGTCATAAGAGTTTATAATGTTTCTGAAAGAAGCCTCACCAAGGCTGTATTTATTTGATAAAAAATGCAGTAAAAGCAGAAATATTATAGAAAATTATTTCAATTTAAAAGAACTGTTTTTTATTTGAATATATTTAAAAAAATTATATTTATTCCTGTGATCAAAGCTGTATTTTCAGCATCATTACTCCAGTCTTCAGTGTCACATTAGATGACAATATATTCAGAAATCATTCTAATATGATGATATTTTAATACTTTCTTTTTTCTTCTTTTTCTTCTTAATTATTTATTATTTCTTAATAATTATTATCATCAATGTTGAAACCAGTTGTGCTGTTTAATATTTTGAGGAAACCATGATTATTTGATGAATAGAAAGTTCAAAAGAATTTGTCTTCACTGTCACATTTACTGGTAATGCATCCTTGTTGAATAGAAGTATTATTATTTATTTATTTTAAGCGATTATTTAAAAACTAAAACAAATAAATGCTAATGTTTCACATGTTAAGCTGTAGTGATAGAGACTGCATTAATCTGTCATTCAGATCCATAAAATGATTTCCAACAGCAGCAGCGGGCTTGGACACAATTCAGAATAAGAACTGGCTCGCTTTCAAGTCATGGGTTTCATGTGCCACAGGATGTTGAATTGGAATGTGAATTGGACTGACAGGAAGAGAATTTCTTTTGGATTGCATTTAAAAGAAATGTATCACACACCAGTAATGCAGACACACAACAGATTACTTCTTAGATGTTTTTAGTTTTCCATCTTGCAAACCTGCTTCACATTGTTTGGCTCCATTTGAAAGACTTAGAGCATAATTAAGCACAAACTGAAATAGCAAACGGATTTTACTCACAGTTGCATGATCAGATATAAATGGCTGGGGCTCTCATAAATGTCTTCCAGTGCCACAATGTTCTCATGCTTAATTCTGAAAAGAACAGACAAAATATTTAATCAATTACAATGAATGTTTTGGATGGCTGATGTTGGTTCCCATTACATGTTTCCATACACCATAGGATATGAACTCGGCTGATATATTGAGCTTTTCTGTTCATGCAAACAATGAATGTATGAACGGAAAAAAACAATTTTAGATTTTCAAATGTAAGTTGCTAACAAGTTGCTAAACATCTGAAGTACAATGCATTTGTAATTTATTCTAAAATGAGTAATAAAATGAATAAAAATAAAAACTTTAGTGCTTCTGACAAAGGGACAATACAAAACAAAACAAAATGATAATACTTTACAATAAGGTTTCATTAATTAACATTAACTAAGATTGAAAAATACTTCTACACCACTTATTAATCTTAGTTCATGCCAATTGCAACATTTACCAATACATTATTAAAATGAAAGGTTGCATTTGATAACATTTGCTTTTGACAAAGGGACACACAAAGGGAAAAAATAAGATGAAATAAAATGAAAGGATGAATGAAATAAAAATAGTAGTACTTTTGTCCCTACATACAATTCTTGCTGCTCAAGAAACATCTCGTATTATCAATGCTGAAAACTGTAAATTATGATACATGACGTAAATGTGAATTGATACATTTTCTTTCAGGATTCTTGAATAGAATAGAATAGAAAGTTCAAAAGTACAGCATTCATTTGAAATAAGAATCTTCAGTAACCTTTTTTTATAAATGTCTTTGTCACTTTTGATCAACTGAATGCATCCTTGCTGAATGGTCACATTCCAGTCTCTAGACTGTGAGAGGCTGCATCTGGAATCCAGCTGCATGCTGCAGCTTTCTAACCACCAACGTTTTGCCTTGCCTTCTTGCCTGAACGCCTTTTTACCATGACAACCGCGGACCTGCGCTCGGCCTCAATGTGCGGTGAATGGCGAGGTCTGCGGCGGAGGCCACATGAATCATTTCTACGGCCTTTAAAACGCTTGCGATGCTTTTGAAAGGGACAGGTAGGAGTCAGTAAAGGTAGGAGGCTGTGAGGGGCGTGTCATAAAGACTGAGTCATCTCTCGCTCGGAGGAGAAAGGCTGAAACTCCCACTAACAGCTTCCTTTTAACTTTAGGTTTTTCCGTCAGTAGCTAGAAGAACTTGAGTGAAACATGTAGCGGCTGTCGGGTTTGTTATTTTAAGCCTTTTCTGGTGGCTTTTAGAATACTTACTTCCTCAGCACTGCAATCTCATTTTCAATTCCACTCTCTTTTCCTCTTAGAGCTTTTTTTGGGATGCATTTCACGGCATACATTTCCCCTGTTGCCTTCTCTCGGGCCAGGACCACCTCAGAAAACGCCCCACTGGGAAAAGCATCAAAGAAAGACAAAATATAAAACAGTGGCTAGACAATTTTAGAATATAGAAAGAGGATAGAGACAAAATATGGTTATTGAAAGCTTAACAACCTACAGTGGGGTCCAATCGTCTGGGAAAAAACCCCCCGCATATATAATAAGAATAAAATTAAAAATACTAGTGCTTTAGACAGCCTGCAAAAAGACCAGAATAATACATAATAATAAAATATTGCTTTAGAGTAAAGAACCGAAATAGGGACAGAGGAATAAAAAAATAAATAAAATAAAAATAGCAGTGCTTCAGAGTAAACAACCTAAAAGGGACAGAAGATAAATAAAATAACAAAGAGCAAAAATATAATATAATGAAATAAAATAAAATATTAGTGCTTTGAATAGTCTACAAGGGGACGGATACATCAAATAAAATAAGTATTTCAAATAGCAGAACGACTTCAAATGTTTCACTATATTTGTACATTTTCAAAACTTTGAAGCTCAAAAGCAAATCCAAACCTAAACACACATTTACGTCTTCTCTGATTCTTCAGGGACGTTGTATCATATGCACTATGTGTAATCAGTTGGCCATTGTAGCTTGTAGCTAAGCCTTTATTGGTCACTGAAAATCCGCTCTAATCCTTCAGCACACACACATACACACACACACAGTCATTTACAAACACTGACACGAGGGCTTGCGGCAATTCTGAAAGCATGGAACAAAAGGCTGTTCCTGAACCTTTTGATCAAAATATAGGCTTTGGTGCATTGCCAAAACAAAGCATTTGTCATCGGTTTCTTAAACTGTAAAATTCAACTCTTATCTGCGATTGAAACGCAAGCCCTTTAGGAGGCTAGAAATGCAGTGACTCATTGGCCGAGCGCCCAGCAGGTTGAGTACTTTGTAAGCTATGTGTTCATGCGAGCGTGTGAGATTGCAGTGGGCGCAGCATTCATCTCTGCAAAGGATTAAACTAGAAGAAAAACAACAGCGTGTGGTTGGATAGAGTGCTTTAAACATCAGATTTAACATGTAATTCAGACACAATTTACTCTGCAACATTAATGGTGCTTTCCAGTGCAAAAGTCACTGACACGGTGCCAGAGTTTTATGGATTGTTGCCAGAACGTTGATAGGCAAATGTAAAGATGTTCAGTCAGATGTTCAGTCCTTAGTGGTTGCTAGGTAGGTTCTTACTGGGCCAAGTCAGAACACAGCAAATTTGATTGTTTAGAAAAGTAATCAACACCTCTAAACACCTCAGTTCAAATGGCAAAACAAAATGTAGGTGATTCAACAATAAATAAAATATTACAAAATATTTGTGCTTTAAACAGCCTAAAGAGTGAAAAAATAGAATAGAATAAAACCCATAATTCAGGGGATTCAACTCAACAAGCAGTATATATACACATGTATGTGTGTAAATTAAATGTATACACACACACACACACACACACACACACTGTATAATAAATAATTAAATCACACACTGGATCTCAATGAATGAAATGAATGAAAATCTTTATTTGTATGCATTACAATTTGTGAAGAACAAAATTGAGTGACAGCTAAATGTTAAATGGACACCAAAATCATCAACACACATACCAAAAATCAACTAATTAAAAAAGAAAATTAAGTTAAAAGATGATCAATCTTGCATTAAGTTCCTCACAGCAACTCATAAATGTAAGTCAGTTGTGTGTCTGGCCCACACATGCCTTTATGCATTCACAACAGCGTCTGGACATGATCCTGATGAGATGCCGGATAGTGTCCTGAAGGATCTCCTCCCAGTCCTGGACAGTCTGTGGTGCTACTTGGCAGCTTCGGCTGCTCCGATACATAATGTCCCAGAGGTCTGTCACATTTGCTCAGTGTAAACCTGCTCTCATCCGTGAAGAGAACGTGGCTCCAATGGCGGACTTGAATTCTGGTGTTCTCTGGCAAATGCCAATCAAGCTGCACAGGTCCCACTAGAGGATGTCTGGCCCTCATGCCACCCTCATGACTTCTGTTTCTGACTGTTTGGTCAGAAACTTGCACACGAGTGTCCTGCTGGAGGTCATTTTGTAGGGCTCCGGCAGCTGTCCTTCCTTTCCTCCTTGCACAAAGGAGCAGATACCGGTCCTGTTGCTGAGATGTTGCCCTTCGACGTCCTTCTTCCCTAGCTCTCCTCATGTAAAGGCCTGTCTCCCTCCATACTCTTGAAACGGTCCTGGGAGACACACCAAACCTCCTTGCAATGGCACGCATGAATGTGCCATCCTGGAGGAGCAGGACTTCCTCATGCTGCAGAGAGTGACAAAGGACCCTAACGAAACACAAAACTAAAGACAAATCAGTCAGGAAGAATAAGGAAAGAACAATTGTCTACGGCCACCACTTGCAAAAACCATTCTCTTATTGGGGGTTGTCTTGCTGTTTCCTCTCCAGTGCACATGTTGTCACTTTGCACCAAAACATTTGAGACAGATTCACAATCACTTTTGATTCCAAATCAGACAGATTGATATCCCTGAAGTGTAACTGACTCTGTGTTATGCTGTGATGATTAAGTGTTCCCTTCATTTATTTGCAGTGTGTATTATATATATGTATATATCATTCTAACTGATGGAGAGAGTATTAGAGCCCGTTAGAGTCCATTTTGGGTTATATCAATCTAAAAATCAGGTGTCAGCTAACCAACTAACCATCAGAAGAGGAAATCATCACAGCCACAGGAAGTGTTACTTTAAAAGAACCTAAGACTAAGAAAGCATGACCGTTAACCCACATCCATCGACCTTTATGTGCTTTTTTTGTGTGCACCTGCAAAGTACATTTTGCAACAAAGTTTGTCAGTAAAAACTAACATATTCAGTTATTCACTGGAGAGCATGCATTTGTGTATCCATTTCCCCCCTAATCTGCATAGCATGAGGTCAGCATGAAACTAGTGATCATATATCATGACCTCAAACCTTTGCAGTAATGTTGACTTTCTTAGGCAAATGTCAAAGAGTTTCATAAGTGTATATATGGTATATGGGATGTGGGTGTAATCACATTATGGGATGTGAGAGCACCTTAATTCAGAAGAGAGCTTCTGAAGACTGAGTTTGAAAAAGGTGCCCCATCACACTTTTATATAGGTTGTAATACAGCTCTTTGTGAATGTAAAATGTCTGCAAATTTTCAAAGATCAAAAGTGCAAGATAAGTAAATTTACTCTCCATGTTTCCATCCAAAGTTGCAATTTAATTTATTTGTAACAATGGAAGATTACATAAAACATTTGTGTGTAAAGCTAAATCTCCATCCCATGGGTTGAAGAGAATTTGGCGCAAAATATCAGAAAAGTTTCTCCCACTTTAGCTCTTTATTCATGCCTCATAAATGACTTGCGCCTCAGAGTGCGCAGACAAAACACAAACAGAATCACATCTTGCATTCCAATGCCTGATCATTCAATCAATCAATCATAAAAGATGACAGACTTTGGCTTCGACATCTCAGAATGATCAAACCAACATGTGAGATGCTGTGCAATTAAATGATTCCCCTGGTTAGTCCAGTTATCCAATCACACCTTCACAAGTCACAAGTTTCTGTAACGAATTGAGGGATTTATTTGGTAAATGTATTGCTATCCTGGTCTAAGCGCATGTCCTCTTATCAGATCAAAAAGATCACCTCAAATGAGAGTATACATTTTTTTTATGCATATGTTTTAGAATTTTATTTTAACACAAGTGTTTTTTAATGTAATATTCAAAAATGTGCATTAGAATAGGTGTGTGGAAACATAGGTATTGATTTGATCGATTCTGAACTGCCTGAAATGTCTTACCGTGAACAATGTGTACTTTGACTCAAAATTTGACTGTAGTTGTTTCTCAGGCATGGATGAGCTTGATTCTTGTTGTCAACATTAGATGCTCAAAAGCAAATACACTTCGCATGCACTTCCAGGGGACGAGGAGGTGTTATTGTATAACCGTTGTCATCATTACCGTTCGTATCACTGGGTTTATAAGAGTTGAGGAAGTTAAAGTTCGGATATGGTTATGGGAGTTTTGTTTCTGACACACGCTGTAAGTGATAGACCAATGATAACAGACTGGGCCTTCTGACCAACCAGATCAGAGGAGGCTCTCGAAAAGAAGAGGTTTAGAGAGACTGAATCATTTATCCAACCGTTTCAGACACTGTGAGAAATGAGAAAATTAATGTATTTAACCTTGGATGCACGTAAACCTTTTGTTGGAGACCTTCAAAACAAAATTAACTTTTAAAAAGGCATAATAATGGGACTTTAAAGGAATGATTCAATCAAAAAAATTACTTTAACTGTCCACACATAATCTATGCTCAAAATGTTATGAACGGCAGCTACGATAATTAATCTCCACTTGCTTTTCTGCTTTATCTCGGGATGCCCATGCTGATGTAACTAGAGACTATGGCAGCTCCTGTTTGGATCCAGCCTCTTAAGACGACTTCAGATGCCCTACAACCTGTGAAGAGATGACTCCAACTCCTCAAGGACTTCAGATGACAAACTCTGAATCAACATGAACCAATACTAAATTATATACAATTTAGCATTGATTCCTCAAACAGTCACCTCTGATGAGTAAATTGTAAATGAAGACACTCATTTTCTGCAAATCTGCATTGAACCGATGTGCATTTTGAAAAGTGCTATGCAAATAAATTGTAAATTAATTTGAATTTTTACCTGATGACATAATAAATGCAAGCAAAACTGACACCTCTCTGGAGGTAACAGGATTAAGACAGGATTAATCTAAAATTAACGGATTAACACTTACACTGATTACATTTTCTCATTTAGAAATGGCAAAAGTGGTACAGGAGTTTAACAATAGGGACAGTGCAACATTTGGAGGACGGCATGGAGATTGTGTAGGTTGAGTGTGTGTGTGTGCAGGAAGGTTTGAGCTAGTTTCTGACAATGCCGTATTGTGCATCCCCAACTGAATCTAAAAATCGCTATGCAGAATTCCGTGATATACAAGAATGTATGCATTTTTTATCTGGCCTGCTTTTGAAACGTGTCCTGTTTTCAGACTGGTGCCTCTGAAAGCTGAGTCTGGAAAATCTTGTGTAAAGCGTATTATAAGAATGGGTTATGTCATCTTCAGGATGGGAAATCCTAGAGAGATAATCCAGGTAAAGCATGTTCTAGATTTATGTCTGTTCTTCATTACAACAGCTTTAAACATCCACTACCAAGAGGATTATATTTTTATGCATTAAATATGTACACACTAATGTAAAAAAAAAGAAAACTTTGGCGTTGTGTATTTTTATAACATTCTTTTATGCTCACCAAGGCTGCATTTATTTGATCTAAAATACAGTAAAACTATACCATGACATATTACAATCAAATGGAATTATATTCAGTTTGAATACAGTATAAAATGTAATGATTAATGTGTGACAAAGCTGTACTTTCATCATCATTACTCCAATCTTCAGTCACATGATCCTTCAAAAATCCTTCTAATATCACAGTATGAATGAGCAGTTTGTGTGCATGTCTGTCACTATAAATGCACATTCTTGCTGAATTAAAGAAACCCATTATAGATGTTTATTATAAAATATATATTTTAGTTTAAGAAGCCTGTACACAGGCTTGAAACTAATTTTATACATTTGAGTTTTAAAAAAAAAATTTAAGAACATGAGATACAAATTGACTAAAGTGTGTAAATTGTTGTCGTAAAAAACCCCTCAGATTTTCCATTTGCATTTTTGAAAGGTTTCACGTTCACACAGATCCACTAAAACCCCTGTATTACGCTGCCTGGCCAGTAGTTGACGAGGTCATTTTGTAAAGAAAATAAAAAAATTGTTTGCATATCACTGTTAAGACATTTGCATTCTTGTAGTTTACACAAGATATACCGGCATTTGCTTTAAAAATATGCACTTTGAAATCTAAAAGTTTGTATTTTCAAACCCCCAAAACACTGTTGTAAATGAACACCAAAAATACATAAAATGATCCGTTTTGATTTGAAAACGGTGTCGTGCAAATGCCCCCCTAGTTTTAACCTGCGTCAACATCAGCTTCAATTTTGAAATGATCCTGATGCACCGATGGAAAATATAACAAAGACATCCATGCAACATAAAGACGAATTTAAAAGCTCTTCTGCCATGGTGTGTGAGAACAACACCAAAAACATCATAATTCAGACATGCAAAGAGCGAGAGAAAGACTTGAGAAACAGAATGAGAGGAAAGCCTGGGTATGGCATAGAGTCTTTCCCTTCCTCTGCCGTCATATAATCCACAGCCAACACTTCAAAGAGTTGGGGTGGGGTGCTGAACCTCAAATGACAAGCAGTCAAACATTCAGATTAAAGCAATCTCCACACGTGCGTGCGTTCACACACACACACACACACACACCACTCTGATTCCTGCTGTTGGACCGCTGAGATCGAACAGGGAATCACAGCCTGGGACACGGAGGCTTTGCTATGAATTGTAAAACTATTGTATTGACTGTTAAAGCTATACCAATTAAACATTTACAGGACGTGATCGGCCTGTTTCCACTAAAGCCTCTAGTAAATCCTTTTGTAAGAGTCTTTTGGTGTGCCATGGTTAAAATCTTATGCAATACATATCACCACTGTGTTATAATGCCAGTTCATGACCTGACCAACCTCAGCTTACCGTACTTATACACACACACACACACGTTTACATAATACACACACTTCAGATGTTTAGAAAAGACAGTGAAAAGATACAAAACAAATTAAATATTATTTCAGTTATGTCTGACCTGGCCAACCTCATCTCCTCAACAGTAATACATACTGTATTATCTTCAGATGTTCAGAGAAGGTGTTTCAGAAATTAAACGGTTCATTTCAATGCTGATGAATGCGTCAGATAAAAGGACCATAATATCTCCAGTTTATAGAGGGGAAAAAACTCCCCCTAACAAAACAAAAAAAATAGTATTACTCAAACTGTGAAAGATTAAAAAGTTTGATCCCCCTCTAAGGGGACATAAAAATACCTGTCCTGTTTTTGGTCCCTGCACACCATATAAATAGAAATCTCCTGGTCTATTTCAAGGCATTACATGAGGAAACCCATTGAACCTGTATTCAATGCTGCTACAACACAACAGGAATTTAGAAACAGTTGTTAATGACAACATTTCTAAAAATAAGCCATGTTGCCGGATATAGGATATTAAAACTGACAGAAGGTCTGCACATTACAACCCGCTATGCCAAGTGGGTTAAGTGTAGATTTAAAGTGCATATTATGCATTGACACGGACCAAAGCATCCTTTCCTCCATCTGATTTCATGTGCAGTGCATTCCCTGAAAACAAGGGAATATTGGCATTCACTCCTGTCATAGTGACAGGGTTGACAGTTTTATAGTTCATTCACTAGTCTTGCTCTCAAGGTCATGATATTATAAAGTGCTTTTTAGAAAATAATTTAAGGTTGGCGTTTAAAACAAACAAATAAAATTGCGGCAGCAGGGCTGACCGGAAACCCAACACCTCGAAAATTAAAAGCCAAAATGATTTCCTGATAATGTTTTTACTTTTTTGAATTATATTTAATTTTATTAATGACTTATAAATGTAATAGGGTTGACTAATAACGGCAAGCAAATTCAGGTCTTGTTATACGAATGGCAATAAAGGCTTTTTATTCTATTTGAATACAATCTTTCTGTGAACATATGGATAATAAAAAGTAAATTGAATTTTATTTCCATTCACTTGACAATTGGTGTTCACGAGGGAGAAAAAAAGAAAACAAATCCTCGTGAATCAGTGAGGCAGAAAGGGAAGCTTTCCCATTTTTAACCATTTATCCCCCAGTAAATGCATGTCTAAATGAGAAATTCACATCAGAACATTCTTCCCGATAAAACTTTAAGGACAAACCCCGCAGGACATGGACTCTCAACCCCCGTCATCCCCAATGTCAAAGCATCCTTCATACTCACGTCCCGAGGATTTCCTTAAACTCAAAGATCTTCCTGATGTCATCCACCTGCTTTTTCCACGATCCATTCACAGATTCCTCGCTTCCCCTGGCCATGGTGCTTCCAGGGAAAGCGCTGCCTCCGAATAACCTTCTTAACGCGTCAATCTTTCCAGCCTCACAGGAAACACGAAACACGGATAAAGAGGCGCGCGCGAGTCTCGCTCTCTGTGACTGCCTGACCGACTTTAATCGCTGCCCGCATTCCGTTTCATGCCGCCCGGTGCGAGGACTGATCCGGTCGCGCGAACTCCCCGCGGATCCCGCCTCACCGACTGACTCACCGCGACGCGCGCGCGCGCAAACGCGGTCTCCGTTATTATTGAGCTGTTGCGAAGTAGCGCTGTCGTAACGCACCGGTTGATGAATGATGCAACTGTTGTCCGGTAAACAGCCGGTGCAGACGGCGGAACAGACTGCGTCAGGAACACTACACCTGCTGCATGAAGAGGAACACCGCATTCATTACCAGCCCTCCAAACTCACTTCACAACTAAAACCGCCCTGTTGCGATCAACACACTACCTTAGTTTAAGGTGCAATTCACTATAAACAACTAATGAGCATGCATTTACATTAAAGCATTTGGCAAACGCTTTTATCCAAAGAGACTTGCATTGCATTCAAGAAACACATTGATATTCTAATCAGTTCTTGCTTTCCCTGGGAATCAAACCTTGACCTTGGCGTTGCAAGCACCATGCTCTACTGTTTGAGCAACAGGAAGGTTCTTATATAATGGCTTAGTCTGCATGACCATATTCTATATCCCTAATCCTACCTAAACTAACAACTGCCTTACTAATGATTAGTCATAAGCAGTAATTAGGCATTTGACAGCTTTCTTGTAGCTCAATGTTATGGTTTCAATCCCAGGGAAAGCAATAACTGACAATGAATTTCTTGAATGCAATAACAATTGAATGCTTTGGATAAAAAGTGCCTGCCAAATGCAAAAAAATAAAATAATTCTTCCAAAGATCCTTTCAGTGAATGGTTCTTGAAGCTTTTTTTCTTAGAGTGAAAATTAATAATCTAAAGAACCAACTTTTACTATAAAAACAACTCTTTGTGATACAGAAAGGTTATATTTATGGTATAGACTCGTAACGCAAACATCAATGCCACTGAAGAACCTTTATTAAGAGTTAAGAGTGAACATTTGAACCAAAATATTTTATAATTGTCACAGTTGATTAATCTTCTAAATTAAAAACAAGCTTCAGAAATTCTGTGTTTAAAGGATGCGTTATGTAATAAATGATGCACTAATTTGCTTGCATTTACAAGAGAAACATGAATGTTGGATAAAACCAAAATAGTTTCAAAATAGTTTCAAATGGTTTTGGCGGAAGAACAATGGTTAGCTTGAAGTCTCTTGCTTAATTTCACAAAGGACAAAAAAAAAAAACTAAGTCGATTTCCAGTAGGCATTCACTTCGTGGCTTGAATTAAGGTTGAATGCGAAACCTCAGACAGACAACCGGTTTAATTATTTATACATTTGTCTTCTGAAAATGTTATAGAACATTGATGAACTTTTTAAAAATTCTATATCTCCAGAAAAAGTATTCAAGTACAAATTCAGTTTCATCCACAAAACATCATACTAAAAACAATGCTTGTAATTAAACAAACTGCAGGGTTTGGATTGGCATGTTAAAACTATATAGAAACGCAACAATTAGCAGCAACAAACTAGATCCCAATCAGCAACTTTGCGAAGAAAGTTTGCTCTCATTGTCTTTTGACAGGTATCATTACACAGTTAATACTTTCACAAACATACAGCAACAGACTTTACATTCATCTAATATTATCAATTTTCCAAGCAGCCCTGATTCTCAACATTGTGATGAGCCAATGTTTTAATCGGGAGTCACAATTTCCATTTCAAATGCTACAACGATTACTTCTATTCTTTTCCTTTCCTCCACACCAGGGGTGGATTAACACACAGGCTAACCTGGGCTGCAGGCCCTACAAGATCAGTGGTTTTTATTTCTACAGTCCTAGTAATTACTACCGTCCATGGGCGTATAAAAACAGCGCTGTGCTCCCGCGGCGTCTGCCATCGCAAGCGACCATGAACTGTGCGAGGAAGTTTTTTAAAAAAAAGGATAAAAGCATTGAGCAGCACGTTTGTTTTCTAAACCGCCGCTCGTCAAGGGCAGGTTGACTAAGTGTTAATCTGACTATGCCCAATTCAACTGGAGCCGAGTGCTGTCAATCACATTTTAATATACTGTATATTGTCACGAGTATCAAATGTGATCCACTTGTGTGTGTACACATGCATACACACACAAGTGGATCACATTTGATACTTGTGATAACACCAGGTATAACTAATGCATCTTTTGAATTGTGATTGAATCACTGAAAAAGCGTCTTAATACCCGGTATTAATACACAGGCTCTCTCACTCACTCACTTTTTTGGGGAGGGGGGGGGGAATCCCTGAGCCTTAATCCACCCCTGCTCCTACTTGACTCCTTCAAGTATATTAAAGGTGCTTTGAAAAACTATACCCAACTAATGAATGCTTTGCCAGTTTTATACGGTTACAAATTTCCAACGCCAAAATAAGACATATCTGTTATGATACTTCAATTATGATAACCCGATTTGAAATGGACTCAACAGATGTTCCCTTATACCCAAGTAAAGGGATAAATTAGTCAAACCTGCAATATTCCTCCGTTTAGCGCTCAGGCTACAAACAGAGCTTGTGTTTGTTGTCACTGTACCAGTCACAGCTTGTTTGCTATAATAACTGATGCTCATTATGTTTATAGTTCTGCGGTTTCAGGAGAAAGACGTGGTCAGGATGGCTTCTTGCTGTTGATGGTGGAGAGTACCGATGCCCACAGCTGGAGCGGGCAATGCAGGTCTGCCGACGAACCTCAACTGAGGGAACAATGAGATCAACATTAATCTTGCAATAGATCAGTGTAAATCTGATGAACTTAAGCTACATGCAGCCTAAGAGGTGATCAAGGTATTAGCTAAGAGGGCAGCTATTACGTGATGTGGTTAATCTGACCTTGCAGGCTAACTGTTTTTCAAATCTCGGGGATATAAATGACCAGCAGCCCATGTTCTGAGGTTCCTCTTGACTCCAGATAAACTCTGTAATGGAAGAGGAAATATGAATTTAGCTTGCCACATTTTTGTGTATAAATACATTGGGTTACAAGAATACCCTGCTGTTCAAAATTTAAATAAATAGGTTTATTTAGCAAGGAAATTTGTGACAGTCAAGACACTCATAATGTTACCAAAGATTTCCATCTCAAATAAATGCTGCTCTTTTGAACTTTGAAGCGAATGGATCCGTTTCCATGAAATAAGCAGCACAACGGTTTTCAACATTGATACAAGAAACTTTTCTTGAGCAGCAAATCATTATCATCATATTAGAATGATTTCTGAAAGATCATGTGACACTGAAAATTCAACTGTTTTAAAATGTAAAGATAATTAAGTTTCTTTTAATTCAAGTTAATGTTTTCTTTTTGTCATTGAATGACATTTTATGGAGCTCTGTGCAGTGCATTCTGGGAATGCCAACATTTTCAAAGGGAACACCTCTATGATCCTTATGAAGGCCAGTCACGGAGCGACTGCTCCAAAACCAAAGCAAAAAAGGCTAATTACCATAATGAGATTCCCATGAACACAGGACACATAAGAGTGACCTCACCTTTGGCGTTTGTGTATCTATTCAGCTCCTGTTGAAGGGCTTCCGTGGGGAAAGGACACAGCTCCTCGACCCGGATCAGCGCTGTGTTTTTAGCGGCCTCTGGTAACGTCTCTCTATGCTTCAGCAGGGCGTAGAAATGTTTACCTGAGCAAAAGAGGACTCGCTGCACACTGGAGGAGAGGAACAGAAGATGCATTTTAATGTATATGAGAATCCCAAAAAGAGGAAGAGGAATAATTTGACAGCAAGGATGCATTAAATTGATCAACGGTTTTGAAAGAATATGCATCAAATCACTGTGTTATAAGCTGTTGTTTTTCTTATGTTAGAAGTTGTTTTTCAGATCCTAAGAAATTTGTCTTTGTGTGATAGAGGAACATTTCGTCCCTCTCATGTATCTCTTCATTTGTATCTTTAGCTGTCCTGCCAGCAGAACTCAAGGATAAACGTCCAGAACGGCGAAACTCATATGATATACTGTATTATTTCGCTTGTGGGAGAGGCTACTGTATATAACTATGTGTGTGCAGATATTTTCCTTAAGCAAAACACTCAAATAAACCAGATTTGATTTTACTCGTGTGGTTCTGTTGAGTTTTGCTTCAAAGAGCTCTTTTATTGTTCAGTGCAGCGGAGATAACGGAAGGAGACAGACCTAACAGGTTTTCTGTGAAAGGAAAGACTTTTACAAGATATTTCCAATCCAAATATATATTTTTTTACATCCTAAAGCATTTTGACTAACGAGGGTGTAATTTACCGCAAATTATACTGGAATTCTTAGCATATGACTGTATGCTTTTTCCTTTTCTTTTTTTTAATACCTCCTAAGAGGAAAATGTCAAATATTATCTGGGCACCATTGAAGATGAAAAAAAAAAAAAAAGAGACTGAAGGAAGATACCTTGTAGGGTTTACAGAAGCATCACCAATGACCGGCTTAAAGGAAGTTCCTGGTCCCATTTCAGCCAAGCTTGACACTGCCCCCTAGTGCCAGATAGACATTTAACAAATGTTTTAAGAATATTTCACAACAACAAAACAGTAAGCAATTAACATAACCAACATTCATATTTCAAACGCACAGAAAAGCGCAGCAGGGTTTTAGGAGAAGCCACGATCAATGGTTTCCGGAAGTTTCTAATCATTTGTCTCCGCAAAAGGTGGAAGTACTGAGCTGGTAGTGTGGGATTCACCACTCCCATGTTCACCGTGTCACCGTCCACACCTTCCTCTTTACTGTCACAGAGCTGCAGAAGGAAGAAAAGTGCAGCAATGAAGATTATCAGTGATGTGGGAAGATTTAGGGCCCGTCCACACGGGAACGCGAATCACTGTAACCGCATACATTTCGTATCGGATTGGCGTTGCGTCCAAACGGATCCGGCGTTCTGGGTGGCTGAATCCGCTCTTTGGAGAACGGGTTCTAAAGTGGAAAGATCTGAGAACGACACCCTTGCGTTCTCGTGTGGACGGCCAATCCGCATCTTTTGTGAGAACGATGATGTCATCACATCACGTGTCGGCTGCGTCACACGTAACAGCAACAACAGTAATGGCGGACTACATGATTGTGCTCGTGCGGCAGGACGGCTAAAAGTACATAAAGTTGCCTTTTACGTATCTGGTTTTGCGTTTCCATCGTGATCAAGGCATGCCACAGTGTTTGGGAGCGATCGACGGCACACGCATAGAAATCAAGCAGCTGTCTGCCAACTCGATGGACTACATCAGTGGTCCCCAACCTTTTTTGTGCCACGGACCGGTAAACGCGTGAAAATTTTGCCGCGGACCGGTGGCGGCTCCAGTTTGTTGAGCGAGTCCGCGCGAGATTAAACACACTTCCTCGTTGCTAAAGCCGCAGCGTCACAGCCGCTTGTAGCAGCTCACGGACCGGTCCGCGAATTCGATCCGCCGCCCGGTATCATTTCATCCACGGACCGGGGGTTGGGGACCACATCAACAGGAAAGGCAAACATTCTATCAATGTACAGGCGGTCTGTGATTATAAGTACAGATTTATGGATGTTGTGATAAAGTGGCCCGGGAGTGTACACGATGCACGGGTTTTTGCTAATTCAAAGCTCAACCTGTATTTTAAGACTGGTCAGATCCCTCCTCTGACAAAACAGATTGTGGACATGAGTGTGCATTTGTTCGTCTCAAAGCCAGATATGCTGCACTGAAAAGGCTTCACAGACTGTAATGAGGGAGAGGGAAAGAGAGTGAGGAGAGTACTCACAAAGTACCTTGACCATTAAAAATGCTGGCCATCAAGTTTTGATCAGTTTTTTTTTTTTTTTTTTTTTACAGTATTTACCTTTTTGAAAATGTACTAATGTTTATTTTGAAAGTGTTGTATTGAATATGTCAAGTGAAAATAAATGAGCAAAAATTCAAGAACTGGTTTTTATTGGAAAATAGAACAATTAAAAATAACCTGAAAAAACAGGTATAAAGTGCAGCAGTGCGCACAACATATAGTGCAGGGCAAACAATATAAAATCAAGAATTACAATGCAACAGGGCAATCGCTCCGTGCCATCTTGCAGCAGTGCACGTCTGTAAATATTCAGCGCGCAAGGTTGTGCGCATGCTCAAACTCTTCTTCTCCGTGTATAGTGTGTATCTGTGGCAAAATTACAGCGCCCCATACTGGTCTGGCATTTATACTACACCGTTCTCAGTCGGTTTCAGCGTTCTCGTGTGGACGCTGAGATTTCTTGCACCGATGCCGTGTTTACGGCATTTTTTTTTAGAACGAAGGAAAAAAAAGAGCGGTTAGGGAATGCACCGTTCTCGTGTGGACGTGGCCTTAGTCTGTACTGCTGTAAATGAGCACACATGCACTTCACCTGTAAGAAACGCTCGATTCGACAGGACGAATGCTCCGGTCCGGCTCCATCGTACCCGTGTGGCAGCAAGATGACTAATCCACTCTGCAGGAGCCATTTAGCTTCACCTGAAGTTAGAAACACCACAAAGAAATATACAAGGTGCCTGCACAGTTTAACACCACACTCGAAATCCATACGGACAGAGCAACATCCAAACACTATAGTCATTGAACTTTACAGTTAAAATATAATTGAGAAAAACTAAATCAAAACATATTTTAATATTCAAAGGACTCATTATGCTTTTCAACTTTCCTTAGGGAGTAAATGTTGGTGTTTGAACATGAAAACGACCTACAGTCACTCTTAAAGGGAGTTTTTCCTCGCTATCAGTTGCACAGTTTCTGTACTCCATTGTAGCCTAGAGTTTTCTGGGAACAAACTCCTCTTTAAATAATTTTTGAACAAAAGCGAACACAAAAGGGGACGAGGCCTTGTTTAATTGCGTCAGTGGTGTTGAAACTCGCAGTTAACAGTAAGGAGCATAACACTTTAGAAACTAAAATCAAACAGATCCAGCCAACCAATCAGAGCACATTGTTATTTTGGAAGAAGGGGGATTCATTGAGGAAAAATTTTTGAACATTCAAAAATCATTGAACAAAAAAAAAAATACAAGTTTTGTAAAAGTGCATAAAGCCTTTTTACTGTCTAAAACTTGAATTCAAGTTCAAATTTCTTCTCTTCTTTTTAACCAATAATATATATTTTTTTAAATATTGCATATGCAATATTACATAGCAATTTTGACTAATGGTGGTGTAAAGTAAACTTCAAATAATACAGGAAGCCTTTCTTTTACCTCCAGAGAGGAAAGTGTCAAATATTATCTGAGCGCCATTGAAGAAATCCCCAAACTGAGCCTCCCAGATGGGCAGCAGTCGAGGCTGAGCGATGCTCATCCCATACTCAAAACCCAGAACAGCTTCCTCAGAAAGAGCACTGTTGCACACCTGCGAGAGAGGACACCCCCCACCACCACACAGAATTACATGCTTCAACATTAAATAATTGAAGGGCAAACACCCAACTAAGGAATGAAGAATAGTTGGTGTATGGAGTTACAGCATAATGACAAAAACACAGAAAAGAGATCATTTGCAGTAGGCTTTGTAGCTTAAAAATAAGCGTCTTACCTCCAAGTGTCCTTTCTGTTCAGAGCTGATGTGATTGAGGGGGATGTACATGTCATTGGTCTCCTGACACACAACCATAGCGTGACGCTGACTGAACGTGCCACGGCCCACATCTTGACCACTGAGACGGATATTGAATCCTGCATTGAATAGATATAGATCAATTAAGTTGAATGCTGATACATTTTCATCTGCACTGCTTAGGTTGTCACCGAGATAATAAAATGATAATAAATATTGCACACATACATTACCGTATTTTCCCGCATACAGTAATCCCTCGCCACTTCGCGGTTCAAGTTTCACAGATTTTTTAAAAATATCCATCGAAAAAAAAAAAAAAATACCACCATATCGGCAGCCATATTTCAGAAAGCAGCGTTGTTTTATGTAGATGCTTGGTACAATAAAATCATCACCCTCCACACCTTTTCATTTTTGAAAACTTAAAACATATGGCATTTTATCCACGATTACAGTGAATCCCTCGGCCACTGATCACGGATGAGCACTTGCCAACGACCAGGTTTTAAATGGTATCTGTTGTTGGTATCACTCTGGTATCACTCTGACAGCTGCCGCTGATAGGCTGTCTGACCTGTCAATCATGTAAGAAGATGTGATTGGCTGTGCTGCATGAGGGCGGGCTCTTCTCATGATGATCAACACCTGTAGAATCGCTTCTTAAGGGACGTGCTGCTGCACAGCGGGAGACACTGCTTTTGCTTTTTCTTCTGATTCTGAATTGTGTTTGTTTTCTTATTGTTTGGTTTTCACTCACAAGCACTGTGTACCGAGCTGAACAGTTATGGATGATTGACGTCAAGCGAGTAACATTTGAAATGTGAACTTACACAAAAAAAGTTCATAAATCTATGGGTGCGGGTTATATAAAGGATTTTTTTCACAAACCCCGCGGGCTATACGAGGGTGCGGATTATCTGCGGGGAAATACGGTTCAATTGATAAAAAGTGACAGTTAAGACTTGCTGAACTTTCCATTAAAACAAAGAATCTCAGAAAACAAGGGAAAAAAATACAGCAGGAAGTTACTTTCAAAATATTAAATGGACAACAGATACTTTAAATCATAATAATGTCCCCATAAAATATTTGTACCATCTCTGATCAAAAGGAAAAAAGACTTGCAAATGGCACGAAATGGTGCATTAAAGTTTATTTCTCCCATGTAAATTCATTCTTAGCTTCTATATTGTTTGGGAAATGTATATAAATAAACCAGAATATAATAGATAGTTATATAGAGAATATAAATTAATTAAATGACGTATAAAGCTTTTCACAACAAATTCAGCAAATTTGAATTAAATCAGACAAATTAGTCAATCAGGAGAAAATGCCTATTAAAGTTACAATCAAAAGCACAAATTAGAGATGAACACATTACCCTGGCAGAGCATTGTGCCAAACGCTAGGGCTTCAGCTGTGGACCAGTCCAATTTTGAGCCCTCCTCCAGTTTCTGCAATCGCGCCTGTGACAAATCAAGATATTCACCCAGGAATGTTCATATCACACAGACTGCAGTTTTAACACTGAAGGTCATCAAATGGCTGAATAGATCATTGTACTACATGTTCCTACTTTTGCATAGTTATTTTTTCACAAAATGTCAAAACACAAAACGAGGCTGAAGATCAAGCTTTACCTGCACATGCGTCTTTCTCAGGTGACTGTGCACTTGAATCTCCTCGGGTATGTCCACTGATTTGGCACCTACGAACTGCAGTAGAGGCGGCGCTACACCAGTGTCCCATACCGAGACTCTGTTCTGGGGTTCCACCAGGTCTCCCCAGCGCCCCTGGAGGTTGGTGGGTGGAGGGCTGTAGAGGGTCATGTTGTTCAGCCGGTCGTTGAGCGTAGTGTAACAGGTGGTCTTGATCTGACCGCACTCTTCCTCGGTCATCAGTCCCTCTGAAACTAGTTGGTCGGCATATGAATCTGGGATACTTTTTCTCGACCTAAAATGGCAACGAGAGAGGGGGGGGGGGGGGGGGGGGGGAATAAAAAGGTTAGGGTAAGATTTTAACAATAAGCCATTCAAAAAAAATCTGTCATTGGCAGAGATACCCACCGAATAATTTTATACATTGCGGGGTTTGTGAAAAAGGGCTCGTCCAGCTCATTGTGCCCCCACTGACGGTAACAAAGAAGGTCCACAACAACATCCTTTCTGAAGTGTCGCTGGTACTCCACGGCCAGCCGGGTCGCCCTGAGGACCTCTTCTGCATCGTCACCATTCACATGGATTATAGCACATCCCACCATTTTACCTAAACGCCACCAAATGAAATTGCAAATGTACTGAAAGATCTTTTAAATGACGCCTGTAGGCAAAAATTGTAGTTTAGTAAACGTTTGGGAAACCCTGACGTAATGCATTTCACTGTTAAATGTTAAAGTATTTTTATATCATTATCCTATTCAAATCAATGTGATAAATGAGTTGGGTTCAAAGTAATCATAGAAGTAGCAAGATTATATTTCCTTAAAGGCCCAATATACTCACAGAAAAGTTATTTTTCGTTCTCTGGACAAAATTAAGTTCGAAATACACGAGCAGCGATACGCCGTTAGTGAACATTTGACACCGCACACACTGCTGAGAGCAGAGTGTGTGAGCTTTGCGCTTTCCTCTCAGTAACATTAAGACAATAATTTAACTAAACGGACTGAACATTTATATAAAAAAAATAAAAATAACACTTTTTTTTTTAATCCTCTGCACTCACCTACCTATTGTAGTCGCCATGGACCAATGGTAGTCCAAAGGGGTTTAAAAACTGAAGGAGAACTTTTCTGGAAAGATTGTTTTGGCCTGATTTTATTGTGAACGATGTCCCTTCAGTTCATACTTAATTCGCTTGAAGTATATCAGGTGCTCGAATGAGTAATTATAATAACAACTGCAGTTTTTGCCTGGGAATCACTACATTTTAGAATTTTTCTACAAGTTAGAATTTGCCCCATTATATACCCCCGAAAATGACATACCAACATCACTGCAGTAGAGAGATGATCGCCCCCTCTCAGATGGAGTGGTGTAGCCCACTTGATTGTTCACTATGAGGTGGATGCTTCCACCTACTCTAAAATGGGGGAGATTCGACAGGGTGAAGGTCTCAGTTACTATTCCTTGGCCTGAAAACGAAGCATCTCCATGAACCTGTACAGAACAGATGACAAGCTGTTAGACTATAACACATTACTACCATGTATTAGTATGAGTAATGCATTTTGTTGATAGTGAATTTTGCAAAAAAACACATTGATCTTTTCTCAGGACCTGCAGGCAGATGACTTTGTCTCCTGGCCGAGAATGAGGGTCGGTGGAGTAATCGCCGTCCTGTTTGACTTGCTGACGGCCACGAGTCTTTCCTTGCGTCACGGGGTTGATGGCCTCCAGGTGAGAGGGGTTGGGCAGCATAGTGACATGGAGAGGGTGTCCCGCCCCAAAGTCCAGCTCCACTGTGGAGGTTAAATGGGACAGAACATCTCCAATAGACGGAGAGTTCTCCGGAAACTCGCTGAGACCCCTCATCTTACGGAACATGAGCTGAGAGACAGAAAGGAGGACGCATTTGGCTCGTCAAAGCTTAATAATGGCTTCAGGGAATGAAACCGTTAAACCTGCTGTGTAAACAATAAACAGTCTTTCCCGAAGAGCAAGTCTATGCATGGAGAATGAAGAGGTGGAGACCGTGACTCATAAACTGATATTAAGAAATACTGGGGGAGAAATTAAACCAAGATTGCGGATATACATTTGATTCACAAAGAACTAGGAATCAATTCCAGGGGTCGTTCCCATAATAATTAAAACTGTTACCCTTTTCTCAGCCTCAGGTCGCTCCAAACCTGCATGACATTTTACTGTGCAACATAAGTAGATATTGTTATAACATGTCAACCCACTTTGTATTGTTTCAATGTTGGTAATATATGAACAATGTTTACTCCATCTTTGTTACGCCTGGGCCAATAAACTCACTTGTTCGTTTTACTTGTTCGGCTTTCATGAAAACTACAGATTACCAGTATACTTCCACATTTTTGTATCCCCGCCCAGAGACAGTCGAATCGACAGAGGGTTATTACCAGAATAGATATTGTCATTTATGATTACTAAAAGTTGCATTGCAACATTAGTTTACTTTTTAAAATAATAATTCACATTATGGTTAAAATAGAAAAAGTTTAAAAGTTTTCCACTTTTGTTTGGCCCAAAACGTGGTTTATGGTCAAGATTGAAAGGTTTACTACAAACATGACGTTTCCGCAGTTTTTCTGTAAGGCGCTGGAAGCCGAATGTTACTCACTCCCGCTAAACGCTTTGAGTTCTTATAACGGTGTCACTTGTACCTGCGGACAATATATCTAAAAGTTTGCAAAGAAGCACTTCCTACTAAAATAAGGCAGTATTTGCACATCCAGAGCAGACGGTGGGAGTGGTCCTTTTTTATTATTATTACTACTAATTTAATACCTTTAAGAATTTTTTGGGGATGTTTTAACGTAAAATATCTTGACAAGATACCTATAAAAGTTGCTATATAAAAACAAAATTAAAGTTTCCACATTTACAGCATAGCTTTTTATGCATGAATCTTATATCGTAAAGCGGTTAGTTTCCTGGTTGAAATTGAAACAAAACCTCATTGTGTAGAGGTCACTGTAGAGCACAGAAACTGCTTTCCAACAACTAAACGCCCCAGGGCCTTTTTCATAGCTGCATTTGCACCACCAATAGAAAGTCTAAAGTGACATAAGCCATGCTTGCAGTGACTTATTTTGGAGAACGCCAGAGCTCCATCTTCATTAGTTTACGATGTTTAATAATCTAGTGCATAGGTGTCAAACTCAAGGCCCGCGGGCCACATCCGGCCCGGCGTGTAATTATGTCCGGCCCGCGAGAGCATTTTATTAATGGCCCGCGAGATGTCCCGCGCTCCAGCTGACTCGCCGAACACTTCCTGTATTAAACAGGAAGTGGCTAATGATGCTTCACGCTCGCACTGCGCGATTGTTATTGTCAATTATCCATAACTGTTCAGGCTCGGTACACAGTGCTTGTGCGCGAAATGCAGGTGTTGATCATCGGATGAGAAGAGCCCGCCCTCATGGCAGAACAGCCAATCAAGTCTTCTTGCATGATTGACAGGTCAGACAGCATATCAGCGCCAGCTGTCAGAGTGATAGTACAAGCGCCAGAAAGAAAATACAGCGCAAAAAAAAAAACATTACGTCCTTAGGGACTTAACAAATATATTGAAATATTATTACGTGTAAAAAAAAAAAAAAAGTGATATAGTTTGTAAAATCTGCTATAACCCATGGGTTATATGCGGGAAAATACGGTACATGTTTACTGACATACTGCCGGTATACCCGTGTGTCTCATTTGTGAAGCTAATGTGGCAGTAATTCAATAATTTAATAAGACGGCACTATAAGACAAATGACATAAGAGCAAATTCAACTGAATGATTTGATTTGTTATTGCTGAAAAGCAAAAATTGTATTTAGAGTTCCAGGTTTTGTAATGCAGCATGTCCATATTTTGAATTTGTATAATTTTGACAGGATATATTTTTATGGAGAGCAAAATCTTTTATATATAAATCTTTTTAAGTTTTATATAAAATGACATGAGTAAAGAAATTTGAATGTTTGTTCTTTTGACTTTTACTTACTTTGACTTTACTTACTTGTTTACTTTATTTCTTATTTATTTACTTTATTACTTTATTTTATTACTTTATATTACTTTATTTGACTTGTATAATTTAGACAGGATATATTTTTATTTTTATTAAGTATTTTTAAATATTTTTATTTTTTAAGTTATTTAAGGTATAAATTGATTTATTCCAGAATAATATTTCTGTCTGTTTTTATTCACATCTAAGTTAAAAAAAGGTACGTTTTAAAAGTTTAGTTTTAGTGTTTTCAATAAATGTTTATCCTGTTCGGCCCGCGACCTAAAGTGTTTTGGGATTTTGGCCCCCTGTGCAATTGAGTTTGACACCCCTGATCTAGTGTAATACGCAATTACATAGAACTGCTACACACAAGAAAGTAAACAGTACTTGACATTTAACTTTTTCCATGTGGTTGATGCCCAACGACTCTAGCGGATCAGAAAAACAATCGCTTGGTTCTCTCCAAGTAGCGTAGGATTTTCTCCTCAGCGTAAAGGTCAAGAAGTCCATCCATCAGTTTTCCATGCTCATAGAGCTCAATTTTGAAGTAAATATGCAGGATATAATTGTGCACACACAGGTTTTTTTTAATGGCGAGTGTTGTCGTTTTGCGTGCATTCAGCCAAACAATATACATTTATGTCACTGGTAGTTCCCATTGTTCTGGGTTAGACCCTACTCTGATTCAGGAGCTCATTTGGGTCACTTAAAAGGTAATTCTAGAACTAAAATCTTTCCCGGGTCCTGTGGTGCAAACACAGCAAAAAGCAGGCATTTCATTAGTTTATGAACTATGAAAAGGTTCCCCCGGTGCAAAAGACCCCTAAAGGTTACAGCAGTATGCTTTAAACTGTGCCTCTATATAAACCCATCCAGCAGCAACAATAAGCATTAACCTCTGGGGGGAACTGCAGTAATCCTGTGAGCAGGTTGAGACGTCCGCGGTGAGGCATTCCCATGATGACGTCGGTCACTCCACTGTACGCCGCAGAGCGGAACAGCTCGTAGAAAAATCCCATCATGCTCTCGGCTCCCTCACCTCCATATCGTTTCACAGTGGCAAACTTAGTAGCTAAAAAGTGGTCAAATTCCTTAAAAAAGAAAGAAACAGAACAAAGATATAATTGCCACTGCAATCAAGTATACTATATAATGCTTTACATGTTAGTCAAGATGCTTTGCTGTAGCTCAAACAGTAGAGAGTGGTGCTTTAATAATCCAGTTACAATTGAACGCAATTACATAGAACTACTATACACAAGAAAGTAAACAGTACTTGAAAAAGTATTAACGTTTCCCGTGTGGTTGATGCCAAATGAATCTAGCGGAGCAGAAAAACAATCGCTTGGTTCTGTCAAAGTCAATGCTGAGGTCAATGGTTTGATTCATAGGGAAAGAACATGCATTTAAGAAACACATTGGCAATGTAAGTCGCTTTGGATAAAAGCATCTGCCAAATGCAGAAATGTAAAAGATACAAGAGGCAATAAAAGCGACTGAACGCCTTACCTGTGATTCAAGCATTAGTTTAGCCAGCTGTCGCCTCTCCTCTGGCGTAAACGATTCTTTTTTGAGCTCCTCAAAACGGTCAGCGAACCATTCTCTTTCCTGTAAGCTCTCGAGCTGAGCGGTTTCCACCGAGACACCCCCACAGTACGTCCTCTCCAAGTATGCCATGACCTCTTCGGCAGTCGCCTCGGGTTTCCCGAAATGCCGCAATCCTAGAATTTTTAAAAGGAAAAAGAAAATTTAAAAAATAAGTACAGTAATACCTTGAGATACGAAAGTATGTCCCGACATACGAGCAAGCCTTCTAGCAACTTTTCTGCTTTGACATACGAGTAAATATTTGAAATACGAGCAGCTGAGAGATGCGGACGCTAGAAGTGTTCAACACTCGTCCAATGCCGCCTCACTCATTCACTTCACGTGTTCATTGACTTCAGTAAGTCTCCCGTGAGAACACTATATGGAAAGAAACACTACGCTTCCATATTGTGTTTGCATTATCTATGTTATCCCTCCCTCCTCCTCCTCCGCACATGCCGCCATTAGCCGCTACTGTATCGTCTGTCTCGAAGGTAAGAACTCATAATTAAAACCACATTTTTACACATCCTTATACACTATAATTTTTTTTGCATGTCTCTACAGCAATTAAAGTCGTTTTTTCCCATCATTATTAGCACTAGTAAGGGAGTTTATTAGAGGGCCGGAACGGATAATTTCCCCCCTGTTATTTCTTATGGTAAAAAATGATTTGAAATACGAGCAATTCGAGTTACGAGCTCTATCCTTGAATGGATTATACTCGTATCTACTGTAAAAAATTCCATAAACCCATATTTTTTTACTGTCCATTTTTTTGAAGGACTTGGAAATTAATTCTTATGAAAATAACATAGGCCAAGAATATAAAGTGTCAATGGGCCATATATTAGCTTAACAGCGATTAAACCTGGAACTTGCACAGGTGGCGCTTGCAACACCAAGGTCATGGGTTCAATCCCAAAGGAAAGCAAGAACTTATTAGAATGTCAATGTGTTTCTTGAATGCAACTCAAATCACTTTGGATAAAAGCGTCTGCCAAATACATACAATATACCAGGAAACATCCAGAAACTAACCAGTAGTGTTGAGGACTCCATGAACGGCTCCATTCAACAGGCTGATCTCCGGCACTATGTCCAGCACAGGAGTTTTGGGATGCAAGGGGTTAATTTTAGCTCCTTTGTGGCCATGTGTTCGATAGGCCTCCACCAATCTCGCCAGCCCATGATCTGTTCACATAAGATAGTCCGAAATATATTAACAGGCTTCATGCATTTAAGTACTTCATATCTTGCTGTTGCAAGTCTAATTTCTTTTGAAGTTTTTCACGCATGCAACGTTAAGAAGAGCAAGTTGCTACCAAAGCATGATCATATACAGACATTAAAGGCGGGTTAGGATCTGTAAACGGGTGAACCTTGATTAAGCGCGGAGATCTGCGGAAGCACAACGTCTCTCTCCGGAGTCTCTCTCGGTCTGAAACCGTACACTCCCCGCTGAGTGTGGTATAAACGCGATAAAAACAGACGTCTGGCACCGACTGAACGGTGCAAAACTCGGTGGAGGTTAAGAAGCATAATATCTGCCGACAGGGTGAAAAGGACGAGCTAAAGGACGATACAAAGTTTCAAGTGAGCCACGCATCCTAATGTGCAGCCATGATAACGATAGAAGTGCCCAATTCATGAATGAATCATTCGTGTGAATCGATTCTTAATGATTCATCTAGTCTGAACGACTCGTTTACGAAACGAACACAATCTGTCAGAGCGTTTCGCCGTCAAAAATGAGTTCGTCTAGGCTGACTTAAAAACCTAATTAAAACCACAACCCGCTTTGATTAGAGTGAATTGATTATTATTATTAGACTGTGGCATATAGGAATATGTTATGCCTGTTAACGCACTCACTTAACCATAACTTGTATAATGAACTCAACTCACCAACTCTTTGAACCGACTCTTTGTGTGAAGGTTTGACTAAAGGAGAGATATGAAAATTGGAATAGCAACGGTTTACTAATAAAACGCACTGGAAATATGTTTAAACTTGGACTTATAACCTTTTTTTTTCGGAGGCCGCCCCAACATTGCATATTTTTCTTGTTTCCCTCATCAAACACACCTGATTTTAATCATTAGTAGAGTCTCCATTACCAATTGGCCATGTGACTTTGATGTAAGAGCATGTTTATGCAATGCCGTGATGTCAGGGATAACTTTATGATGTAGTTGCGTAACAGAATCGATTAAACAATCTTTTGAACAGGTTCTCTAAAATGGACTGTTCAAAAGAACCGATTCGTGAAAATGAGTGAGTGACCGAGTGCCACAAACGCAAGGTGGGAGTTGATGATTTTCTCATCGCCTATTGGCTGGAATTGAGGCTTTGGTTTGTAAGAGGGTTCGGATAGGTCAGCTGGTTTATTCCTTCACCGTGTGTGTGTGTGTGTGTCTGTGTGTTTGTGTGTGTTTCTAAGTTGAGACACTTATAGTCTGACAAAGATAGCTTGTTTATTGGTGAAACTGACGTTCTTAAGGACGACTGCACAAACATCAACATAGAAGGCGAAAGAGTGTCAAACTTAGCAATTGAATATTCTTGTGACGTTTGTTCACTTGAGAAAGAAGTATATTGTTGCATAATTAATAAATTATATGGTCTGAATGGGGTTAATATGGATATTTGTGTGACTATTCTAAAGAAAATATAGATAGTGAGAACATGTTGACATGTTAAAAGTTATATTTGCTCTTATTTTAAATGTAAAAGTGGGACAATATGAATATTGAATAAAATATATCTTTAATTTCTTAACTTTTATGTGTCTAGACCTTTAATTAGACTATAATTGTAAAATTGTGTGTGCTTGGTGTCTCCAAAAAAATTACAAACACTTTGGTTCCACCTATAGGCAGACACAAATCACTACAGACTCTCACTGCTCTCAAATGCCATTACAATTAGTTTTAAATAAATGCCTCCAATTCTAAACCCAGTGCACTTATTCATTAGTCAGTTTTGATGTTTATCAACACCTTAAAACCTATTTAAATGGCATTTCTACCATTGCAGTGGTTTCACTTGAGGGCTGTTGTATCTGGTCCCCGATCAGCCTAAAGCTTCTCTAATGGAAAAATAAAAGCTTTCCTCATTAATTTATGAGTATTTCAGAGTTGCCCATTAGGCACAGTGAGATTGCCTGAGTTCTTTGATATTTCATATACATGTAATATTTCCCTTTCAGAGGTCTGTGTTTGGGAGGCGGCACACAAATGTCCTTGAAATACAACAAATCGTCCCCACAAATCATGGTTATAGGCACATGCCTCCCATGCAAATGTGCTCTGATTTTAGTCGTGCATGTCCTCCTCATCGCCACATTGCCCTCTAAAAACAGACCTGGAGCAGTTCACAAGCTGAGCTCTAGCATAAACAGAAGGTTTCCTGCTGCTCATACAAATAGGACACTGTGCATTACAAGCTGTTTTAACATTTCTGCTATAAACCGTGTCCGTTGTTATGCTACTAGTACTTACTAGAAAATGACACCTTTTCAATTTTATTATGTAGGCTGCATAATACAATAACAAAACAACTGTGTGGAAGTAAAAAGGGAGGTGTGGGATTACAAATTTAAGAAGAGCTGTTGATCCTATGCCTTGACAGAACATCAAATTAAACTAAAGAGAAGTACTTTATTTAGCATTTCACTTCACTGTGAGTCAAATGAGCCAGATTACTGAGAATTTCACTTATTTTGAATGGTTCTTGGAGCCCCTGTCCCATTCTTTGATACGTTATGCTGATTAAACTCAGGTGTAATAAACCACTGCTAAGTGATTGTGTTTTAACAGGTTTTTAACATTTTGTTTTCGCTTAATGATAACAACCTTCATTTAAAAACTGCATTGGTGTTTACTTGTGTTAACTTAATACTTTAATTTAATATTTAAATTTGTTTAATTATCATTAATTAAATTAACATTTAAGTGCGACAAACATGCAAAGAAATAATAAATCAGGAAGGAGAAACATATAATATAATAATATTTATATATAATATAAACACACTTCTGGATTTAGTCTGTTTCGGTCTTTCACACACACATATTATATTTTTACATATTTTAGTGATACAGTAATACCTTGAGATACGAGCGTCCCGTCATACGAATATTCCAAGATATGAGCAAGTCTTCAAGCACATTTTCGCTTTGAGATACGAGTAAATACTTGAGATACAAGTAGCTTACAGATGCAGACGCTAAGTGCTGGAGCACTCGGAGCAGCTCGAGCCACCAAATTTATGGGGTAGTTGCATATGATCTCCACTAGAGGTCACCTTGGTTTTACAGCGGGGTTACAGGGGCGATAAATGATTCAGGAGTATTAAGCTGGGAGCAGCATGAGTTATGTGTGTTCAATAATAATAAATACGAGGTTCTGAGTCTATCCAATACACTGCACAGGAAGAAACACTACATTTCGAATTGTGTTTGCTTTATCTATGTTATCCCTCCCTATTGTATTGTCTGTCTCGAAGTCAAGAACTATTAAACTAAATAATTAAAACCACAGTTTATTTTATATCACATGAATCCATATACAGTAGAACCCCGACTCACGAAATTAATCCGTTCCGAGGTTGGCTTCGTAAGTCGATCTTTTCGTGTTAACTGGGCAAAAAATAATGGCGATGCGCGATAATGCAGCACAATGAAAACAAAATTTGTATGCAAAAGCACCGAAGAACTTTAGTGTTAGCATAGCACAGACGAAATGGGAGAGGATATGCAGATATGCAGATGCTGGTGGGAGCGATGCTGACCAATAGGAGAGCAGGATTGTAAAAAGCATTCCCCTTCTTACATGGACTATTCCAGTCATCCCTGTGATTCAGTGCGAATTGGACTATTCCAAAACTTTCCATCTGAGAGAGCTGACGGATGATTAAGGAAAAAGAGATCGGCTGAAGATTGTATATAGTTTATTGAGTGAAATACAGGAAATTAGTGCCAATCGTTGAGGTTTTATCGATCATGCGTAACCACACATCTATACACCTTTAATAAATACCAGTTTTGGATTATTCCCTGAGTGAGACATCATTGTTCTGACCGGACAAACTGTAGCCTTCATTCAACCCGAACCAAAATCAGCGCGAATTTCAAAACAAAACTCGGAAATGTTTTTTCGCATCTCGATCATTTTGTCGTTACTCGGGCGAAAAAAACAACGAAATCTTTTATCGTATGTTGAATCTTTCGTACGTAGAGCATTTCGTAAGTCGGGGTTCTACTGTATACTATAATTGTATGTGTGTGTGTCTCTATAGCAATTAAAAACATGTTTTATCCATTGTTATTAGCACTAATAAGGGATTTTTTTTTAGAGGGCCAGAATGGATAATTCCTTCCCCCCCCCTGTTATTTCATATGGGGGGAAATGATTTGAGATACGAGCAATTCGAGTTACGAGCTCGATCCTGGAACGAATTATTAAGGTATTACTGTATTTGGATGCTAGGTCGTATTAAGGACTAAGACGGCTTGCCATACACAATGTGGTCCACCCCGAGAACGTGTTGCGTTTTTGTTCTCATAGAAACACATTTTAGATTGAGCTCTGTATTGTGAATGAAAGACCCTCCCTTGTTGCTGCGACGCCTGTTTCTTCCAACGCCGTCATCTCAAGCGATCAGCTTCACTTGGAGCACCATCGATTCTGCATTGCTTTTAGAAGGTTATTGGGATTACTGGAGGCAAGATCTGATGCTGGTGGTTTGTCTGCTTGTTCTGAAAGAAACCGGGCGAAGGGGGAAATCTGTAACACAATAGGGATACTGGAGTTATGAAGGCTCGACGGATGACTGGCGCTGTCCGTTCAGCACCAGCTCACGCTCAATGACAGCGTAAAAAACCTGCCTGACACCCTCAAACCCGAGCCGGGGGTCCGAATACTGGGGTATTTGAAGGAAAACTCGTTCGCATCTGTCCTTAGAAGTCATTTTAAGTGCATGAAGGGGTTTTGGATTTCAATTGTTGATCTGACTGTGGCATGGACACTTTGAGGCGCACCTGGCACGGTCGTAAACGTTTTTACACTCTTCGATTTTTCTGAACATGGGTCCCACTGGTATGATGACGGTCCGTGGGCTGGAGATATGACTAGAGAAGGACGCGATGGGCCAAGGGGACGACAAGGATCGCATTGTGATCAACGTCGGAGGAATCAAGCACCAGACCTACCGCAGCACCCTGCGCACGCTGCCCGGCACTCGGCTCTCCTGGCTGGCGGAGCCCGACGCGCCTAACAACTTTGATTATGACGCGAACATCGGAGAGTTTTTCTTCGACCGTCACCCGGGCGTCTTCGCCCACATCCTCAACTACTACCGCACTGGCAAGCTGCATTGCCCGGCGGATGTGTGCGGACCCTTGTATGAGGAGGAGCTGGCGTTTTGGGGGATCGACGAGACGGACGTGGAACCGTGTTGTTGGATGACCTACCGGCAGCATCGAGAGGCGGAGGAGGCTTTGGACAGCTTCGCCGGGGGGGCTCTCGACCTCGGCCACGAGGACCCGGAGCCTGAGGGGGTCGTTGAGGCGGCCGAGGGGGATGAGGGTGTTGAGATGACCCGGAGACTGGCGCAAGGAGACTCGCCCGATAACAGGTCAGGGCGCTGGAGCAGGTGGCAGAAGAAGACATGGGCGCTCTTTGAGGACCCGTACTCCTCAAAATACGCACGGGTGAGTTCATTGAGAAATGCTTTAATTTGCTATTATCGGTTTGCAGGTCTCTGAGAGTAAATCCATTTAAAACCAGCCTCCAGACCAGCAACCCAGCTTAAGCATCATCCAGTACAGTTTGCAGACTAATTGCGCCCTAATGAGCCCATCAATCAGTCTTGAGTTTGATGGATCGTTTGAGAAATGAGGGACAGATACATCCACGTCAATGGGGTCATTCCAGAAAAGATAAACAAATAATCAAGCCAGCGTATATATGCAAAGTCAATTTCTATCAGATTTAAAACATTCTGTTACTTTTTAATAATGTAACATTATTACTTTTTAATAATTAAAAGTAAAATGTAATATATTTGGGTTTAGCAATGTCTGCTGGCAAGGATAAATAGCAAGTGTTTATTAGAAAGATAAGTAAATGTTCACCATTTTGGCAATATTTAATAGAATATTTAAACAAATACTACAAACACACACACACATACACACACGTACAGTATATACTGTACCAAAAACACATCCTCGTGGAAAAAGGAAGATATTTTTTTTACCTAATTACTGTAATTACATAAATTAGAGTAAATGTACTGAAATTATTTGTAGTTGTGCAAAACTCATAACAAAAAATGACTTTTTAAATTCTCTTTTTGTGGAATGGCCCAATTGCAGAATTGTGTTGAGACACAGAGCCTCTGGTTGAACACATCTCTGAGCTCATCTCACATCTCTGGGTGACCTTGATAAAATACCCACCTTCTCTTTGTGAGATAAAAGTAGCCGTGAGATGGGACCATAAATGATGTCATGCATTATCATAGTTTCCGAAAATCATGTAATTTGCTTGTGACTCTTCACCACAGTGTATCTTAGTTTAGTTCCTCTAGCTGATGAAGGTTATCGAGCGTCTGTGATTTGCTGACTAACTAGGGGTTGGGAATATAAACTGCTCACACCCTTGCTTGTCTATACAGATCATGTTTTGTTCAAAAGCAATCTGCCACTAACGGCACCCCGACTGTTTTGATGTGTGACAAGCAGCCACCTCACCCCTGGAGACAAACGCAAGCACAGATACACATACACACAACCTCAAGGCAAGCAAACATTAAGATGCACGCACATAAAGTACTGAAGGGGACTTGTGCTGTAAAAAACACACTCTCCTTGAGATTTTATGGCCATTTCATTAGCTCGTTTCAAATGTCAGCTCTTTGTCCTCACCACTGTCCCATCACCGCTCTCAGCAGGAACCCTATAAGCTCTTAATCGGAGATGAGCGCATCCCAGCATTTCCTCGAGTTTTGGCAGCCAGGTTAATATGGGTCAGCTCTACTGACTCTAACCCACCGCTTTGGCACTGACGGAGCAGTGGATGGATGTCCTCCAAGATCTAACTGGCCAGATTGTAGAAAGAACATAGTTTCGGGTTGGTTTTAAATGCAGACGATGCTTTTAAACAAGTAATAGTGCAGGTGAGACTGGTTTTCTAAAAGGAAATGTATTATTCATTTGGCTCAGGGCTGCTCTGCCAGGAGCCAGGCTGTCGACCCTGTCTGTCGAAGCGGAGATCTGCTGGAGTTGGGGGAAACTGCCTCGGCTCCTGGCAGCACCACAGAGAAATATGAACCGTGCTGCCTGATAACAAATCAAGCAGTAATGGGATGATGAGGGGTGCTTATGGAGATAGCCTGCAGTCGAGATTTCTGATTTACACAGCTGGTCGAAAGTTAACAGTGAACCGTTTTAAATGCTTTTGCAAGAAGTTTCTTATGCTGACAAGGATGCATTTATTTGATTATAAAAAAGTAATATTGTGAAATACCTGTTTTCTATTTCAATGTTTTTATTCTTTCAGAATCATTACTCCAGTCTTCAGTGTAACATGATCCTTCACAAATTATTTTAATATAGATTTTCTTACTCAAGAAACATTGAATGCATGAATTGAATGCATCCTTGTTGAATAAAATTATGAATTTCTTAAAAATAAAAACAACTTTAATTACTTAAAACATACTATTTTAGGATAGCTTTTACGTGAATCATTTCATTACTCTTGCTTGTTTTATTTTGGCTTTTTAATTGACTTTTACTGTTATGTGTATCTTTTAATTTTATATGTATGTAAAGTGCTTTGAGATACTAATTTAAAGGCGCTATATAAAATAAAGTTTATTATTATTATTATATTATTACCCCAAACTTTTGAATGGTGCCATCACTCTCCACACACATACACACAGACGCACACGCACACGCACACACACACACACACAGAGAATTATAATTTCTGAAGAATCATGTGACACTGAATACTGGAGTAACGATGCTGCACATTCAGCTTTACCATCACAGGAATAAATTTCCTTTTAAAACATATTTAAATAGAAAATAGGTATTTTAAATGATAATAATAACTCACTGTATTATTGTTTTACTGCATTTTTGATTCAATAGATGCAGCCTTGGTGAGCATAAGAGGCTTTTTTCAAAAAACGTCAGCCGTTTATTACAGAGTCTGAGTAATCACTGATGCATGATGGGACAGTTGGGTTTCTGCATCAAATATGCATTTCTTTCCACAGTGCTGGATTATTTTTACTACTAAATGCAGTGCCTCTTTGCTTCTCAAGTGTAGGCAGCTGGAAAACATACAGCAGATGAATGAATTGGGATGTTGAAGGCATGGCTAGACTGCATGTCCAGCAGTGGTGCGGTCAGCCGTGTAAACTGCAGTGTGTGTGTCGTTTCCTAGATTCTCTGGGTCAAGTCAATTCAATTGTATTGAGTTATTTTTAGGTCGTCTCTATCAGGAAGAATATCTTAATTACATTAGAACTTGACAATTCAGTTACTTGCAGTGATCACAGTTGACATCTTTCTTTATCTTTGGCTAAACTAAAAGCGCAGGAGGGATGCATGTTCAAGATAAGAAAGAGAATTACGCTCCTTAGAGTTAAACATAGACAATGCTTGAGGTTTTGTTAATTTTCTAAATAAAATAAATGCAAATCTTTAAAATAATGCATATCCAGTTTTTTTTAAATAAAATCATTGGACTAATATGCATTCTATCAAAACATCTCACAAAACATTACAATGACTCCTGCTAACCACATCATGACCACATTACAATGAAAGGCAATAATGCATGAGGTTTTGTTATATATATGGTTTGCAGGAGTCATTGAAATGTTTTGTGAACACTCAACTCAACTGTCAACTGTTGCAATCCTGGTACTGGACCTCTCTTAAAATGTTGATGGGACAGAACTGTACCTCAGTGCGGGATCAGGTGAAAGGTAGATTCTGTCTTAGTTGCATGTTTTTTAAATATAACAGGGAATGGGATCATTTTGAATAGGATCTCCGGTTGTTTTCAGTTGTTTGCTAGTTTGTATTTTGCATGACAAACAACAGATGACACTCTGCGGTTGATAATGTATATAGTATAATTCTTATACAGTAACACCTATGATAGAGTGAATGCCAAAAAAAAGGTCTACTATTAAGTCTTAACCATTATTGTTATTATTATTTATTATTATATTTTATTTTATATCAACATGTCAATTTTATACATGTACATAAAGTTTTGCATTATGTTGCATATTTCATTATGTCAGGCTTCTCAGTCACATTAATACAGTTCTTAAAAATATAACTACGTAAAATGTATTTTAATAAATATTTTAAATATACAGTTTAAATGGTAAAGTATTTAAACAACATATTAGTATTTGTTATACTTCTTATTTTAATACAGTAATTTAATGTTACAAATTACAGTATTTCTTTACAGTGCATCAAATTTTGTCTTAAAAATAGACTTAATCTCCTTTAAGGAAAAACATATACGATAATAAATATTCATTGATTGATTGATCAAAGCACTCACTGCGTCCGAAATCAAATACTTCCCTACTATGTGAATAACAATTTGCCAAAAGAGTAGCATGTTGGAATATATAATATGGTTTGTCATGTGACAGCATGCCGGATGTAGTACATCTGAATTTCATTTATACTACCATTTTAATATTATAAAGAACATCCTTTTCTTTTTCTTTTTTTTTACAGTCTCAAAGTAAGTTCTTTTTTACAGTTTCAAATGCAATGGTCTTAACATAATGTCCATGTTTATGCAACTGGCCGCAGTTTTTCTAGGATTTACTGTCTTTATTTACTGTATAAGTAAATTAAGGAATACCGTATAAATGCCGGTTGTACAGAGTACTTTGCCGTAAATATGAGTGAACAGGAAGTCCAGGCTTACTGGTTCAGACTCTGTGTGTCTTGTCCAGACTCATCCTCACAGTAATCATCAAGCCACGCATCATTTATTAGTCTGCGTGGTTGGGGTGTGTGTGAGTGTGTTTAATGAGAACATCTCATATCTCAGCTGTATTAGAATCACAGCAACACATCGGTTCATACACAAACACACATGCACTCGCAGAATGAATCAGCGCTGGGCCGCCCACCAACTAATTCAGTTACCAGCACTTTAAGTGAGTTTCAACATTCCCTGTTCTGCAGCTCACATGTTTTTTCAAGGGCGGAAAAATGAAAATTGGCACTTAAACTCATACTAAATGACTACAAATGACGACACTTTAAAACACCCATCAATATGTCTGCAATTAACGTCTCTATAGGTGTGATAAAGCACTAGATTCATTGAATGATAGAGTGTCGGAAAGTTCAAGCTCAAGACTCTGAAGCTCTATTAAAGGTAGGCTAGGCGAATTTCAAAGAGCACACCCTTTCTTCAGAGGGTCTCCAAAGCCATGCCTCATTACCTCATGGCTCAAAACACATAACATTACAGTAATAGTGAATGTAAATAACTTAAAGAGCACTGACCTGTACCACCTGACTGCTGCAGATTAATTTCGACATTGATGGTGTTGCCATTAAAACAGATAACTTCGAGTCACAAATCTCTCTGTGTATAACGTCACAGGTTGCCATCTCTTTAAAATTACAGTAGTTATAGCATTAACACAGCATAAGCTCATTGTTTTGCTTCAGGAGGAACTGTAAAAGATGGACGTTGTTTCATTTTGCTGTTGTTCGGTGCTGTTTCAGTGACTGAGCTTACATCTGTTGACAGGCAGATAAGATATTGTATCACTGCATTCGGACTCAATGATTGGACAAACATTTTATGCCTTCCACAGATGATATATATACATATAAATACATTTAGACCATAACTTAGTGATTGCTATCATGATATGTAGAGACTTAAAGCCATCACAACAAGGGTTTCTGGAACATATCACCTACCCTGCCTTTAAAGCTCATAAAAATCACTTTTATCCATTGACGGGCATTCAAAATAAGCTGTAAATCCTTGAGGTAAATGTTTTTGCAAGCAGCATATAACTTGCAGATATTCAATGATAATGAACAAAATGTTTTACTAGAGTTTGCTCATCTTTATGGAGGGAGGAAACATGAAATCAACTATCATTTCAGGTCATCAATGTGTGATGAGAGGGCAGAGGGGGAGAAACGGATCATGTTGTGTCCTTGAAGAGGATCAAGCTGTTCTTGTGTTTATCTTGGTCAATGAGAGAGTGAGGATAAAACGTTCTCATGGATCAAACTTTTGCCCTCAGGGATTTGCAAGGTCATGAGAATATGCTTTCGCCCTTTGAGGACAGCAAAAGTGATTCAGCAATTAAATAAGAGCCTTTTTTAAAAACAATTATTTGTGGTGATATATGTCGCATTTGTTTATTTTACACAATTTACAAAAAATAAAAAGGCCACTGGGATCTGTGAGAGAGAGAGAAAAAAAAGCAGTGGCGAATATGTAATCCTTGTCTGATCTTGATGAATTATTAACTGCTTTTTTTTACCGCCCCAGTCTGTTCACTGACCGTATGATATGTATTGCATACAAAACTAGAAAGCACTTGTTAAAATCTCAAGTTCCAGGTGCAAAGGCAAACTTCTATAAGATGACAACCATACACCGTCGAGCAAATAAAAGCATTGTTTGCAGAGATTGGTGTGTAAAATGGGAAAACGATTTTATTTATAAATGTATTGTGGAACAAATTTTAGCACATTTTAGCAGTGTTTGTACTCCAAAATTTTGGGTGGCATCTTCCAATCATTGTTAGGAAATCAAGTTATATCCCACAGCTGACATGAAACATGAAATGGAAAAATGTATCTATTTCACACTTTTAAGTGCCTTCCCAAAAAAGAATCAGGCACTGTTACAACATCAACACTGTCTTTCTTGCACATTATGTTTCATCAGAATACATGTATCCTTTTGAACAGACATCAGAGGAGAAATAAGCTTTTATTGCTCCATTTCCATAACTGCCTTTTCCACAGGTCAGATAAAACTGATCTGATTGGTGAAAAATCCTTATTTATGTGTATATGCGCTCGCAGGCTTCCTCAGACAAAACGTTTCCCCTCCCCTCAAACACAGGCAATGAAGCACATCTAGGGAATAGTGTCTGTTAGACTAAGCACTGGCTGACCCAGTTATAAAGTGCCTGTGGAAGGAGAATTTGTGTGGAGTTGTTATTTAGGATGAACCAAAGAACTGAAAGGTGTCACCAGCCGCCAAAACCAGAGGCAGATCAGGGCAGAGAAGGTGTGTTAAGGCTTTGAAACTTTGAAATACATGAGCAATTAATATTTGATACTAGCTTGCATATTGTAAAAGCATATATTTAGCATAAATGAAAATGTGTACTTTTATAACTGAAAATAGGTTAAGCATTGTAGTTTTTGTCAGAAATGAGCATGTAATGTGGTGTTTACTAAGGCAGTCATTCCCAAACTGTGGTCCGTGGAAAGGCAAAATAATATTTTACCTTCATTTTACCAGGAAAGTCCCATAAAAACGTAAACTTTCTTTTAACAAGCCTGTTGCACACTGATGTGATGACTAGTTATAGTAGTGCTAGTAAGCCTATTTAGAGTTGCGGATTAATTCAGGTAAGACTGCGTGTAGACATTTTATTATGTGTGTTATAAGGTGGTCCGCAAATTTTTTTGATTTACAAATAGTGGTCCACACACACAAAAAGTTTGAAAAACCCTGTACTAAGGCATTGTTCATACTCGGGGTTAATGATTTGAACAAGCTAACTGTAAGCATTAAACTTTGGCTTGTGACTTGTACTGTTTGTGCAAATGGCATAAATAACTTCTCAAATCATGCAGATTAATGAATAAAGCTGTTCTAAGTGACCTGACTTGCGATTTTTGCCTATTCATTAAAGGTACAGTAAGCAGTTTCTGAGAATCATTGTTGAACACTGTTGATATTTAAATTCAACCCAAACAAACACACCCCTTCCTTCAATGCTTTGCCCTCAAAATGCATGAACGTGCAATGCAAGAGTGAAGCAAAATAATTAAATAAGGAAGGAATACGAAAGAACAAAACAAATGAAAATACAGTACACAAGATTAGACACAAAAAATAATTTGTTATTTAGTCACCAGCAGCACACCAACTCCAGACAAACAATGACACTCAAAACCAATGTTACTTGCATATGGAGCAACCATACTACAAGCTTATGTCTCTTCAGTGCTGGAAAGCTTTCCTAACATGTTTCCTAAAGCTCTTGCCTGAACACTTTTTTCAGTGATATTCCTCTGACCTCTTTTTTGTAATGCCTCTCAGCCATCTCTCTTTCAACAATCTTTCTGAGAGAACACTGCTGATTGGCTACAAGTTTGTTGTGGTGCGGTCTGGTCCACTTTCAACAGGGTTTCTCAGAAAACACTTACTGCAACTTTAAAGCGGGCAACGGAAACTTGGTAAGCAACCAGTCAGAACACCCTAGAGACTTTAGCTCTGGCAAACACCAATCAATCAACCAACACATTTTCTTCAGGAAATATAGTAGTAGTGATTATGATGAATTCCAAGTATACATTGACTTATTATATGAATAACCCCTGTTTTATATATATATATATATATGCTGATGGAGAATTTTTCATTGAGAGTCAAAGACTTAACCATTTTATTTCAGCAAAGTAATCAATATACATAATGGATGGTGCCTTTCACAGTTTCCAGAAGATCCCACGCTAGGGAAAAAATGGCCAACTTGCACTTATGTAATTCCCCCATTCCGCCAGCATTCTGTCATCCTGCGGTGGGGCTCCTCTTGTGAAATCCAGTTCCATCTGTCCATACTCACCGTTCGCTCTTACAGTAAGCTGCAGTTTAAAAGGTGAAAGCTTCCCCCATTCTCTTTCAAACACTCGAGAGACCATCTCACCAAATCTGTGTGGTAACCTTGCCAGAGGCTGACCAGGAGTCCCTGGTGAGGGGAACTATGGCTAAATTTATCCCAAAAACAATGGAGGGCAGCTATGCTGGTGCCTTTCTGTCATTCTATGCTGTCCTTGAGAAGGCACAATGACCTTGGGTTTCAGCTTGTTGACGTGGCACTTTTCATGTGACATTATTCAAGACGTGACATTATCCGAGTGCACATCTGAGTTCTGCTGAAATGATTGTTTATCAGCAATTAGTGATTTCATGGTGTTATAATTGGATTTATTTTTGTCTGCTCTTAAGTTGAGAAAAACTATTTATAGCTGGCCTGTGTGTTACAGTTGTTTTTTTAAGGAATTCTGTCATTTACTCATCTTAGTATTGTTCCTGTGTAAGCTTTTTCTTTGGTGGAACACAAAATGAGGATTTTGAAGTATTGCATCGATTGCTCTTTGCTCCATGCACAGAGAGCAAGGGTTAAAAGCACCATAAAATATTAAAGTATCAAGACTTCTGAAGAGTAAGAAAAGCTATCGGAATAGACAACCTATCAGTTCATTCCTCCGAAATTTCCACTGATGAAAGAGTCATTTAGGTTTGGAACGACATCAGGGTAAACAAATATTGAAAGAATTGTCATTTTTGGATAAGCTATTTCTTTAAAGTCTGACATAATGTCTCTCTCTTTTCCCCCCACAGTGGATAGCATTTGCGTCTTTGTTCTTCATTTTGGTATCCATTACCACATTCTGTTTGGAGACTCATGAGGCCTTCAATCCCATCATCAACCGTACAGAGTTATATATGGTCGGCAATGAAACTCTGGAGCATGTCTTCCCTGAAACGGAGACGATGGTACAGTTAACCTACGTTGAGGGTGTCTGCGTTGTGTGGTTCACTTTTGAGTTTCTGATCCGAGTGACTACCTGTCCAAACAAATTAAAGTTTGTCAGAAACACCCTCAACATCATCGACTTTGTGGCCATCCTCCCCTTCTACCTGGAAGTGGGGCTGAGCGGACTCTCCTCCAAAGCAGCGAAAGATGTGTTGGGCTTCCTCCGTGTGGTGCGATTTGTTCGAATCCTCCGCATCTTCAAGTTGACACGACACTTTGTGGGTTTGCGGGTACTAGGGCACACGCTCCGTGCCAGTACCAATGAATTTATCCTCCTCATCATTTTCCTGGCACTCGGAGTCTTAATCTTTGCTACTATGATCTACTATGCCGAACGTATTGGAAGAAACCCCAATGATCCCAACGCTAGTAAAAACACGCACTTCAAAAACATCCCCATTGGCTTCTGGTGGGCTGTGGTAACAATGACAACCCTCGGCTACGGCGACATGTACCCTCAGACGACGTCTGGTATGCTGGTGGGCGCACTGTGCGCCCTTGCAGGTGTGTTGACCATTGCCATGCCGGTCCCTGTAATCGTGAACAACTTCGGCATGTACTACTCCCTAGCCATGGCGAAACAAAAACTACCAAAGAAAAAAAATAAGCATATCCCACGAGCACCTCAACTGGGCTCTCCCAACTACTGCAAGTCAGCCATCAACTCCCCGCGACCCAGCACACACAGCGACACATGTCCCCTGGCACAGGAAGAGGTTTCCGAGATCAGATACCAAGGTAGGAACTAACTAAATTTGTCAGTGTTATTGTTTGCTAACCTTAGGGGAGTCATATCATATATTTGTTTTCCCAGAGCGTAACTGATTTGATTTCACCATTATATTATCCCATTCACTGTACCTTTAAAGGCTGGGACACAGTAAGTTGATGGTCGGCTGTTGGGCCGTTTTTGAACGCTGGTCAGCCCTTATTTTTCGGTGTGTTCTGCACAATTGGCTCTAGTTGGACAGTTTGAGTTTTTTGGGCCGATTCAGCATCAGGCTGTTGGTGAGAGAGAGAACTTTGATTGGCTGTTCAGCTTAGCGAACAAGTCAATACAAGAGAATAACAGCAAAAGTGCACAAACATTGTCATAATAATGTAAGATGACTGGACTGGATTGAAGAAAGTGATAAGCATGATCAATATTGAAAATGGTAAGCAAGAGCTGCTTTGTTTACATTTTGTATATTCAGTTTCCTAGACTATTGATACTTGCTGGAATATATATTTACTCATACGCGGCGCAGAAGGCACATGCTAGTTGACGATTGCCTTTAGTCCTTTTGGTGTGTTTGAGCACAGCTTTTTGATTGAGAGGCTCAGAAATCAAGACAACACAGTCGGCTTTAACATCAGCTTGGTGTGTCCCACGCTTAAGACTATGATAACAATCCCATTAGCACTTCCTTGTTAGTTTGCCACAACTAATGAGCCAGTTTTATGAACACTGATGAGTTATTATGGATTATTATGTTTTTGCAAGTTGTTTATGCAGCTTTCAGCTTTCAATAGATGGAAGGAGACAACGTGTTTCACTTCAGTTCTGTTTCCATTGAACAACTTTTTCCTTTAAAAAATATAATGCTTTTGATATGCTGAGCTCTGGATTTTTAGCTAGACAGAAGTGCACTTGAGTTGTGCGCATCTGAATAATGCTTCTACTGGCAGGTTTGATTTTAAACCAGAAACATGTGATCAAGAACATTGTGATCAATTAGTGGTCTTGCTTGTGAAAATTAAAAAGTGCTAATGGTTTTAGTAATGGAGATATCTCTCTGTTTCTCTCTGTGGGTTTTCTGTCACTGACGCTTACTACATCTCGAAGTTTTCACAGACGTCTATACAGATAGTCCAACCAAGCAACCCACACACTAGAGTTTATGCTATGTCAGAATATGCTGAGAATACGTTGATATGACAGAGCAGGGTATGTTTTAAGGATGTCGAGAGAAAAGGGTTTGTGAATTCTGCTAAACTGTGTGACCAAAAGTTGAGAAAATGTTAACTTTGGCAACAATGCACTTTGATCCGTTGACTAGAGAGAATTTCAGAAAGACAAGTCCAGTTCTACTTTCAGATTGTTGTATTCTCATTTGGGATGCTGCCTAATGTAAAAATACAACACAACCATATAGGTCAGGGGTATTTATCTCTGTTCCTAGAGACCCAATGTTTTGCCGAGTTCAGGTCCAACGCTGCACCAACAAACATACCTTTAATGTTCAAATTATACTGCAAATGATTAGCTGGTTCAAGTGTGTTTGATTAAGGTTGGAAATAAAATTGAAAAGGCCCTCTTAATTACCCCTGATCTAGGTCAGGATATAACCAGAAAATATTGTTATCTAGTGTTTGTCAACTCTAGATCAATACAGGTGAATTTGACTAGGTATAAAATCTTGCATAGTTGAAGAAGCGTCCATCTTTCTTGCAGAAATGTCATTTTATATATCTTCAGGCCTGAACTATGTGAGCGGTTTGGCTTTCAGGATGTGTCGCCGTGTTGATAGCCTGAAATAAATCCTACGTGTCACCTTGCATCAATCTGTAATGAGTCATCTTTTTTTGCCTGTGACTGGAGATTTTAAAGTGAATGGGGAGCCATCCAAAGCTGCCCTGGCCAATGAGGATTGTCCTCACATCGACCAGGCGGTGTCGCCCGAAGAAGTCTTCAGCCCTGTGGACCGTGAGAGACCCTGCTTCCTGCTCACCTCAGGAGGAGATCGAGCCAATCACACGGGGGGGAGAGTCAGGAAGGGTACGTAACCAGCCAATCACTGCTACCGTCAGAGCACTGCCAGTGCTGTGTCTTAAAGTGGAGCAGCTGTCAATCAAAGATGCTCTTTCAGTGCAAATCGACCGACAGCCACTCAGCCTCTTTCTCGCAGTCTGATAGCTTCTCAGGTTTGCCGTTACCCTAAGGTTGACAGGAAAAGCTGCGATAGAAATGGCATGTCCAAGTGAGCCGTCAACGGGCCTATTTTAATTTTTAGCTCAGTCTGAACAAGATCTTTGAGATGTGAATGCTTTATGCTTTACGGCACGAATTTCAGGTAGAATCAGTGAACTGTTATATAAAGGTCAGATTAAAAGTAAACCAACAAAAAATAACATTACAATGTTCATGAAAAAATTATGCTTTTATATAGTAAATGAACTAAGCTTCAGTAAATTACCTAGCAGTGTGCTTGTTTGCATGCAGATTCACAATGGCGGGTGTTTCTGGTGATGGTGAATCTCACAAGGGATGCAGCATGGGATATGGGGCATGTGGTCACATGACAAGAACTCAGCCAGTCAGAAGCTCTCAATCGAAACTTTAAACAATGACAGCAAGCATGTGCCATCAGTAAATCTATGCTTCCCTACTAAAAAGACCAGCTTACCACTCATCCAAGCTGGTAGACCAGCAAGGTCTTTCTCTTATGCTGGATGATCGAGGAAGACTTGCTGGGTAGGCCAGTTAAGAGGTTTTGTTGGATAGCATAAATAACACAAGCAGCTATGCTGGTCTTTTCAACAGGGTAGTCAAGATAAGACTTGGATACATAAGCTATTAAGAATCAAACTCTTCACTTAGTAAAGGTTAGACCTTGAGCAATTCTTTAGGATAAGAAAGAATTAAGATTAAGTTTGTTAGTCCTGTAGTTAGCCCCATGTTTTAGGTTGTCGTTGGTCGGGCTGATGTGTCTGGCTGAGTTCTTTGGTGTCTCTCTAAACCTGTGTTGTGCTGTAAAGCACTGTGAAACCACCCCATGCATGCAGTAGAAGGTTTGAAGCATAGAACGCATGGAGGATGATGCAGTTGACTTGGCAATCAGTCAATGTCAACTGGCTTAACCATGAACATGACAGTACATGAGAGGCAACACTAACATGACCTAATCTGTGCAAACACACCACACACAGTACATACACCTAGCTATCTGTCCACATACATACTTTAATAACATATTTATTCACAAGCAGGCCTTGGCAGAGAGTCTTTGTCTACAGTTGAAGGCTGCTCTGAGGTTTTACTGAAAGCCCTTTTTCTCTTCAAATGAAGGTTATGAAAAGCCATGGAGCCATAGCAGCATGTCTGGAGGCGTGGCCTCAGTGTCGGCCCTGCCCTGCAGCCCGCCCTGTCTCATGCAGCAGGTCCACTCTCCCATCCCATCCATCCTGTAGCATGGACAACAAAACTAACCAATCAGAGGCCCTCGCTCTGCAGTGCTGCACTGAGATGCCTGCTCACACTGTGTACCATCCATCCGTTTCTCATTAAACTCTCCTTTATTTATAACTTCTCTTCTCTTCTCTTCTCTTCTCTTCTCTTCTCTTCTCTTCTCTTCTCTTCTCTTCTCTTCTCTTCTCTTCTCTTCTCTTCTCTTCTCTTCTCTTCTCTTCTCTTCTCTTCTCTTCTCTTCTCTTCTCTTCTCTCCTCTCGCTTCCTTTGCCCTTTCTCACTCCTCCTTCTCTGCTCTTATCCTTAATCTTCTTCCACTTCTTTGCTTCTATTTCCTGTATCTCCTCCCTTCTTTTGTTTTCTTATTCTTTTCCCTCCATCTTCCTCTCCATTTTACTTACATTCATTACATCCTTCTCTGCTTTTCTATTTTATCTTCTTCCTAATTACCTCTCCTTCCTCCTCTTTCCTCTCCCTTCTCTTTTCTAATAATTTTTCATTTTCCTTCCTCCCCCTTTTCCCTGTCACTTGTCTTTTGTTTCCTCTAGTCCCTTCCCTTTTCTCTTCCCTGCTCTTCTCCTTTATCTTCTTAATTACCTCTCATGCCACCTCCTCTTTCTCCTCCCTTCTCATATCTAATCCTTTTTTGTTGTTTTCCTTCTTTCACCATTCTCCTTCCTCTTTCTCAATTTTCCTCTTCCTTTCTTTTGCCTGTTCTTTCCTATTTTTTCCACCATATTTTAGACTTCCTGTTCCCTTCTTCCCGTTTCTCTCCTCCTCTTCCCTTCACTTGTCTCTTGCTTGTTCTTTTCTCTTGTCTACTTGCCTATTCTTCTCTTCCTGTCCCTCCTGTCCATGTTTCTCTTCTCTAGTCTCTCATGCAGTGATCACATCTACCCTCTTTGCTGTCTCATTTCTTTTCATCACTTTCAAACTTCTGCACTTTCATTCTTCTCCTTTTCCCCAAACCCTGAGTGTTTTAAGCTGTGGTTTTCATTAGGTGCTAACGGACACCATTTAAAATGAAAAAAGATGGCTATTTCATATATGGTATAAGATAAGATTAGTTTGAAGAAACACAAACAATCATGACTCTAGTGATGCACAAGTCACCAACATAGAAACTTGACTGAAGAAACCTCATTTGCATTTGCATGCCTTGCATGGGAAACTATCTGAGAAAACAATGTAAGTTTATTGAAAATATGTAAGAAAAAATGTGGTTTTTTTTCACCCAAAGCTTAATTAAATATAACTGATGCAGAGTACGATATCATTTACAATGATATACAATATATGTAGCAATTGTTGTTTTTATTTTTGCAGACATTTTTTTTTTTGCCTTTCCCCAAACTATGATCTATGGTGTGTTTTAAACACCCTGTATCTGTTAGTAGCAGCAATCGAGTTGACCATCTGACTTTTTAACAAATGAATTAAGATGGAAATAGTGAAATAAAATGCACTTTAACTTACTTTTCTCAATCAGAACAGGCAAATTTAAATAGCAGAATTTCAATTACAATACCAGCTATTACATAAAGAAGCTTTTATTTTCTCAAAACTCATATTTTTCATAAATTCTGTTTCAAATGTGATTTATCTGGAGTACATACATGTGTATATCACATTTCGAAACATTTGACATTGTAGCAAATCACACGCAATCACAGAAAATATACAATATTGATGTATTGTGCAGTTGACAGAAAAAAAAGCATCAAAAAATGATCTGTGTACTTTTGGAATTACTTGGGGAGAGGTAAATGCATGTACTTTTATGCAAAAAATACATATGCGAATGACAAACCTGTAAATATGAACCTTGCATGAAATAAATTTTGTATCCAATCTGTATATAGACTCTGGTTTTCTTTGACAGAACATGCATACATAACTCCCCAGTTGCTTGGCAATAAGCTGTGCCTGTATTGTGATGTCTCTTTGATCTTTCACCCCGTCTTTTCCACTAAGCTGTTTTTTTCTGGCAGCTATTTTTGGACTTTACAGTCCATATTTTAAAAAAACTGAAAATGTTACAATTATGCACCAGCTCATAATTCAGTCCTGTTAATAGGATGCACAAGCACAGTTGGGTCGTGAAAGGTGGGAAAGGTCAAAGAGAATGTGTGTGACCTCCTATTAAAGCGGGGGATTGAAACAGGAGAGCCGAGGCAGGACTAGCGGTGACCGCACCCTGTTTCACACACCGGCAGCATGTAACAAGTCATTAACCAAGCATGTCACACCGTCAAACTGCGTACAAACACAAACACAGCATGACCTCATGAGTTAATCACTTTAAAGGAATAGTTCACTTAAAAACTTAAATTTACCGGTTATTTACTCATCCCAAGCCCCTCTAAGATGTGTATGACTTTCTTTCCTCAGCCTAAGAGAAATTAAGGTTTTAGAGGAAACATTCCAAGATTTTTCTCCATCTAATGCAAGTGAATGGTGCCTAACGAAGACAATTTTTGATGGTCCAAAATCCATATTATAGGCTATCCTTGGTCCAGCTCATACACAGTAAAAAGAGATGGACGACGCAACTCTGCTTCCTTCCACTTTAGAAAAATGAAGCCGAAAAATCCCTCAAATAATGTAATTTACATTTATGGATTTTATTATTTAATTTAGAGCCCAACTAACTAAAACTAATCTTATTGAAACTAATAGTAACTAATCTTGATTCAAGTTAGCCGTTACACTTTCTTCAATGGTAGAGCCACGGACCCTCGTATCTCCAATAATAAGACCATCTCTGATCCAGCTCTATGAAGCGCATTCTTTTTGAGACTTTTTGAGTTCACAACCTACGATGTGACACATGAACTTTGAGAAGGTCCTGTGAGACGTGAGACGTAGGCGGCAAGAATTGTTTAGTGTGGAGAAGTGTGAAGAACAAATCGTAGTTGCTGTATATTTGGATTTGTTTCGGTTTACTGTTAAAAATGATCAGTTTATGTGTGTTTCCTTGATGTAAACTCCTCTAGTAAACAATGGGGCGATTCTTGCCGTATGCATCACGAGTAACCTTTTCCAATGTGTGTAGGTGTAGGCCAGTAAGAGCTGTGCGTGTAAACCTCCCTCCCTGCCCTCAAGAGGCTTTAGTCTTTAGTGTCCTTATTAGCGCGCTAGTCTCACTCCCTGGTTCAAATCCTTCTCTGAGAGTGTCGAGTAGGACCGGTTACATTTGGTGCCGTGACCCAGATGGGAGTGAGGTTTAGTGAGGCAAGTATAAAAGACATAAGAGCTGTGCGTGTACATTTACATTTATGCATTGGCAGACGCTTTTATCCAAAGCGACTTACATCGCATTCAAAGTACACATTACAATTCTAATCAGTTCTTGCTTTCCCTGGGAGTCAAACCCATGACCATGGCTTTGTAAGTGCCAATGCTCTACTGACCCTCAAGAGGTGCATCAGTGACAGCTAGAGGCATGCCTGCTTCCCATGCAAGAGACCCCAGTTAAAATCCTGGTTGGAGCAGGTTGAGTAGGACCAGAGGGTTTACATTGGTCCCGTGACCTGGATGGAAGTGAAGTTTAGGGGGGTTTAAACCTCACTCCACTGGCCTCAAGAGGTGCGCTGTGGTCTTCCGTGTCTTTGTTAGAGACTCTGGTTTGAATCCCGTCACGCGAGAGGTCGTGAACTCAACCATCTCATGAACGTGCTTCACAAAGCAATGTAATTTGATAGTTTTGTTGAAGAATACCTTTATTTTTGGGGTCACGTGGAGAACTTTAAAGCTGCCTAAATAGATGTTAGACCTTCAAAAATAGTCTATGTTGGGCATTTTCACTTGCATTAGATGGAGAAAAATCCTGGAATGTTTTCCTCCAAAACCTTAATTTCTCTTCTGCTGAGGAAATAAAGTCCTATCCATCTGGGATGGGATTGGGGTGGGTAAATAATCAAGAAATGTTCATTTTTGGGTGTACTATTCCTTTAACAATAACCTGTACTTCCAGTGGATCTGAGTGAATGCAGCATGAGAGAGCGCATGGTAACCCCACACTTACCATGAGCCTGTAAAGGAGGTCATATTCACCTGCTCGATGAATATCACCCTGTTTGCTTGAACAGTTTGAAGGACAACAATCCCGCTAGCCTTCTTCATTCTCCCTCCTCCCCCATGTTTCTGTGCCGTCCGTTTGGTGTATTAATATGATTTTCCTTGTTGTTTGTTGTTGTTGTTTTCTCTTCGTGTTTTTTTAGAGACCCAGCGAGCCAACCGAAGCAGACAACCAACCGAGTCAGTGTGTGTAATGAACCATGGTGTACCAACCACTATGTGTGTCAACCATAAAGCCACATCCCCCACTTGATAGTACCGTATTTAGCATTTGTGTGTGTGTGTGTGTGAGAGAGAGAGAGCGTGTGCTGTGTGTTTGTTGTAGATTAGCACTTCTCTTTGAGTTGTGATAGAATTAATTCAGCGTAGATGTAGCACAGTAAACAAGAGAAGCTGTAGTTGCTCAGCCGTGTGTAGCGCTGTTCTGTTTGTGGTTTATTGTGCTGTGCGATTGTGAATGTCAGTGTTGTACATGGTGCTTGTATGTGCTGGTGTTGTGAAAATCTTTCTTTTATCTCGTTGAAGTGTTTGTTTTTGGTTGTTTAAATGTTGTAAAAATGTTACTCCAGTCGCTAATCACGTTTCAGTGGGAAAAAAGAAAAACATGTGCTCTGTGATCATGTGTGAGTAGGGAGGAAAAAAATAGCAATTGTTTTCCCGTATTTTGTACTACTGTAGTTAATATACTGTAGAAATGCCTTTTGCACTGTTTGCACCGTTCACTTTTACATTTCTTTCTGTAGAAGAAACGACCGTTTGATATATTTTGTAGCTCAAATGTTTGGCTGGTAGCTTTCAAGATGCACTGTGTCCTAATCAGGCGTGACGTGATATGCTGTAATTTTTCTGGGAAGCTCCGCCCACAATTGAATCTCATTGGTGCAAAATTTCACTCATCTTAAATATTTATAATTGTCATTTGAATACACACCGTTCATGGCTGTGATTAGCGTGTTGCGTAGCATTTTCACTATAAAAAGATGGGACTGAAAAATGTCGCGCCTGGTTAGAATACAGTGTTGGATTTGAAGGTAAAATACCAAGGCTTGTTAAAGCATCTTTGGGACCAAACTCACAATTTTGAAGCAATGACAACACCTTCTTAGAGTTTGATGAAAATGTTTAATAAATGCTTAGTTTGCATTTGAAAATTCAATGTGAATATACAAGCTATTTTGGAAGCCACATTGTTATAGCGGTTTTCATAAAAACCATCACAGAGACAATCCTGCACTGTACACCAACACGACTCTTTAGAGAACAAGAACATACAGGGTTTATGATGGAATATACGAAAGGAACCGATACTGTGTGTTAAGTTTGTTTTGACGTTTATTTTTCATTGTTGTGAAAATGTGGTTAACCCAATTCTTTGGGACCAAACTAGTGCACTGCCAGTTGCATCATGGGAATGTCAACACTGGGTCGTTTCCTTAAAATATGCAGGACTGTTCAAAGACCCAACCACATCAGAGCACAAATATCAGTGTATATATATATATATATATACACACGTTACAGTGCAAAAGTCTTAGTCATAGTAGTATTTTCACACCAAAAAAGGGTTTTAATGCAGTTATTTATATCTTTTACTGCAGGGTGTCAGTAGCAAATATCAGTTTATATTTCCAAACATGCATTTTGGCATTAATTGTAATAATCCACTGAGATTTTTGTATGCAACTGAGAACAGCTGTTGCTCCACACGCAGATCTGATCTCACCATCATCCAGTTTGTCTGTTATTACATGAAGAAACTGAGACTAAATCCAGAAGAATTGCGCTTGGAAACCTTCCTGCAAAACTCCATGAAAAACTGTGCAAGAATCCCTGGAATTGATTTTGTTTAATTAACAGAAGTGAATTGAAAAATAAAATCTATTTGACATTACTTTTGAAAGCATCTTGACTTTACAGCATTTTTACACAAGTGCCTAAAACTTTTCACAGTACTGAAGCTTTGCAGGAAGGTTTCTTAAAGCGTCTTGGAGAAACTGCTGCCGTTCTTCTGGATTTAATCTGTCTCAGTTTTTAATGACAGACTCGATGACGGTGAGATCAGATCTGCGTGTGGAGCAACGGCTGTTGTCAGATTCCTCGTGCATACAAAAATCTCACTGGATTATTACAATTACTGGCAAAATGCATGTTTGGAAATATAAACTGATATTTCCTACTCACACACAATTAGTATTTCTTCTGCATATTTCTTAAAAAAAAACTTTTTGGGGTGAAAATACTAATATGCCTAAGACTTTTGCACAGTAGTGTGCAAATATTATATATATATATATATATATATATATATATATATATATATGAAACTTACGAGGTGTATATTCTGTGACTGAATCATTTTTGGACACAGCGAACATACAACTTCCTAAATAAAGGTGCTGTTTGTGCTGTTTTGTGAGACGTTCCTTGTGTTTTTCAGCACATTGCAGTGCATAGTATGGATAGTTATTTAAAACCAGGTGGTGTTTTCATTGATGGTTTGAGTTGACATTAAGGCAATTTTGTGTCTTTTTCTGAAGAGAGAAAAAAAAGCAATGAAAAAAAACAAACAATGATAATAAAAAGCACTAAAACAGATTTTGTGTGTTTTTTCAAGCTTTGTTTTAAGGCACTGCATATACACACAAAAAGTAATGATTCAATATGTTTGTAGAGAATGCTTTTTTCTGTAGACAACAGTATGTACAAGCTGATATATATATATATCAGTGAATGCATATAGATCAACTCTGATATTCAATCAGAAAAAAACATATAATGACATTAGAACTTAAAAAACTGATGAAGGCCTCTCACTGAAGCTATGAACATTTGCATGATGCTACAAATAGGTCTAGTGTTCTTATGCCTGTTTATTTTGGTCATTTCCTGATGTCATCCGTAGGTAGTATTTGCATCTCTGAGACTTTGATCTAAAATCTGTCCTTTAAAGGCTTAAATGGGTCTTTCTGAATAATTTATTATAACCGTAACGCAAGCAAACAGACAGAGAGCCAAACGCTGTAATCTGCTCAGCTCGCAGAATCCGTGTTGCTCTTCAAACGGCACAGTGCCATTGAATGTCCTGCTCCACAGCCAATCAGAAGAGCCGTGGCGTCTCTGAGACCGGGGATTGGTCGTGGATGCGTGATGTCATGAAGGGAACCGTCTCCACACATCCCGTGCTCATTCCAGCCCCAGGAGAAGATCCGACCCCCTAAAGAGAGACAGATATTGGAAAAATATTCCATGACAAAGTAGCAACTTCAGACAGACAGACACATAGACAGACAGATACAGACAGATAGAGAGACAGACAGACAGACACAGACAGATACATAGAGACAGACAGACAGACAGACACAGACAGACAGATACATAGAGAGACAGATACATAGAGAGACAGACACAGACAGATACATAGAGACAGACAGACAGACAGAGAGACACAGACAGAGAGATAGATAGACAGACAGATAGAGGACAGACAGACACAGACAGATACACAGACAGACAGACAGACAGACAGACAGAGAGACACAGACAGACAGATAGATAGAGAGACAGACACAGACAGAGAGACACAGACAGACAGATAGAGAGACAGACAGAGAGACACAGACAGACAGATAGAGAGACAGACAGAGAGACGGATAGAGAGAGAGACAGACAGACACAGACAGACAGACAGACAGATAGATAGATAGAGAGACAGACAGACACAGACAGATACATAGATAGAGACACAGACAGACAGATAGAGAGACAGACAGATACACAGATAGAGACAGACAGAGACACAGACAGATAGATAGATAGAGAGACAGACAGACAGATAGAGAAACAGACAGACAGATAGAGAGACAGACAGATACACAGATAGAGACAGACAGAGACACAGACAGACAGACAGACAGACAGATAGAGAGACACAGACAGACAGACAGACAGACAGAGAGACACATAGATATAGAGACAGACACAGAGACAGATAGAGACATACACAGACAGATAGATAGAGAGACAGACACAGACAGATAGATAGAGAGACAGAGACACAGACAGACAGATAGAGAGACAGAGACAGACAGATAGAGAAACAGACAGATAGATAGATAGATAGATAGATAGATAGAGAGACAGACACAGACAGATAGATAGATAGATAGAGAGACAGAGACAGACAGATAGAGAAACAGACAGATAGATAGATAGATAGAGAGACAGACACAGACAGATAGATAGATAGATAGAGAGACAGAGACACAGACACAGACAGATAGATAGACAGACAGATGGATAGATAGATAGATAGATAGATAGAGAGACAGACACAGACAGATAGATAGATAGAGACAGACACAGACAGATATACACACAGACAGATAGAGAGACAGACACAGACAGATAGATAGATAGATAGAGAGACAGAGACACAGACACAGACAGATAGATAGACAGACAGATGGATAGATAGATAGATAGATAGATAGAGAGACAGACACAGACAGATAGATAGATAGAGACAGACACAGACAGATATACACACAGATAGATAGATAGAGACAGACACAGACAGATATACACACAGACAGATAGAGAGACAGACACAGACAGATACATAGATAGAGACAGACACAGACAGATAGATAGACAGACACAGACAGACAGACACACAGATGGATAGAGAGACAGACAGACACAGACAGATAGATAGACAGACACAGACAGACAGACAGATAGACAGATACATAGATAGATAAATAGACACAGGCAGACACAGACAGACAGACAGATGGATAGATAGACAGACACACACACACACACACACACAGAGAAATAATAAAAATGGGGAAAAAAGTCACTGGAACATTAAAAATGATTCAGAATGAAAAAGGGCCCATGAAGCAGGTTTTGTGTTCACACATCACACTCGTGAATCATTCAGATCCTCCTGCAGGCTAACGGAGACGCCGCAGACCTGAACACCTCCAACACGTCCAGCTGGTGGGTGTGGTCAAGCCCGCATCGCCATGGAAGCACGTGCCACGGCAACATGGTTACATAACAGGTCCCGTCACCACGGCAACCAGGAGAGCATGCTTTCTCAAGGGTAACTCGTTCTGTCGCCTCCCCTCATCCCCTTTTCTCCCACACTCAGTGTAACACTTTTAACAGATGCATGTTTATAAATGCTTTGTTTTCTCATTTGGGCTACAATTATGCAGAATTATGTATAAAATAAATGATTTTTATAAAAAAAGAAAACTAGAACCCTTATTGTGCATGACAATAACAACGTGAATATAAAAATACGGGAAAAAATGTTTTCACTGTCTTTGAGTGTGGATGATGTGTAATTCACAAAACACAAGCTCTATAGTGTCCAGTCACTGAAACACAGCCAAACTGTTCCCATAGCAACACACTTACAGACCTAAAATTAAATTAAAAATAAAATAATAAATAATAAATTATAAATATAATAAAAAAGAACAAAACAAAAGATGGCTGAACATGAACACAGGTGAAAAAATGCACGTCGTTTTAAGACGGAAATGCCACGTTGTCTTTTCTGGAGAGTCATGCGTGTTTAAGCGAATGCTATGTGATTCCCATGGCATGCTGGGATGTTATTGGTTTGCTCTGTTGTGCCACGAGACCTGCTATCCCGAGGGAACGTCGCACAAAGGAGCAAAAGATAAATCTCAAGTTCCTCAAAAAGTTCTTTGGTAATCATCAATACTTCTTTTCAAGGTAATCAGGCTCTTTTTCAAGTTGGTAAGCTTCTCAAACGATAAAAATTAAAATTGCACACACACACACATTCACAGGCTTTCCTGTAGCTCAAACAGTAACACCAAGGTCATGGGTTCGATTCCCAGGGAAAGCAAGAACTGATCAGAATGTCAATGTGTTTCTTGAATGCAATGCAAGTCGCTTTGGATAAAATCATCTGAAAAATGCATAAATGTAAATATAAATCTTCAATTTCCAATGTGGGATCAATACAGTACTTACTACTACTTAACAAAAGGAAAGTACAAAAAAAGAAGCTTCTATTACATCAATAACTTCATATTGTTTTTCAGAGATTGCTCATTTCCTCTGATGCCCTTACGCAAAGGCACAGGGACTAATTCCCAGCATCCTCCTATGATAGCAGTAAAGATCACAGCACGGAGCGGAGGCTTAATTACTCCAGCAACAGATACTCATCTCTTCTAATGCTAAAGACGCAGTGATGAAATGTCCTATTACTGAAATCCAGACATTGAAGTCTCAAAAGTACAGAAGCCAGAGCTGGTTCCAGAGTTAATTCTGGCCATCAGGCTTAGTGAAATCTTAAAATGCTGGCTTACTCTCTTTTAATCCTCTCTTTTTTTCTCTCCGACTCAATGTCAGAGCAGTCACATCCCATAATAAGCTACTTTACACCCAAAGACATTATTGCCATGGCAGCTGTATATGTGATGAACCTTGGAGCAAGAGAGAATCTGCTGGATTCTCTCTTTCTCTATTATATATATATATATATATATATATATATATACACACACACACACACACACACACACACACTTTACTGTACACTTTACACTGTTTGTCATCATCCTTTATACAGTAGTGTGAGAATCACGCAACTGAACTGTTCTCACGCCACACAAAACCCTGAAGCAAAGAGGACACTGACAGATAAGACTGATTCAATTATTTTAACATGATAGTCTCAGCTTTCAAATTCTGCTAAAACTTTTTCATAAATTCAAACATTACCGCTCTGTAATGTTTAATGACAATAGTTAATAAAAGATGACTGAACATCAGAAGGTACGTTGAAAGATAGAGTACAAATTTCAACCACAGAAAGAGTCACTAATACAGCTTGTAAACAACGTTAGCATGTTAGTTATCTATAAAAATGAACTATAGAAAGGTTTATTTTAATAAATATATGCACTACATACGCATTTATATTTTTACTTATATCAGTATTATTATTATTACATTTATTTACATTTATGTATTTTGGCAGAATGCATTTTATGCATTCATTACATTCAAGGTACATATCGACATTTTAGTTCTTGCTTTCCCTGGGAATTGAACCCATGACCTTGGCGTTGAAAGCACCGATGCTCTACAGCTTGAGCTACAGGAAAGCTTATTAATTTGAGTTATAATTATAATAATAACACTACTACCAGCTGACATGGCTTACAGCATTAAATGAGAGATTGCTTTACTTGAGAAAAATGAACCTGCAGCTACTGTATCTGATTAATCCAAATGAATCAATATTGAATCATGATCAGAATCAAATCGCAAGCTTATGAATTGAATGTGTGAAATTTGTGTTGAGCACTGAAACTACGGTCATTGTACCATGTAAACATTTTAACATGTTGCTTCATAAACATAAACTCAGTGATATTCTGTTAAAGTTATCAAATGTTTGTGTAACGCACTGTTTTGCGATGGTGCAAAACACGAACTCAGAGGGAGAATACAGTTGAACCCCGACTTACGAAACGCTCTACGTACGAAAAGTTCGACATACGATAAAAGATTTCGGGGTTTTTTCCGCCCGAGTTACGACAAAATGATCGAGATGCGAAAAACGAAATCTCGGCGAGGCGACGATTTCCGAGTTTTGCTTTGATATTCGCGCTGATTTTGGTTCGGGTTGGATGAAGACTACAGTTTGTCCGGTCAGAACAATGATGTCTCACTCAGGGAATAATCCAAAACTGGTGTTTATTAAAGGTGCATAGATCGATAAAACCTCAACGATTGGCACTAATTCCCTGTATTTCACTCAATAAACTATATACAATCTTCAGCCGATCTCTTTTACCTTAATCATCCATCAACTCTCTTCTGTCACGACACTTCCTGAACTCCGAGGGAAAGTTGGAATAGTCCATGTAAGAAGGGGAACACTTTTTACAATCCTGCTCTCCTATTGGTCAGCATCACTCCCACCAGCCTCTCCTGTTAGCATAAACTTTTTTCTAATCACTCATGAAGATTGTTGCTGAAGTCAAAGGGAAGAAGAGGGTGCTTTTCATTGAGTCGAAAAGGGAGATTATTGAGAAGTATGAAGCTGGGTTTTACTTTGTCCCATGCTGAATATGGTGTTTTTGTAGGGCTTGGAACGGATTAGGCAATTAACATGTAAAAGCCTGACCGACATACGAAAAGTTCGACATAGGAAACCAACCTCAGAACGGATTAATTTCATAAGTCGGGGGTTCTACTGTACATCCACACACCACGTAACACTGACAATCACCGTCAAGGACAAGGGAAACATGAGGGTTTAAATACAAGAGGAGATTACAGACAGCTGGCAAACTAAATGGCTAATCACAAACTAGACAGGTGTGGGAAGGAATGGGGAGACACGGGGAAACCCGGAAGTGACAGACGTGATGCGACTGTGACAGTTTGACAATTACAGTACACTGTTTTTGAGTTGTAAGTGTGTGTGAAAGAGGCCTCGGCATGTTTCTTTCCAGTGACTGTTATAGGCCATCGGATACATGGAGACAACCGGTGTTGCCATGGACACCACATACCGCAAGCATTCCTAACTTAATCAGACAGTAATCTGTTCAAAGAGTCATGCGTGCTAATATTATAAAATAAAACATTCAACTTCCTGTGCCTTAATAGCACTAAAAGCTCACTGTACTCACCCACAACAGCCAAGTTGTGTTCAGATCCGCACGCAATCTGCAAAAAAAACGGAGACATTCGTTTGAAAAGACCTTTGACATGCTCTGATCACAGCCCAAACACAATAATCTGTCTCTGTGTGTGTAACACAAGCCGGGATGCCTGAATCGAACATTCCCTGCTGGGAAGCGGGGACGAGGAAGAGGAGGGGGGGATTACACATACAGCCGTGCAGAGACACTTCCTGTACTCCAAAACAGCACAAACACACAACCGGCCCCAAAGCTGGAGTCATATGTCCGTTACCATGACGACCGGTGAGGATGTGAGTGGGTAACCGGGCGTCTCTGGTTGGTTTATTAATGTTTGGTGATCAGAGCTTGTTACGCAGAGGAAATGGGCTGCTGGAGGAGAAAAACACATCGCTAATGCTTTCTGCCAGAGCTGGGAGGATGCCGTCCACACAAACACACTCGTATTAGTGGAAATTATCCCAGTGCATCATGGGAAATGGCAGCAGAGCTGGTGGGCCTGAACGAACTTTGAAACTCCTCTTGTTTAACGACTTCAAATATACAAACCTAAAACTAAATCCACTTTTCTGTATTTGCATTACACTGTGTCCTCTTTTGAAGAGACTTTTGAAAAGCTATCCTTAGCTTTTATTGTCATTTTATCTTGTGGATCAGTTTTGTGATTCATTTAAATATTTGTATATAAAGCGTGTATGAATTGTGTTAAATTAATCAATCTGAATTAAACTTTTTATTTTAAACAAATTTAATACATTTAGGAACTAAATTATCTTTATTAATTTAGAATTAGGTATAAAATAAATTTAATTTATCTACGTATTAATTTTAAATAACTTACAGAACATTTCTTAAATATAATTTGAATTCAAATGTGTATGTATATATACATGTATATATATACCGTATTTATTCCAGTATATCGCGCACACGTGTATAACGCGCACCCCTAATTTTCGATTAAAAATCGGTATAAAATTGTTTCACACCAAGCATTGTAATTGACAAAAAAACGTTGTTGAACACGTGCAGCCATGATAAAAAACATTTATTTATTGTATGACATATACTTATATAACATATGTTATATAAGTTATATATTTATTGACAACATAAACTAATGAACACAATACCGAAATAGAATTACCGGTAAAAATATTTATTTAAAATCATTCAACGTCAGATTCCTCATCAGAGACACTAAAGAGTTGCTCCCATTCTTCTGGAGTTAATTTTTCATCAGTGTCCCAGTTGGCAGGAACATCTGTTTCTCCGGTTTCTTCGGTTTCTTCTGCGTCTGAATTCCACAGCAGGTCGTCTTCTGTGCCGTCCATTTTATTGCTAATGCCTGTCTTCACAAAAAACACAAAATGCCCGTCTTCTCCGTAACGTGTGGGTGAGGAAATGAAGCAGCGAGGGGACGTTTTTTTTCCTTCTTCTTCGCCCTCGCGTACAGTGAGAGGCTGCAGCCTGTAAAATGCGCAGCGCGAACTCACAATTCGCCGGCGCCCTCAAAGGACCGGCCGTCAAAACAAACCCCACCCCAGCCCAGCCCTCATGTATAACACGCTCCCTAACTTTGATTTATTTTTTGGTAGAAAATTTTGCGCGTTATACTCGAATAAATACGGTATATATAAATAAATAAATAAGTAGAAGACATACTGATTGAAACCATAAGAAATACCAGATGGTGATGTAATGGTAATCTAAATAGATAAAGAATACAATTCATAGCAATCAAACATCAATGTTGACTGTTGGGAACAGTGGGACCATATTGAGAACAGTGGGAATATATGGGAACAATGTAGTTTTGATGCAGTGGGACGTTCTGCTCACATCTGCTGTGGACTAACAGAGAAAGTACAAAGCAAGGTCTTCTGCAGATACACTCAAAAGCAGGAGCCTCCTGTCAGACTCCACAACGATGATCTGCATCTCTCGCTGTCACCGACAAAACAAGCCCACATCCACCCAGTCAAGCGCAGCTGACCCCACGCCACACAAAACAACACAGAGGACAGGGACTGTCCGATCCACTGAGGACTGCGGTCAGATTATAGCAAGGAATGATATAACTAAGCACTCTTGCTTAGCTAAGCTTATGACTATCAGTCCAGTCCACTTATACTGGGCAAGAGATGCTCTCAGAGACACAAAGAGACCGTCTGACTGAAGTAAACATTTGTGCTTAGAATGTCATGATGATTACATTTAATAATAAAGGCCATATTAAATAATATAATGGATTAATACATTCATTTTCTAAACAAAACATTCCTTCAAATGAACTTCCACTTAGTATGCTTGAAAGTCTAAAATTATTAAATGTCTCATTACACACACACACACACACACACACACACACACAACACACAACACAATGAATTGAAATGAAACATTGTATATATTTGACATTTTCCAAATATGGGACACAGAGCACCGAGACCCTAGTCGGTGCTTACAGCGGTTTATTCAGAGACGGTTGTTCTCATGTGCCGTTGATAATGAAGTGTGTGACGAGGTTTCCCACACCAGACGTGCTCCGGCGCTGTGATGACACCTCAGGTACAGCGCTGCACTGCGGGAGCTCCGACACAGACAGCTAGACTCCAGCACTCGGGATGGAAGTGTGAAACAGACTGTCAGCTGCACCTTCATGTGTGAACAAACTCATTTTAAGAAATTACACCGCCCAATACTGGGAGTTCAGCTCCTTCACCAGGAAGGAACACAGTAATATGTTTCATCTCCTGATAGGAAATCTCACAGTCTAGAGATTCCTCATGATTGGCCAACACGCTTTTAGACGAAAACATTTGATGGAAATAATTGATTTGAAGGCTAACAGTTTAGAAACAATATAATGTTAAAAAACGTACTAGTACAATTTATGGTATTAAAAGCTTAGTGAGGCTGAAGCTGAAGTTGTGTCCCAAATGACGCACTATACACATAGCTACTTATTTACTATGTACTCAGACGTGAAGTGTATGAATTTGATTATGGTTATAGGGTTGTTATTGATGTAATCTGTTATACAGCAATTTATATTCAAGAAATGTTGCTTGTTTAAGTATAAGAACTTTTTTTACCCATTAGCAACATTCTACATTCCGCTGCTAAGCAACCACATGGAACACTCTGTGACATCACAGTGTGCTTGACTGCTTAGAGCGAACATCACTGTGCCGTATTCTGCATCGTGAACGAGCTCGAGGAGAGAACACACAGCGAGAAGGATTTCACAGAGAAGAGCGATATTTTTACTATACAATGTTTCAAGTTAATTTAGGATCATCCCTTAACATTCTCCAGATAAGGCCATCAACCGTCAGGCAGCAGTCCCATGTGAAGATGCCAGCAATCCATGGAGAATCTATGAAGCCCACTGGCCAGACACCCACGCGCACACCACTCACGCAGACTGGGAACACTGGTCTGACCCGACCTGACCAGAAAACCATCAGGTTGCAGTCGGTGAATCCCAATCACCAGACACCACTCATGCTGAATAGAAACAGCGAGCATAAAAATGGCCTGACCCGACCAACAACTGAAAGACAACACTGGCGCGTTAATAAATCTTCAGTCCTGACTCTGCCTCCGCTGGCCCGTACGGCAGCTGTCAAGACAGACAACCCCCGAGTAACAGCCAAAGCTCCGCTGCGAGACTCTTCGTCTGGCCTGCCACAGCTTGTGACTCGTCGAACAACACACGTGCTCCGAAGCAGCGTGAATAAACCGGCCAGAGAAGAAAAGCAGAGCCCTGAACGTCCAGTACACAAGAACGGCGGATGGAAAAAGAAGCAGGCAGGTAAAGACAAACCGCAAAACCCTGTAAGGCTGCTGGCTTTGAAGGACTTTCCTCCAGTGAGTGAACCAGTGAGGACACTGATGTGCAGAAGAGCAGCAGAGCAGCATTCAGACCGCCGGCGAGCTGCAGCGACAGCTGTCCCGCGGCGAGATGCCTGAGGGAGCGGCGGGGAAATGCGGGTGAGTCCGACATCAGAAAAGTGAAAAGTGGAGCGCACGTGTTTCTGTCGGTCAGCAGACATGCGCTTTGGAGGCCCATGGATGACCAAAAGACCCAGACAAGTCCTCTGCACAGATCCAAGCTTCAATCAGCTCCCTTCCACCCAATGCAAACGGATCCCGATCGTCAAGCATGAGGAACTGGATCAAATATTCCGAATGAGATCAAAACACATTCTGGCTGCAATTAAAGCAGGGAGAACTGCTCCCGACTGAGCCTGGGTTCTCCCAAAGTTTGTATCTCCATTCGGTCACAGATGGAGTTTGGCTGCACTGATGCTACTGGATGAGGACCCAACCCAGCTGGATGATGACACCGCTTTTCTCCAGAGCTGCTTTATTTGATCAGCTTTACACAGTGATTGAATGAGAATATGTCCTATGGAAGCCCATTTCCACCACATAAGAAAAAAAAATTATGACTTACTAAGTAAAATGAAATTAAGTCAGAATTTCAACTTTTTATCTCATAATTTAAAATTAATTTTAATTTCTTTTTTAATTTTTAATCTTAATTTTTTTTTCTTATGTGGCGGAAATGGGCTTCCATATACGTCTCACTGCTCATCAACAAAAAAACATTCTAGCGTGAATAAGAGTCACTGTTTATTTTATTCATACAGTGACACTACACAGTTTTACTTTTACATTTCTTTCTGAATTCTATCCGTTTATTTCTATATTATATTGTATTTGTCCTGTTGTTTTTTCTATGCTGATGTCATTTGCCTTGTGCAATACATGAACATGATTCAAGAAAAATAATTTAAAAACTTGATTTATAAAGGTGGATAAATTGCAAGAATCAACGCAGTATTGCAAAAAATAAAAAATGTGCTTGAACGATAAACAACTTACTGGAATGTTCTATGTTAAGATCAAAGTTAACGGCATTTTAAGTAATGTTGTTTTACAAAATAATAATAAAAATAGCTGCAAGCAGCGATTAAGGGGGAAAACAAGCACAAAGAATTCAGATAAGTCATGTCAGCTGAGAACCAGACAAACTGCAGCAATGAGCAATTACAGACATTAAGATAATTTCAAGAAAAAAACGGGGGAAAAAAAGTTCACAAATACAGTCTCTAGTAATATGACTTAATAGTTTATCTCTTCCGATCTATGGGTGGCGCTGTAACTAAATTAAGATGTTGTGATCAGAAGAAAGGCAACAATGACACATGCAAAGCTTGATATCAATAGACCAAAGCGTTGCAGACATACAGACTCAGAGTCGGTCATATTTGTTGATGTGGTATACGAGAACGGTTTCATCTATCAACACGAAATCCATAACCTTTTGCCGGCATGGGGATTTTAATTTTTTTTTATTTGCAAAAAAATAAAACAAATTCTGGAACAATCCAGAACACACAGTCACAAATGAATGAATAAAACTCTCTAATATTCCTAACTATACAGGAATATTCCTGTGCTTTTACTAATAGGATGGTCGTGTTCTAAACCAATATAAAAGTAAATAGCAAATAAGTCTCATTTAAATGTTTTTTTTGGATGTATGTAACGAATTGCTTTTTTTGTGTGTGAAAATACTTATTTATTTTCAACCAAAACCAAAATACAGAAATGCTCAGACTGTATTAATGAATGTGTGGCACATGTTAGTGACTTTCAGAAGATAAACAGTATAAAAATGAACTTCTTGCAGCTTCATGGCTGTAACTCTTGATTAATGACAACTGAACTAAAATGGAAAAAAGAGGTTTTGGTAGGGTTAAAAATATCCCTCTAGATTAGGAGGACTTATTTTTAATGACACAAAATAGCAAATGTGAGCAATTCTAATCAACTCCTCGATAAAATAAGAAGGAAGTAAATCAACCCCTTCAATTTATTTATAAGAGGTTTGCCATTTTTGTAATGGCATGTGAATAGCAATAGTTAAAAATAAAGCAAATTTATGAAAAAAAAAAACTAATGACAAAAATTTTAGTCAATTAGAGAAATAATGACTATCTACATACAGTAATTTATATAAGGTTATGTCATTGTCATTAATAAGAGTCTGATAGCAGACCTCTACATGATTAAAGCTGCAACTGTTTAGTGCATGAAGTCTCAACACTTCGTTTTTTCAGGTAATGCCTGTCAGTGCCACATACAGGCAAAACAAATGAATACCTGTGGCTTTTGACGATAGACTGAGGTTGAAACGCAGCAAAATGATTGAAATGTGCAAGAAACCATAATGAAGACTGCCATGAAAGCACTCAGGGCCGTTAAGTAATAAGTAATAACGTTCAGTTTATTGTACAGACCAATCGTTTTGCTTCATAAGTCCTCAATGTATTGTCTGGAGCAACGGTCTTCATTTTGTTAGCCTACAAATGTTTTTTTTGACTCCCAGCCAAAGTAGACACTTTTTATTCAACACAACATCATGGAATAGCGCGTAAGTTCATGAGGTGGAGGCGCCTCTGAGTTCCTGTTTACAGCTGGTTTTCAGATACGTTTTGGTTGATCAGATCACAAGTGGATGACGCTAAATATAGGTGGTCTAAAACTTACTGAGCTTGTCTACTTTCAACCACTTCCAGAGGCAAACACATTAGACTAAATTGCTTTCGTAGGTGGTCAAATGCACTCGAACAGCCACAGAAGACCATTATGGGAAGCGCACTAGCCAGACGGGATTTAAACATTGTCGGCTGAAGACCCAAATTCATTTTGAAGATGAAAATCGTACTGAGCACAATGTTCTCTCACCATTCCTGATCTCTAACGCACACTCGCTGTGCTCGGCTGGTCTTGACACTATCAGAGCAGGAACAAAAGCTGCTGCTCTCCGTACATTTTTCCGTCGTCTCCAGGCGGGTTGACATGTAAATTGTGCTAGTTTATCTTGTCCATTAGATCAAAAGAACTAAGAAAAAAAGTGAAATGTTGCTGAAAGTGGACAAAAGAGACGGTATAAAACAGCAGGTGTAAACAGGAATGCGTCTCACTTGTTTACCTGTGATCTGAACATAAAAGCATCATAAAAGTTGCCCATATGACTCAATATATTCCACTAAAATATAAGGCATTATTATTTAAATTGTAATTTCAGTCCTACCTCTCTTTAGTGTTCAACTAAGCAACTAAGTCCAATTTGTCATTAAATCGCACTTTTAAATCAGATATTTTGAAGATTTTATTGATCCGGTTCACAAAAATTGGTTTAATTGATTTGTTCACAAATATAAATAATTGATATCTCCCTGCATGAATCAGAAACTTACTGGAAGAGACAATAATCAGGATATAATGACTTCAATTTCCATCTATTTGGCTTGATTTAATATTATTTATACATTTTATAGTAAAAATTTTAACTTTTGTCCTTTTTATCAGTTTTAGTTTTAAATGTTTTTTCAAAATTTGAGTTAGCAGTTGCAAAGTTATCATTTTAAAATTGTTGTTTTGTTTAATATTTATATCTAATTTTAATTTTATATCAATTTACAAAAATGTTTAAATGAATGATAACAACACCTGTCACACAAATCCATCATATGACTCTCCAAAATCTCTTTATTGCTCCTCATGAGAATGAAAGTGACGAGTGCGAGTCAATGACAACAGAACCGTTCCTCTAAGCCTCAGGCACAGTCCCGCCGTCAAGCACAATTCAGCTCTGAAACGTTATATTCCGTTAGTCACTGAAGGCTAAATGTGTCCCCAGACCCTGCCAGACTTTCTCCCTCCCTCCTAAGGTGTTATAGAAGACATCGTCCTCGATTCCTCTCATCAACATACGCCGTGCGGACGGGTCGCCTGCTGCAGGACATTGTAGCATAAGCAACTTTTGAGGATTAAAAATGGAACGAGGTCCATCGACCTGGCAGAGAGTGACGAGACTGTAAAACACAGTCACGCAAGGAGGCTGACAGAGAGCCTGTGTTTCGCAGCCACGACAATGTCTAGAGCGCATTCAGACCAAAACGTCCTTCTCTGCACCAACTTGAACTTGAAAAACCAATGCAAGACGACGTCAATGGCAAACATCTCTTTTCTCTCGCTCACAGTATCTGAAGGCTGTTCTTTCATTTCAAGGTTCGTGGCTCATCAAAGACAGGAACTCTGAGACTGAGTGTAAAACGCTGGGATTGAGACATTCTCCTCAATACGGACATGCACAGATGCTGCAGTCTCGAAGGTATAAATGATGACCTTCAGTTCAAATCAGCGCCGTGTCTCTGGGCAGGATGCGAGAAACAATTGTGGGAATGTTCAGTGTGTTTTCGCCCCCCACTGGAAGACGACACATACTGCATTCTCTTGAACTTATTTTGTACGGAAGCTCATTTCCACAACTTAAGACAAAACACACACACTTTGGAAAAGCATAATTATGACACGATTCATAATCATCATTATTATTAGATTAAAAAGTCAAAATTATTACATAGTGAATTTGATCAAAATATCAACTCAGCATGTTATAATTTTGATTTATCTCATTTAAAATTTTAATCTCATAATATGACTTAATTACAATTTAGTTTGCCATGATTTTGACTTTTCATAATTATTATTTTTAATTATTCCTTTTTTTTATTCTCATAATATGACTTAGGTTATATTTATTTTGACTTAATATAATCAATATATGAATTTTGACTAACAATTTCATCTTCTTGTCTCAATGACTTAGCATATCATCATTTTGAGATTTACCCATTTAATTTTAACTTTTTATCATAATCATCCTTTTTATCATTTCTATCATTTATAACAATTTTTTTTTAATAGTTATGGTTTATTCATCTCATAGTTATGATTTACCAAAGCATGATTTTTTATGCAGCAGAAACGAGCTTCCATTTTTATGCGATAATTATTATTATTTATGGAATGTTGGTACATTTTGTCATATTGTATTTATTGTCACAAAATGCTGTGCAGTGAGTGGGTTTACCACAGTTAACCGAGATATCGGTGCTAAAATCACTACTGAACAATATATGGCTACTTTTACAGAATATGGATTCTTTTAAAGTACATGGATACTTTAACCACAGTATTATTGACAACATACCTGTGTTGCTCCAAATAAAGCTTTAACTTCGATGGGATGGCTTATAGTTGGGCCAGAACTTGTTGAAATGTCAGGCTCTGTTTCCGTACCCTGATCGGTCTGTCCTAACTGTCCGTAATTGGATCTTCCCCATGTGAAGACCCGGCCACTCTCTGCAAACAGATAACATTTTGTAAACGGCATCACCCAAAAAAAAAAGCAATAAAGATTTGTGTGAGATTGCGTGCAGTATGACTCACCTGTTTTTGCGACAAGGTGCGTCCAGCCGCTGTGAACGTCGGTCACTCTCTCGCCCTGCAGCAGAGATCGATCCAAAGCCACAGGAAGTGGCAGGAAGAGACTCTCGCTGACCAGCTGACCGTGTTTATTGCTGCCCCAGAGGAACACGTCACCTTTAACTGCAGTCATACGAGATTGAAAGGCTTCTGTGAAACTGCACAATCTTTTGTCTCTATCTTGACCAATCAGAAGATAAAATTAGTCTGTGTTTGACTCACCTGTCAAACAAATGCAGTGGGTGGAGCCTGCAACTACCTTCTGTGGGGTCACGTGATCGAACCCTGCAGATCAGAAAGTGCTTCAAACCAAACATAGAATTGAACAGACATTAATGAGGGAAACTAATCAATCTCGTGTGGTGAGGCTGATTTAGCTTTAAGAGCAACTGTGTGTGTGAATGTTACCCGGGACAAGGCAGGGCTCCGTAGAGGATAGATGTGCAGGAACAGGTTGGGGATTTAGCATTCTCTTAGCGTGACTCGACAGGCCAGTTCCCCACTGATAAACACAACCTGATGCTTTAGACACACACACACAATAAACACAATTATTATACTATTAAAATAGATTTAATATCTAATTATAATATTAAATGTAAAAACGTATTATATTAGTATAAAAACGTATACTCATATTTTTCAATGTTTAATAGTCAAAACAAATATACATATTTACAACCAAAACAAATGATTAAATATCATGATGAAGTGGATTATAATTATAAAATTATATTAAATATACAATTACTTATTCTGACATTCAAATCTATATTTATTTCCAATGCTTACAAATATTTTAGGAAAATAATTAAACATTATATTTCAATTAGAATAATTATTAGAATATAATATTACATATATATTTGATATTTATTTTACATATTCATATGTAATACCTGCATATTAAACTTAAATGGTAATTAAACTTAAATGGTAATAAAATATTAAATTAAAATAGTATAATATATTTAAAACTATTCAACATACAATTTTTCCAATATTTAAAACAAATAATATTAAAATATATTTAATATGTAATTACATTTTTTTTTAAATATTCAAAACAAACAAAACACATATATACCAATAAATGCTATTACATATGTATTTAAATTATATTAATTATACAATTATATTAAATATTAAATGTAAAACAAATACTAATATATTAACATTTACGCAAATAACTAAGCCTTATATTTAATATTTTGGATACCTTACATACTTGTTCATATAATTATATATTACATTATAATACTAAAAAACATTTAAACTTGTTAAATAATTAGATTTATATAATTTCTTCGATGAAAAATAATAATATTAAAATATAAATAGAATTAAGTATTTTTTTCAGTATTAAAACAAATATAGATGTTATTTGCACAAATTAAATAAAAGGATATTATTAAATGTACAATAATTTCTTACATTTAATATAAAAATCTATATTTATTTTCAGTATACATTTCAAGACAATTAATTACATACTATAATATTTAATTTGTGATATACTATCACAATATGATATAATATATAATATGATATATTTAAATATACTATATGGTATTTAGAAACAATATAATGTTAATTATAAAATGTAACCAAAAATAGTCACAGTAGTTATACAGTCACAAGTAATACCTGTACTTGCTAATGCATGTCTGAGACCAGCAGCCACACTAGTTACAGGCTCTTTCAGTGTCTGCAAGCAGAACAAAGCATGACTTTATCACAATCCTCACATATACCAACCATCACGCAAGAATCTCACTATGCTCTCCGTTCCCACCTTCACGTGTAAAGGATCTGCTGAGTGTGGTATCCTTGGTGAGACACCAAGCTGTCCAAAAGCATTGGAGCCGCACGCCAAGACGCGACCGTCACCTGACAGACGCAGATCACATATCAGTTATTCAGCACTGAATTAAACGAGAGGACGTCTCCATGGGCAGGTCTAATCAATCTCTAGACAGAACCACTCAAAAACAAACCTCAATATCCCTGACGTCTGCAACCTCCAATCGCCAGACTCGAATAGTCCGTTACAGAGACCAGAATATGAACTTGATATTCAAACACTCACCTGTCAGGATAATCGAGAAGTCCCATCCACAGGACACCTGCTGAACTCTTCCACACCCAGACAAAGGGCAGGGTTGAAAGGTCATGACCTCTGAAGTGTGACTGAGCCCTAGCTGGCCTTTGTGGTTGTGTCCACACATCAGCAGGTCACCTGAGTCTGGGAGGAGAAATGTTGTTGTCATACTTCCAGTTGTCCACTAGAAAGCGGCATTGATCCATAAAGAAAAGAAAAGGTCAGCAAATACAGAAACAGTTTGAGGATTATTTCACTAATTCAAACGACGTGGCCTTTCAGAGTGTTAGCATTAATATCCATTTTTTTTAACAGTGTTATAGGCCAGCTAACCAGTGATGAGCGCCGAATGCCCGCCTCCTCCGGTCACGCAGCGGACCTGCTCTCCTCGCAGTCCGGCTTCTGCGCGCCGCGGCTCGGCTTGATCTTCCGCGTGCCCCTGCCCCAGCTGCCCGGAACCGTTGGCTCCCTGTGATGCGAAATCACGCGTTATTGCGTTGAATTTGTAGGCTATACTTCTTTGAGACTGCTGGTATTACTTTATACTGTCACGCGTATTCTCGTGGATATAAGGATTGTGCAATTACTGCAATGAATTTTATGAAATGAAAGGTAGGCTGAATAAAACTCACCCACGTGTAAAGTACAGGTTTTGACAGATGATTTCCTTCCATCTGATTTAGGCGCTAGTAGATGACATCATCATACGAAACGTCACTGTTAGTGGGTAGAATGCTAAAAATACCACGTTCTCCCAAAGTGGGCGGGGAAAAACATAATGCCCCACGAAGTGGGCGTGGCTTAGTGACTTGGGCGCTGCTTCTAATCTAAATATATTTACCGTTGTATCAAATGTCACACTTTTTTTAAAAATACTGTAATATTCTACTGAAAATTTAAACATATTTAGTGTCCAATTATAATATATATATCATTTATTATTTTATCGAAATGTGTTCAAACAAATTAAAATATAATTATATGGTAGTGGCATATACCGGTAATTATATTTTACATATATAATGACAAAATATAATGATTTATTATCACGATTATATTTTATATAAAAACCTAAATGAATGTTCAATGTTTAAATCAAATATACCCATATGCCTTCTAATAAAAATAATTAAGTGATTTAAATGATAATAATTGGCCTAGTGAAATTAAAATTATGATTATATTTTTAAATGACTTTTAAAAGACTTTTATATTTAAATACCATTTTTCAAATACATTAATGTCCCATTATTTGAAAAATAAATATACATTTTTATAAACATTTATAAAAATATATATAAATATTTAATGTAGAACTATAATGTCCAATATATATACTGTATATACAAAATGTATATATATATAATTTATAATGTATTATTTTAGCGAAATGTGTTAAAATACATTAAAATATAATTATATTATGATATATAATGAAATTTATAATGACTATAATTAAATTAAATGACAATTAAATGACAACTATTATAATATTTTAATAATTTATTAGAAAATAATTTATTATAATGACAAATATACAATTATATTTATACTTGAAATAAAAAAACTACATTAATGTTCAATATTTAAAGCAAATATATACATATGCCTACTAATAAAAATAATTACATATTTCATATTTAAATTATTATAATTGGCTTAGTTAAATTAAAATTATTATATATTTTTTTAATTATGATATTATAATATTATGAAATGCTTTTTATATTTGAATAACATTTTTCAAATACACACTACAAATAATTAAATATTATAACTATGCAATTTTAATTCTACATTAAATTAAAATTGTATGTGTTCTATTCACATGTAAAATACAAGTCACAAACAAATAACAAAAGTACAGTATTATTCAAAGGCAAAGAAATTAAGTACAATAATCTAGCAGAAGATCATAAACCATAAAGAGAGGGGTAAAATGACTCACTCAGTCATACCAGATAAAAATAACATAATAACAGTGAACGGGGGTGGGGGGGGGAAAGAAAATTTCTTACATAAATACCTTTAAATAAATAAACTTGAAATAAGAAAAGGATAAAAAACATATTAAGTATACAAAAATAATAAAGGTCATCAATAAAGGTCAGCATATAACAACACTCAAGTTTGTGCATATATTCACTCATCTTCATACTGAAAATCTTAAAATCCAACGGGCCATCTACAGTATGGATCAGGTACCCATCACTGCATTCATAGAGTTATAGTAATAGAAGATTGTAATTGTTTTCCACAAGACAAATAATGTCCTGAGATCTGAATAAAACTCACCAGAGACTCACCAAGCGCCCCGAGAAACATGGTTATTTGTACATCAGAACATTAGAAGAAACAAAGAAACTGTAAACTATTTTTTTACAGTAAAACAAAAAAATTATAATTATTTATTTTTTTATCATAAGCCCGAATAATTATAAGCATGAATTTAGCAATGCATTTCTCTGTACTTTAAAGTTGAACTGAGACTGAGATACTAAATTACTTATTGTATAGACTTATATAGTTAATCTGTAAAAAATATATTTAATGTCCAATGCAACATTTACACGCATTTTTAATAGATAGTTTAACCTCCAGATCCTACTCCATGTAGACATCCATTTTAAATCAAGAAACACTATCTGTCATGTGAATAACACAGCGTGTACACTAAAAATACTGAATATTAATATCTGCACTCTTTCTGCACTTTTCTTTATCCTTTATAAAATCTGCATCCTTTATTCGTGAAGGTGGGAACAGAGACCATGAGACTCACAATGACAAAAAGCTATATATATATATATATATATATATATATACATATACTGAGCACAAATGTAATAGGAAGCAAATCAGTATACTAAAATAACAAATAATAAATATAATAATTTTTAACAAGTATAAGGTGCCAAATTGGAATTTCATAAATGGAAACTGAAACCACCAAAGCATCAGTAGACATTATCATTATTTGGAGAATGAAGTGCTGTGACAAAACAAGTGTACTTGTGACTGGTACATGAAGTAATGGATGATTTGCTGGGAAATGTAGTTTTTCAGACTCCTAACTGTTTGTTTAGCCTGCTTAGTGCATCTCCGATGATGTCCAACTCGTGTCTTAGTTCCTCCACCACGTTGTTGATGCTGGTCGTGTCCTTCAGGACGTCTACGCTCTGCGTGTACGGATTGTAGCGCACCGAGAATGGCCGCTTGATGGTCTTTGCAAACTCTCTAAAAGATTAGTTTAAAATGCACAGGGTTAATTTATTGACAAAATTATTGTGCTAAATACTCAGATGATTTATGCAGTAACCACCAATTTATTATTAATTGTGAAAATGCAGTTTTGTTTTTGATTGCTCACGCACCTCATTTTGACTTTTGCTTCCTCAAAGGTGTCAGAAATAAAGTAAACATCCTGAAAGGTGGTGATGATACACTCCTGTTTGCATGTCACATTGGGGTCAAAGGGCAAGATCCTGGCATTTCCTGACAGGGCATGCTGGAAGAAAAGGAAATGGATCATCTCTCTCTATAAGGTGAAACCATGTGTCGTTTAGAGAAAGCTTTTGTGGTTCATTACCTTCAGCTCGCTGATGGAGGACAAGAGACCGGCCCCATAAGCTCTCAGTTTCCCTTCCTGCTTACAGAGGCCAAACTCCACAGTGAAGAAATAACACTGGAACATAACATGGTAGTGATAATTAAAATTTTGCATTGTTAAAAATGTATTCATAGTAGATTCATGTCAAATCTCAAGACCTGTTACTTACAGTAGCGAGTTTCTGTATGGAGTCGTCTGACGCCCCCAGTGACGCGAGACCAATCTCCTGACTGAACTGAGCGAAGCTGGGCTCAGCCAAAAGAGGGACGTGTCCGAGAAGCTCGTGACATGTGTCGCTAAAACAGACGGAAAACAGATATATTCAACCATACTGTGTGGTCATACTTTAGATTAGGGTCTAATATGACTTTTGCCTCAATAAACACCCATTTACTGTTTATTAATAGTTAGGAAGGTAGTTAAGTTCTTATTTAATATAAAATATTTTACATATGCATGTACATAAAAATAAACAAATAAATATATACAGTATATATACATATATATATATATATATGTGTGTGTGTGTGTGTAAATATAGATTACATTACAGTAAAAATGAGAAAATATATGTATATATACTGTATATATTTATTTGTTTATTTTTATGTACATGCATATGTAAAATAATTTTACTGTAATTTTACTGTATTTTTATATGTACATACAATGTAATATATATATATATATAAAATTTATTACATTAAATAATTTATTACATTAAAATATATATACATATATAATGTATTACATTACAGTAAAAAATAAGAAAATATATGTATATATATTGTATGATATTTTCTCTTTTTTACTGTATTGTAATTTATTTTTATATGTACATACAATATTATATATAATATATATATATAAAATGTGTTAGTAAATGTAAATTAGTAAATGAATATAATAAAATAAGTATGTAGTATTTTGTTAGTGAATTTATTATAGTGGATGTGACATCGGCATCATTTCTGATCATCATTAATATTTGATTGTTTGTGTACTCACGGCTCGGGTGTGTAGAGAGGGTCTGAGCTGTGTCGGACATATTGAGTGCAGTGAAACACTCGGAAGGCAAGTCCTGCCAGGAAGTCTCGAGGGGAGAGATACCCAGCCACAGGCCTGATGGTGAAGCCAGTGCGCTCTGAAACAGTAAGTCAAGCAATGTTATTGAAAGAGTGGTCTATAAATCCTGAAAACCCCCCAGAATGATAAACTGACATCCATTTCTCTCACCTTTGAGGAAACGCGAGACGTCCTCCAGCTGTGGGATGTTGTCCTCACGGAAGTCACAGTGTTTGGTGAGCAGGGGCAGGTTTTTGAGGTACTCGCGGCAGGCGTGTGTGGGGTAAAGTTTATTCAGCTCCCTGAACACAACTCCCCATGTGTTCACCTCCTCCTCTGTGAACTCAATACGGGGAATGGGATCTCCACTGATATAAGAGGAGAAAAACTTTCATTAGACAGACAGTGTAATAGGTTATAATACAGTATATTATAATTAGGTTTCATATATAATATTATTTGGTACTTATATACATATATTTTATTTGGTACTTAATTTTATATTTTAAGTACCAAAATACATTGGAGGGGTCAGGAAAACAATAAAAAATAAAAGTATTAATAAAAATAAACAATTATACAAATATATTTATATATATATATATATATATATATATATATATATATATATACATATATACATATACACACACACATTTTATGTTAAATTATATTTTAAGAGGTTACTAAATACTCACTGTTTGTAACTCATTGCTAAGTCTGCAAAATACTTTCTCCTTTTGCGATAGACATTGTCCTTGAATCCCTGTTGAAACAGAAGCAAAACAGTAAGCGACATGAATACATCATACTAATGGCATAATCGAGATTAAGTGTTGCCGCTTTTACCGGGTGATCGGCATCCAGGTCGGATCCATACATCAGCACTCGATTCGCACATTTATCCAGATCTGAAATCTTCTTCGGGAACCACGGCACATTCTCCATCTCTGAAAAGAAAAAATTCTAATATTGAGTATTTTTAGAATTGTTAAAAAAGTCACATAATAAAGTGTGATTAATTCATGTACCACTTTCTTCCGGCAGGCGGTTGTCAGGCGCGTCCATCTCGAGCACGTTCACGTGTTTCCTGAGCAGCTGAATGATCTCGTGCAGCTGCTCGCGGTTGCTATCGCAGTCTACGAAGATCTCGAACTCTGAGTTGCGTCTTTTGGATTTTCTGGACTCAATGTGCACAAGGTTGACGTGGTTTTCCTGTTGATTTATAACTGATGGTTAATTGCAGCAGCAAAACATTTTTAATCAAACAAAGGAATGCAAGAAAATCCTAAAAAGTTATTTTTATTACTTATTTGTTCATCCTTATCTCTAGAAGTAGGCAAGCTTATCAGAAAACTAGATGTTCTGCTGTGTGTATGTGCTGCCTAGCGTGAAAAGATGAAAACACAGGTCTATCTGTCCTAAACACAGTGTAGAACAGGATTCTTTGTTTCTACCCATCAGGCGTAGAATCTCACTTGTTCTGTATTAATAAACATTTAGGGAAAGCATTTCCATGACACACTTCACCTGGAAAAGTTTTAGTGCCTTGACAAGCCCACCGACTTCATTTTTCAGCGAGAACACAACAGCAGCTCGACCCCTCTCTGCAGACGCAGTTTTGTTGTCTTTATTCTCCTCAATCTTTGGAAAAGCAGATTTGTTCATCTGTAAAACACGTGCACAAAATCAGATATGACAGATATGTGTCATCAAAGGTCATTAAAATCATTTATTGCTTTACATGACTTGATGTTTATTTGAAGCATCAATAACATCCTCCCACTTCAAATCCAAACCGAAATCATGTGCTCACGGCTTGTCAATCAGATCACGTGGATTAAAGAAAGAGTGTCGTAAACAACACTTAATCGCTTAAGACACACAAACTGCTTTCTTTGTATTCATCCAAAGGTTTTGAACATTCCTGCAAAAGCTGTAAAATCATTTCAGAACTTTTTCCATCCATTTTTTCTCTTCAAAATATATTCTGTTATTTGAGTTTCCACTGAAATTTAATCTCTTGGACCTTTTTAAAGGCAGCAATTCAACCTCAGGTTTTATTTGATTCATTTTTACAGTGTATATTTTGTAGATTTAATTTGATTCTTTGCTCTTGTCTACACCAGATGTGAGCAGTGCGACACGAAGCAACAAAAGCAAAGAAAACCCATTATAATCAGTGATGAGTGATGAGTCTACACTGGATAGGGCACAACACCACAAATTCCCAACGTAAACCTAGTTCTATTACTGGCCAATTTTAAGTGTTCGCGCTATATCTAACACGAAGAACAACTGGAAATTGCATTTCTTGCTTCGTCACGTCCGGTGTAGGCATTTACTACATTTACTCCTGGGTTTGTTTTTAATCCCAAACTACAACAAAGTCCAGCTGCGAACAGGTCATCCGATTAAAGGTGCCGTTTCCTGCGTCAGTTCAGCACCGCGGACAGCACCCGTCATCATGACCTGCTTAACATAAGCACAGACAGAGGGACGCGAGCCCTTACCCAAGGTTGCAGACTTGGGATTAGGCTCAAGAAATCATAACAATAATTTTGATTATTACCGTAATACGTGAAAAAATATATAGTGTATGTGAAGTGCATTGTAGCAGCAAACACCAGTCCGAATGTAAACTAAACCCTCTATGTGTGTCAATCCACACACACACACACACACACACACACACACACACAAAAAAAACATTTTATTCCCTAAAAACTTTATTCTACCAAGGCCATGAGGTATACAAATGATCAAAACTATTTGTTTGTTTACACTAGGTTATTTTATTATTTAATTTGACATGTAAAATGTATTTAAACACATTCAATTAAATTTGATGGCATGAGAGAACGAGTTCCAACAAAGTGGCAAGAAAATATTTAGTATTAATGAATAGTAATAAATAATTCATAGTATTAAATGGTAAATAAATAGTATTAAATGGTATTGAATAAATACATTAATAATAGTGATAATAAATCATCTTCAAATGTAATGAATTAAATGTGCATTGCTTTTAATTTAATTCATTAATATTAAGTTGTGTTATATGAGAATGATGAATTTAACTTAATGTAATGAAATATATAATAGAATTATAGTTTAATTGTAGTTTTTAAAGCCGTTTTTAAGAGTCCCCAAAGCTTGTCGTCTACTGACCATGTTTCGTTTATCAAGCATGTGGGAGAGTAATCGTCCCTGTCCTCGTCTTCCCGACACCAGGATTCCAGACAGCATTAGTGCATTGACCGTGGCAGGGCTCAGAGTCCTGCGATTCACCGTCTCGCTTCAGCAAAGACAGGCCAGTGTCTGTCGTCTTAAAACAATCTCATTTGGAGAGCGAGGAAGCCTATTATTAGCACCCTCTTGTTTTAATCTAACACTGGGATTAGGCTGCAATTAATCGCTCTTCCACGCACATCTCTGTTAAGTGTACTTAATATGATGCATCTTTAAATTTGGTGCACGGAGGATTGGAACATATTGCTAGCAGCATCAACCATGGATATGTTAGACACATGGACAGCATCATCGGTCACCTTCAGCTTCCTATGTGTCATTTCAGAGATCTACGCTTCCTAGAAATCGAAATTTGCTTAAGAAGACTAAATAATGTATTTTCTTTGCATAGAAACAGTATTATCTGGCATCCGTGACCTGCTGACAAATTCTCACCTGAGTAGATACTGCAAATTGACCAAAGAGTAGTTACATTTATAAAAAATAAAAAGCATTTTTAAAATGATGGTGGGAAAGCGCTTACTTCATTGTTAAGTTGCTTCTCTTCCAAAGTCAAACCAAGGTTCATGGAGTCAAAAGATCTTCCTCTGCGCGGTCCCTCGCTTTTGGTTGAGTACATGCTGGTGTTTCTTGTTATTTAAACAAGCTTGTCAGTCTTATATGGCACAATTGTTGTACTACAATGAGACTGTGTGATTTGCTATTTATGAGGACCTGAAAGGGGGGAGGAGGGATGGGGAGTTAATCTTCCTCCTGACAGCAAATGGAAAATGAGCAGCTTCTCACGTCATGGGGATATTCAAACGAGAGATGTACCTTTTCATATTCTCTTTGACGTTCTGCACACAAAAGATCCATGTGTGAAGACAGTCGCTTCTCTTGCAGCAACGCCTACAGGAGACCAAAATGTCTTTCCTGAACTCTCTCTGCAATGGAAAAATCAAATATTATGTCCTTTTACAGGTGCACAATTATGAGACTACACCAAAGGTTTATTTTATTAACAAATATTTAGACATCATAAATAATTCATGTGCAAGCAAGTGGTTTTGAATTCATATTAAACCATTAAATAAATATTGTAAAATAAAAAAGTGAATTATTATACTTTGAACATACACCACAGTCAACATGCACTTCTGGAGATTTTCCCCCATATACTAACTCCAGATACAATTGCTGTACTTGTATTCATCACCATATTAAGATTTTCATATTTTCATTTAGAGTATTTTTTCTTCTCCAAAACCATTTAAATTGCGCCTGCATTTTAGTAAACTAAAAGAAAGTCTGAGAACTGCTGGCTGAGTATCTCTTTTCTGTAAAAAAAAATTTTGTTGAGCTGACTTAATTATATTAAGTGGTGCTACATATAATATTTGATATTGTTCATGCAAACAAAAACACATGCAATAAGAATTTCAGCAAAACTACCATAAAAAAGATTTGGGGTCGGTAAGATTCTTCAACAAAGTGATGCATATATTTGATCAAAAAAACAGTAATACTGTGGAATATTGTTCCAGTTTAAAATAACTATTTTCTGATTTGCATATATTTTAAAATGTATTTAATTCCTGTCATGGTAAAACTGTATTTTCAGCATCATCACTCCAGTCTTCAGTGTCACATCCTGCAGAAATCATTCTAATCTGCTAAACATTGTAAAATGTAATTAAAGTTACTTTAAAAAGCATGCAAACCGATGGCCTTAAACTTTATATACATTTGAACAATAGTGTACAATTGAAATGCTTCACTGGAAAGCCAATTAATTGCCACCTTCTCGTTTTTTATTTTGCAAACAACTAAATAGCTGAAGTAAAAAAAAAAAAAAAGACATACAGTGTGAGTTTCAGTGACATTGTGAGCACTTCATGATTGTATGGGTCAGTGATATTTTAAGAGCATTCACTTAAAGATGTACGTCTGAAGTTATACACATGACTCAGATCTGTGGTGGGTTGTGCCTTAAAGTTTAGGTTCTTTAAGTTATAGATTATATACACTCATCTAAAGGATTATTAGGAACAGCATACACTGTGTTTGACCCCCTTTCGCTTTCAGAACTGCCTTAATTCTACGTGGCATTGATTCAACAAAGTGCTGAAAGCATTCTTTAGAAATGTTGGCCATATTGATAGGAGCATCTTGCAGTTGATGGAGATTTGTGGGATGCACATCCAGGACACGAAGCTCCCGTTCCACCACATCCCAAAGATGCTCTATTGAGATCTGGTGACTGTGGGGCATTTTAGTACAGTGAACTCATTGTCATGTTCAAGAAACCAATTTGAAATGATTCGAGCTTTGTGACATGGTGCATTATCCTGCTGGAAGCAGCATCAGAGGATGGACATGGTGGTCATAAAGGGATGGACATGGTCAGAAACAATACTCAGGTAGGCCATGACATTTAAACGATGCCCAATTGGCACTAAGGGGCCTAAAGTGTGCCAAGACCATCCCCACACCATTACACCACCACCACCAGCCTCCACAGTGATAACAAGGCATGATGGATCCATGTTCTCATTCTGTTTACGCCAAATTCTGACTCTACCATCTGAATGTCTCAACAGAAATCGAGACTCATCAGACCAGGCAACATTTTTTTCAGTCTTCAACTGTCCAATTTTGATGAGCTCGTGCAAATTGTGCCTCTTTTTCCTATTTGTAGTGGAGATGAGTGGTACCCTGTGGGGTCTTCTGCTGTTGCAGCCCATCCGCCTCAAGGTTGTGCGTGTTGTGGCTTCACAAATGCTTTGGTGCAAACCTCAGTAGTAACGAGTGGTTATTTCAGTCAAAGTTGCTCTTCTATCAGCTTGAATCAGTCGGCCCTTGACCTTTGACCTCTAGCATCAACAAGGCATTTTCTCCCACAGGACTGCCGCATACTGGATGTTTTTCCCTTTTCGCACCATTCTTTGTAAACCCTAGAAATGGTTGTGCGTGAAAATCCCAGTAACTGAGCAGATTGTGAAATACTCAGACTGGCCCGTCTGGCAGCAACAATCATGCCACGCTCAAAATTGCTTAAATCACCTTTCTTTCCCATTCTGACATTCAGTTTGGAGTTCAGGAGATTGTCTTGACCAGGACCAACCCCTAAATGCTTTGAAGAAACCAAGTGATTGGTTGATTAGATAATTGCATTAATAAGAAATTGAACAGGTGTTCCTAATAATCCTTTAGGTGAGTGTATGTTATTCATTAAATAAGTTGCATAAAAACCTACATTGGTCAAGTTTGAATAAAAAAAGTAAGACTGATCACCTCTTGGCTAACCGCTAGCAGAGTTAATCTTAACAGAGTGGCTGTTTATGCAATTGGGCCCTGGACCTACAGGATGATTTCCTTCTCTTTGTGCCCAATCCAGGGGTCACGGTTAAATCACGGCAAAAGCCTCCAAGAGGATGATCTCTTCATCAGGCATCAGGCACCTTTGAAGCATTAGACTGAGGCCTTTCAGGGCAGCAGATTTCATTAGGTTTGATGGATGATCTGATTTACCTAAAACCAATTTTCGTTATGTTTGGGATTCAACACTTTTTTAGAACCCAGAGGGGGTCTAAATGTCCCAGCCTTCCTTTGAGGTTTTGGGGCACTTCTTTATTACACAAGCCTGAGAGAGAAGCAGTGGTGAGCAATTTATGAAATGGAGGAAGGGATGCAGAGAGTTTTCTGCTGTGACTTGGCCAATTCTTTGTAGTTCTGATCATTCAGTTTTCTGAGTACTACTGTAAAAAGATTTAGTCAGGTAGCCAAAAAAAAAAAAAGAGTCAGTCTAAATGAACGTTAATTTAGGTTAATATTAGACAAAAACAAAAATATTAATAAAAAAAGATGATATATGATTTGTATCACTGAATTATTTTTTAGAGCAGTTTTTCTGCAGAATTGAATTCAGTTTAATCATTGTATTACTGTTTATGTATTGTATAAAGAACTATGTAAATAAAGATGACCGGACTTGACTATGACAATACAACAACTTGACTGAAATGCATTGTAAGGGAGGTTCACACTAAGTTTAGTCTATTTAAAATAACTTTGGTTTCTGAATGTGGACAACATATGTCTTTCTCTTGGACTTCTAAATTAATTATAAATAGGAAATAATGATAAAATTTAAAATTTAAAATGGTAAAATAATAAATAAATGCAAGAAATTAAAAAAAGATGTAAATGTATGTTTATGACTCAGAATAATGTATAAAATGTATAAATATAAATAAAGTATACAATTTTGAAATTAAGTAATTCTTGCTTGGCAAGGATGCATTAAATCGAACAAGGGAAAGTAAAGACCCAATGTTACGAAAGATTTCTAAGCCACTGAAAATGAGAATAATGGCTGCTGAAAATGGCGTTTTAAAATACACTTCACAATAGTACTGTTTTTAGTGTATTTTGACTAAAGACATTTAGCCTTGGTGAGCACGAGATACCTTTAAACTCTGTAGCTGAAGTAACTGAAAATTGACACTGGATGGAAACTATGATTGGATAAAAGTCCACACAAAGTCTAGTGTAACTGCACCTCGACACAGACGTGTACATGGGTAGGTTAAAAATAATCATTGCATAAATCACCACTCAGTGTTCTTACATCCAGAAGCTTTGACGTTTCACGTGTCAGAGTTTGAGGTGTACTGTGTGTAAACTGAGGAAAACCCACCTGGCGGAAGACAAACAAACTCCTATCAACAGCACAGGCGTTGGAGCCGAGGACCGCTGGTAGATCAAAGACGACGCGGATGCTGCGCTGTCACGGCTGATGCTTACAATGTCAGGCCCCAGGAGCCTTTGAACATCTTTTAGTCTGTTTGTTTTCACATTATGACAGATGAGACAGAAAAGTGAACAACATAAAGTTGAATATTTTCTACTTTATACTTGCCTTGTAATTTGAGAAGAACTGTATTTTGTTCAACTGCACTCATTTTGGAGAGCTCAAGTAGGAGTTTTAAAGACCCATGCTGAAGATTGTTAGTTAGGCGTAGATTTGGAGTTTGAATTCATTTAAGAATTGATATTTAAACATGATGAGTCAGTCTCTCCCACCGACAGCGAGCTCAGTGTTAAATAAAGGAAGCGTTGGCTTACATTATGCAGCCTCTGGTTCTTTTGTGCCGTTTGTTGTGAAGAGGCTCTCAGCAGCAATGGAGAGCGAATGCTCAACGGTACACACTCATATCATTACAGCTCAATCAGAAACAACCACATATATGCAAGGAATAATTGACGACGGGACGTAGACTTATTAGAGAATAATGCCCACCCGAGTTTTAACATTACCAACTCAGCTGTGCATTTTTTCCCCCCAATTACTCATGGGACTGGAGTCAGTTATTCTGCTTAAATGATGGTCATCACAGTCATCGGTCAGATGTTGTATTTCAAGACATTTTCAAAACACTCTTGTGTAGGGAAAATTACTGACGCATCTCATCCCACACCTCCGAGAAACATTGATCACAGACTAATGCAGTTATTAGACAGAGCAAGAGAGAGTGCATGTGTGAATTACCCATGTGTTTATGAGAGTCTATGCATTGTAGTGTTCAGCAGCAATGTCTCAGTGAGAAATGTCATATAGATTTAAGTTTTTTAACTAATTTAAGCAGAGCAGTGTTGACGACACGTGTCTGTGCTAGTGTGTCCAAGCATTTGAGTGGGAGAGTAAGTTCCAATGGCTTACATGGCTTTCCTGTATTTATTTGCTTGGCCCGAGCCGTTGTGGGATTTTGGTTCTTTTGCTGTTTGTAGGTTGTAAGGAACGTTGAAATAACTGAATCATTTGGAGAACTGTAATGCGGTGAAGACCTGCCTGAAACTACTTTAGACGTGCATTTCTCTGAAAATAATTGCACTCTTTAGTACTCTTTAGTCCCAGATTCAAGCAATCAACGACCCCCGTAGAATATGGATGCATATATAGATGTAGGGTAGGCAATATTGGAGAAGTAAGCAATATCAAGTTAGCTTTGAAAGCATAAGATTCCCTTAACCTCCAGAACGCCAGTGTGTAAGAGAGAAGCTGGAGACTGAATCTTCTTAGCAGGTGGCACAGAGGACATGCCCATCCTAGACAGACCCCTCACTGATAACCTGGCCCAGTTCTGTTCAATTCAATCAAGGGATTTACACACGCATAGTGTGATACCTGAGCTTGGCGATCCGCCTTAATCTCAATTATGATACCAACTCTACGGTGCACATGAGGACACAAAATAAACAACTCACTAACACTGCAGTTTGATGATTAGTGGGTTTTCCCTTAAATTTCCACCCTTAAAAAAAAAAACAGAGAGAAAGAACCATTGTCGGTTTCCTAAACAACCTTTCAGTGAACAGGTCTTAAAAGAACCCATTTTTTCTTAATGTGAAGAACATTTTTGAGATTCTAAAGATCCTTTTTCCATTAGGAAAATCTTTTTTGGCTTTTGCTAGCAAGCAACCACCTCTAACAAGAACTGGACGCACGGCATCTGCTCTATGTGAAAAGCTGCTTTGCATTATAAATGAGTTCATCGGGCCAGTGTGTGGCATGAACAATAGCAACACGAGTTTGAATTGTGGAGCAAGAACACTCAGGAAATAATAAATGTGCTTGCACTCAGCGGCATTTTACATTTTGCATCCAAACATTTTAGTCATAGTGTGCATAACTTTTCAGAATTAAATAACGTCACAATGACAAACAAAATCACGTGTACACAAGCAAGTTCGGCACATGGAGTCATTTGTGTGTCGTTGGTTTTGAATGATCTTTTTAAGATTTCCATCTCCGACAGAATAAACACAAATCATACGCTATCGGCTGACAGGAGTTAAAGCATACACTGAATAGTACACGCACCGAAACACCCGCAAACAGCACAGCGAACTCGTCATTTAAACGGCTGTCAGGCTCTGCTGGAGAAATCACTCAGCTTTGACATTTCAAAGGCCAGGAGAGTCACAAGTTCACCAGACCCTGTTTCCGCTCTTGCAGATGGGCTGTCATTGCTGATAGACATCAAAATGTTCCTGAATGCTTCCCAACACTGAAAAGACACTTCCTTCACTTATGTCAGGTACAAGATAAACAAGTTTAAAGGCAAACAGAAAGAAAAAAGAACAACTGTTCACTTCAAGCGTGATAAAATTATGTCATTATTTACTTACTCTCATGTTGTTCTAAAACCGGTTATTTCTCTGTAGATAATTTTTCCTATATAAATACAGTTTAATTAAATTTAATGAATTTGAGAAAGTATTTAATTTCATAAATATCTAAATACACATAAGTAAAAAGTAGGAAAAAGGGGTTCCCAATTTTATATATATATATATATATACACACACACACACACACACACACACGTATATAAAAAAAAAAACTATCCACATTTTTATTTACCTTTAAAACATAATAGTTGTTCCTATATATTAAAGACTAAATAATAAATATTTAATTAAGATTAAATATCAATAATAAGCATTTGTATGTATATATCTCTATATATAAAAATGACACGAGGGTAAATAATAACATCTTGAGTTGAGACAGACTATCAATTCTGAGATAGCGTCAGAGTTATTCTGGGAAATCCAGTATGAGCTAAAAGAAAGTTTCATTGTGCTGCTGTTGACAGGAGAGATAAACAGCAGCTGAAGGAAGATCTGATGAGAGGCAGCTACACAGCCTTTAATCAGCTCCGACCGCACAAGCAGCTGGGCGAACAGCGAGAAAGGAAACGTACGTGCCAGAGTGCACAATGGCAACGTGTGGTTGCATGCGTCATGTGACTACTGACTACTCCAAACACCTCATTCATGTTTAATGACATCCATTGTGAAGTTCTTACCCGATCCAGTTGTCTATTCATCAAATGGAATTTCTGAGGTAATCAATCGTAAAGATGCCACTGAATTTATGAGTCATGATTAGGTGGCTATAATTGTGTTCTTGGTTCTTTGTGATCGGTGACATTAGCTGAAGTCATGCAGTGGCTCCAAAAGCAGTTGGATCTTTAGGACACATTCTTAAAGAAACAAAACCAATAGTTAATGTGAGAAAAATAATACGAAAAAGAACTGGGTATTAACCAATATTAAGTGAAATTGGATAGTGAAAAGAGGTTGCATACCAAAATGTAAGTATCTGGAGAACAGGGATGCTTTCAGATAGACCTTTTGAATGAAGATTGTAAAGACAAAAATATTTCCAGTGGAATAACATTTTGATGTTGTTCACTGTAAAAATGTCTAAAATTAAATAAAAATGCCCTCCCGTTCAAAGATTTGGGGTCAGAAATTTTGAATGTATCTAAATTACGTTTCTTATGCTGCATTTATTTGAAATAATATGACAATTTAAACTGACTTTAAAAAATAATTAATTCCTGTGATGACAGCTTAATTTCCAATCTTCAGAGTCACATGCTCATTCAGAAATCATTCTGCACTGCTAAAGAAACATCACACAGTCATCAGTGTTGAAAACGGTGGTGCTGCTTAACATTTGTGAAAACTGTGATTGTTGAAAAAAAAGTTGAAAAGAACAGCGTTTCTTGGTAATAGAAATATTTGTAACATTATAAATGTTTTTACTTTTAATCAATCTGATGCATCCAAGCTGATTAAATTTTTTCTCTCCAGAAAATAATAAAAATCATACAAACCAAACATTTGAACAGTAGTGTAAAAAAAAATTCTAAATTTTTCTTAGAATGAACTTTTTCCAAATTATTTATTCTTTAAAAACACTACATTCACACCTTAAAGAGTGTTTCTCCTATTTGCATATAAAATAAGTTATTGAAAGCGAGACGTTTGAGGTTTGGGTTTTGTGTGCATTTAAATCCAAGAGTTCCTTTTTACAGCTGATTAGATCACAAGTGGATGACACTCAATACAGCTGTAAAACAACTTCACACATTCGACCGGATTGCTTTCATAATGCTTTTCATAGACTCTCATGTGGTGAAATGCGTTCGCACAGGCCTAAAAGACCTACTCTCCGCCCACTGACCCATTGCGTGATGCTAACCAGACGAGATTTAAACTGTCGACTGAAGACCCAAGTTAGTTTTGAAGATGAAAAACATACCAGGAACAATATTCTCTCACCATTCCTGATTTCTAACACGCACTCACATAGTTCGACATGAAACTGACGTGAATACCTTTAACCGCCGTAGAAAATCAAGAGTGTGTCACAATAACATGCTTAAGGCTTATGAAACTCGCTCTGATGCGTTGAATGTTGTTGCTGCTGCGACAGTTGTGCCTGTGAATGAGTCTCTGTCTGAATATTCGCCTGAGAGTGATTTAAAGATGAAAAGTGCTTCATTTTTAACTGCTCATTTGTTAAACTCTGAGACCTTGAAAAATCTTGTCACATTTACCAGTTTCTATCCGAGCTGATCTTAGAAATTTAATCAGTAAATATCCAACATTGTTTGGTGATTTTCCTACAACTACTAATGTCATAGAGCATGACATTGATATTGGCTCCCATGTCCCTGTTAAGCAAAATGCTTACAGAGTTAATCCCACCAAAAGAAATCTCATGAAATGTGATCATTTAAAACCTATGGTGGGGGTGTTACATCCTATGTTGTTTTAGAGTTTTGTTTCCAGGTTGTCTGATGCAAGAGAAGGTGTGTCCGGCAATCAAGCCACCAGAGATCCTGATTGGTCCAACTCTAGGTTGAGTGAAAGGACTGCTCCAGATCAAGGCCGAATGTGTGCCATTTTGTTGTGCTCCGTTTTGTTGGCTCTGGATTTGGTGGTGTTTGTTGTGAACTTGCTTTTTGTTTCTTTTGACATCCGTTTTCATTAGTCATTATTGCTTTAGACTTAATGTTTATGTTGTGTAAATATTATTTGTAAAACACTCAGTTTAAAGAAGTAGGGAGTGGACGCCGTTTTCTTTTGCACCTATTGTTTGTACTTTGTTTTGAATTAAGGGAGTTAGGGAAGTTGCATTGTATTTTATTTTGGTGTATTTATTTTTCATTAGGGAACTTAGAGGGTATTCAAATTGAGTTATTTTGGTTTGTTATTTTGGCCTTGTCCACTCCTGAAAGTTCTGAGTTTCACTATATATTTTTGGTTGAATAAATTTACTTTTGCATCACATAAGCATTGAGTGAGTACACAATCATTTGTGTTATGTCTGGCCCTAGACGGTTGTAACACACCCGTAATGTTTAGTAATGCATCAGGGAGCAGGTGGTCTTCCGTGGCTGTTCGAGTGCATTTGACCACATGAGCAATTACACTCAGAAAGCACTTCGGTCTAAAGGGTTTTCGACTACATCTGGAAGTGAACGAAAGTAGAAAAGCTTTATATCTGCATTTAGCGTTGTGCGCTTGATTGATCGACCTTGCAGACCATTGCCAACATCTACTAACAGATGAGTTAGTGCACGATGTGTTTTTGCCATTTTAGGTCATTTTCCATCATCTAAACCGGAGTTCTGGGCATCACTCAATGAGAATATGATTGACAGCTGCCAATCATCTATGATAGGCTTTCCCTTCTACATGAACAGCAGTGCTTCTGTCTCAACTAGCCCTGTCAACTCGTATTAGTTGAGCGTTCACTCACACACACAGCGGTCTGGATCCAACCAACCCAAGTGCTTCCTCACCCCGAGGTTTGTCTGTCAGACCAGCCTCAGGTGAAGCTAAAACAGACATGTCAATCAAAAGTCCTTGTATACCAGACCATCTGGCCTTTTTAGGCCAACCAAGATTTCTCAAATGTGGATAAAATTAGCCCCCGTTTGCTTTCCATTCAGCCCATGTCGAGACCCAGCTGAGCGTCTACCGGTGTCTCTCTCAGGTCCTCCTCCTACACGGCAGATTTCCATACGAATGCAGCGCGCTCTGCATATCAATCCACACTCTTAATTAAAGAGCTGCTATATTCCTGCTGGCGTCACACACGCGGGAAGTGCGCAGTAGTCCCTTTCTCCCCGTTCTGATGGCGCAGGCCATTTGGAAAGCAAATGAGGGAGGTGAACGCAACCTGGACGTGCCGTGCACATTTGAGGAGCACCTGACGGGGTTTTGAGCAGCGAACATCAGTAAACACTTGAGTGTACGAAGCAGAGTGTGCGTAAAAAAACGTCACGTTCGTATAACGTGTGCTGGATGCTGTTTTTCTAAGCTTAGAGTGACTTTTCGGGAATGTGTGAAATATTTTAGCGTGAAGCATTATGGTAATTAAATAATTATAATTAAGTACAAAGCAGCAATCTACAAAACAGGTTGTTTACTAAATAGAGATGTCTGTGTGTACAAGTAAAACAATAATATACACAACTTCAACTTTTTAAGGTATAGCGTTTGCTATGAAAGCTATTTTGTTCCTTATCTAAACCAAGGATGAGTCTTTTCACAAGAAGAAAAGAAACTCATCTTCCAGTCATTTATGTCTGACAATTTGTAGCTAAAGAACACTTTGGATTTGTCCAGCCGAGTTCAGCTCGACACACTGGATGAAATGGAAAAGTCCTTTTTTATAATGTCTGCCAGTTTCGGCTCCACCTCGGACAACAAGCCAACCAAGCGCTGGACCTGTAGAACGAGAAAGGATGAGAAGAACTGATTAATCAGAGACTGTAGGGAGCAAAGAAAAGGAAAAAGAGAAGAACGCACAGCCATTATATGATGAGGTACGAGAGTGCCGACAGCAGACACACAGCTCCTCTCTGTCAGATGCCCTTCCTTGACTGCCAACAATAAAAGATCCTGAAGATTAAAAGTAAATATGTTATTATTAATAAATATCTTTATATAATTTTAGAATGTACTTTAAACTTTTAGAATATACTGTAGTAAATTATATAATATCTTGCATTAGAAATTAGTAATTATTATTTTGTAAACTCCAGGATTTTATTTTTATTCATGATTTTAAATTAAACATTTATGGAAAGTAATTTATAATATAAAGTATATAATATATCTTACACTAAAATGTATTTCTATGTTATTTTGAAAACATCATAGCTTTAAACTTAATTTCTTAAATTGACTTTATATTTTGTAATTAACTGTATTTTTTACATAGAATAATTTTACAATTTCTTTTTATTTCAGTTTATGTAAGCATAATAGCTTAAAAAATATTTACAATAAATATAATGGTAATATACAAAAATATTTGTAAATTTTATTTATATTTTTATTCAATAATATAGCAGTTTTCTTCACATCTGGTCCTGGGGAGCCTTTGCACTGCAAGGTTTAATTCCAGCTCTAATCAAACACCAGATCAACGTGTTCAGAGTTGCTGGAGAAATGCAGATATCAGGTTTGATCAGGGTTTGCCCTAAACTCTGCAGGACAACGGCCCTCCATGGCTGGATTTGAAGAACCCTGTATATTATAAGATTACATAACATTTATTAAGTTAGATTGTAATCGTTTATTCACCTTAGTCAGTTCCATAAGGATGACTGAGAGGAACTCAGCTGTGGTTTCAACTAAAGCTTTGAGCTGAACATCTCCTTGTTTCTCTTCTTCTTTCTGTCTCTCTTCTGACTCCGAGTCTCCCGCTGTCCGGCTCTGATGGTATTCAGCGTTGAACTGCAGGATGCGAAAAAGACTTCCTAATAATTCTGCACCTGTAATTGAATAAACAGATGTTGATCCCGAAACTGCAAACAACAATGATGGCCATGAATTACAATTTTGGTACGTTATTTAGTCAGTGTGTTTCGTACTGATGTCCATTTGCAGACTGGAGTGTAACGCAGACAGCAGGGCGAGTGCCGGGGCCAGGAGAACTTTCTGCTCCTGCAGGATGAGAGGAGGGTCGTCCGGTTGACACAAATCCTCACACACGATCCCGCACACAAATGTCCACACCGCACGACCGCAAGCTCCATCTGACACTGCAAACAAAGAAGAAATGGCCACATAATGACCATACAGCTTTAATATGGATTCAAAAAATAAAGTGAGATCTTTTAAGAGAAACAAGCATCTATTTTTATAAATATTAAATTATATAATTTTTTATTAAACCACATTTAAAGGTTACATAATTTTACAAAAGTTTTCCATTTCAAATAAATGCTGTTATTTTCAACTTTCATTTGAAAAAAAAAAAAACCTGCATTTTTGACAAAACAATTAAGAGAATTAACATTTATAAGGAATGTTTATTTTATTTGCTTGTTTTTGTGCATGCATGTATATGTGCATATATTTTTTTTCCTGTACCCTTTTCCTTATAAATATTATCTCAATCCTTGCAACTCATTTTTTTGATTGTATAGTAAACTCCATATCTCTACATTTGGGTTCTTAACGTTTAATGGGGGTTCGAACGCAGGATCTCTTGCATCCAAAATGAGAATCATATCCCTTGACCAAAATCCTCATATTAGACTGGAGTAATGATGCTGAAAACTACAATCAATTATATTTTAAAATATATTCAAACAGAAACCAGTTATTTGTGAGGGTCGGCATGTGTGTCTCACCCAGAGCCTGCATGCCCTCTTCTACTGTAGTCAGAAGCTGGAGCGAATGAAGATACACTTCAAGAGCCTCTGGACTCTCTGACCTACAACACAAAACCCTAAATTCATATGATTTCCAAATGAACACTGATGTGAATCAAGGTAAAACATCTTAATCTAGCAGCAGACAGAGGAAGAGGTTGGTAAACACCTCGGACAGACAGACAGACGAGCAGAAGGTCACATCACTTTAATTCATACGTGTCACCTAAGCTGCGTGGCTGCCTCAAGCAGAGAGGACGCAATGTCCTGCTGCATGTCCTTGTGTGGGTCACTCTCGCTGGGTGGGGTGGACACCCAACTCTTCATGATCTCCTCATCCTCATCAAAGAGCTTATCCACCAGCTCCCCAACCTTAACCAGCAAATCCACTGCAGAGAGAGAGATGCACGTTTTTGTTACAATACTTTAGAGGTAAACTACTTATAATAAACTATTATCATTGAAGGTTTTCAAATATCTGGATTTAAAAATTCTGTAACCTTTAAATGTTGTGTAAAATATTAAATGATAACTAAAACATCAACTTTATAATAATAAAAATATGTAATCATTTTAAATGTTTACTTAATGTTTATTGCTAAAAACAAAGCACAAAATTTAATATAATTTTTATTTAATGTTTTGATGGAAAACGCAACAAAACCCCCCCCCCCACAAAAAATCTAAATCCATAAATATGAAACTTAATAATAATATTATTATTGTACAGTTTTATTTAATGTTTTCACACAATATCTGTATTTTAAAAGTTTGTTCTGATGTGACAATATTCAATGTTAATAATTAAATTATTTTTTAAAACTTCATTATATGTTAAATAAGAACATTTTAAAAATGACAAACATATATTATTTAGCTATGTTGAAAAAAAAAGTGAATCGAAATGATTTCCCTTTAATTTAACATTTGATTCTTAGTAACTACAAGCCAACATCTAGTCCCCAACTAGCTAGAGATTTTTTTTTTTTAATACACAATAAATAGTTTATTAAACAATTCTATCAATTCAATTTTCATTGTTTAATGTTTATTACTTAAAGCAAATGAATAATTTTGAAATAATGAATGTTAAGTTAATAATAATAACAAATATTTTTACATTTGTATTTAATGTTTTTTTCTGAAAGAAAATCATGAAAAAAGCATATTAGAATTACTACTAGCTGTCATTAACGGCTAATGACAACTCAGGATTAAATAAACTGTAAATAGCATAAAAACAAACAAATATATATTTAAAGTTTATTGATAAAAACAACACTTTTTTCTTTCTTTTTTTACAAATATGAATGTTTCATGTTTATTTAATGCTTATTGCACACACATAAAGAGAAGGAAATTAAAATTAATCAATTATTAGATAAAAGAAAATTATTATTTTTTAAATATTAATTGTTTTTGTTTTTTTTCTTAAGAGGTTCAGGCACTTGTTTGCCCCATTCACTGAAAGTAGCATTAGCAACATCTTTACACATCACGGACCGTTGGTGGAGCTGCTCATGATGAAGCACAGACTGCCGCACACCGCCGACTGCTGCCGTATCCTCTCTAGCCACAGAGGGGTGACAACAGGCTGAGACATGCATGTTAGCAGCAGCCTGAGAGAGAGAGAGACAGCATCATTCAGAGAAAGTCAAACGTGGCATTTACTGAGAAATATTCTTTCTCAGGGCTCAAGTTTCTAACAGGGCTTCAGCAGAACTGACCTGCAAGTTTCCAAGAGTGTAGGTGGGTCATTGTCTCCGAGCAGCAGAAGTAGCACAGCACTGAGAGACAGAGAACGTCACACATGGTTCAACTGAACAAAATAAGCAGTGCTGTACAGTAATACCTTGAGATACAAGCATAATCCGTTCCAGGACGAGCTCGTAACTCAAAATGCTTGCATCTCAAATAAGGTTTGCTATATAAGGATTCCTGCGATATCACATAAAACGTGGTTTTAACAGTAGCGGCATGTGTGGAGGAGGGAGGAAGGGAGTTGTTATAGATATTTGATTCCATATCGTACTTTACACGCACTTACAGTTAACATAGCTTACGTATTAAAATATATATATTCCATTTACATGATCTCATAATTTATATTCGAACACAACTTCGATACAATTGTCACGCTCTTGGAAGGATTTTACGCTCTTGATCTCATCCTTCTGCTTTAGGATGGTACATGTGTATCATCATACATGTGTGCTTGATCACGAGGACACCACGCACATATTTATCCACAATTTCATGCTTCATTTCCATGGTCATGTAACGAGTTATAACTCTTTCACTCTCTCACGAAGGTGAAGAAACATCGCATGTATGTGGATTGAACTTTCCACTCTTATTTTCTAAATGTTCAGTAACACGGTTGTTTGTGAAGTATTGTTGGCAAGCTGCCCACGTGTGCGTGGGATTGACACATCCTGCTAATAAAGGCGTCAGCGTCAGTAAGCTGCTCATATCTCAAATATTTACTTGTATCTCAAAGCAAAAATTCTGCTCGAAGGCTTGCTCGTATCTCGAGACACTCGTATCTCAAGGTATTACTGTATTTAAATGAATCTGTTTAAATGAGTCTCACCCCAAGTCAGAGTTCTGGCTGAGAGAGACACATGTGTCATGGAAACAGGCCATATTACCCAGAATTCCGACGCAGATTTCCTGTAATGTCACAAAATGTGTAAAGTCATAAGCAAGCAGCAAGAGAAATATGACAATTCATCCTACAAGCAATATGTAGGTGAGTTACAGTTGTGAAATGACGTACAGTGAGCCGTGGACTGCGTGACTTTGCGATCACACCCAGCAGGATGTCTGGAGCCTTGAACTCTTGAAGAAAGACAGCCACGTCCTGGACAGAAAAACATGTAGTGTTCAGTAATACCTTGAGATACGAGCGTCCCGACCCAAGCCCCAAGAAAATGTTTACTTTGAGATACGAGTAAATATTTGAGATACGAGCAGCTTACAGACGCTAGAGGTGTTCAGCACTCGGAGCAGCTCAAGCGCCTCATTTATGGGTAATTGCATATGATCTCCACTAGAGGCAGCTTGGTTTTACAGCGGGGGTTACCGGGGGCGACGAGTGATTCACCAGTATTAAGCTGTGAGCAGCACGAGTTATGAGTGTTCAATAATAATAAATATGAGCTTCTGAGTCTATCCAATACACAACATGGGAAGAAACACAACACTTCCATATTGTGTTCGCGTTATCTACGTAATCCCTCCCTCCTTTTCCTCACTGTATCGTGTGTCTCGAAGGCAAGAACTCATAATTAAAACCACATTTTATTTCATATCACAGGAATCCTTATATACTATAATTTTGTGTGTGTGTATGTCTCTATAGCAATTAAAACATGTTTTATCCATTGTTATTAACACTAATAAGGGAGTTTTTTTCTGTTAAGGAGGGGTTTTTTCTGTTCTTTCTTATGGGAAAAATTTGAGATACGAGCAATTCGAGTCACGAGTTCTGTCCTGGAACGGATTACGCTCATATCTCAAGGTATTACTGTATACAGGTGATGATGGCCATGTAGGAGTGTGTCGAATGCAGTGTTACCTTACCTTATCCATAGCCATGTCCCATACTTTACACAAGTCCTCTTCCAGATCATCCGTCAGTTCCATGGAAGAATCACTCAGTCCACTTTCTTGATCGGTCACCATCTATAAAGGTAATTAAAGTACATATTAAGAAGGGGACCAAGGAGCTGATCTCATTTGTTTAATTAAACATTTTTTGTTTTGAGATCATTTTACATATAAAATAATAAAGTGTAATTTATACATAAGATTTTATGTAAAAAGGATTCAAATTATATTTAAATTTAAAAAACACAAAACATAATATGCAACTTTTTAATGACACACACATGCGCGCATATATTACAAATACATCTTATATTTGACTGTCACCATTCTGCTTCCACTTTGTTCTCTTGTATATCACAAACTTTTGTGATAGAAGTGATATTTGGAGTACAAATTTTTTACAGGAAAATATACCGTTTTAAAAAATGTAATTGAATGTGGGTGACACCTGGTGGATATTTCTGATACTGCGCCAAAAACTAAATCTCATAGGAACTTAGATTTTTGTGATATCAACTTCAAATTTGGAACACAACAAGGTTAAACATGTAGCCTAGTTACACAGGCTTTGATTTTATAGTAAAATAAAATGTGTAAAATATATATTTTACATAAAACCTCTATAACTTTTTCATTCTTTCATTTTTTTGTAGTGGTTTGCTAAAATCTACTGAATAAAAACTTAAGTCTACAATCCAAAGCATTCTTGAATTACAACATTTGAGTCTGAATACAGCATTTTCACATCTATTCTCAGAATGTGAAGGCTAAGTATGATAACCCATTCTTGGAATTTGTCCTCTGTATTTAACCCCTCCAGGTTGGTTCACATACACATTAGGAGTAGTGAACACACACACACTGCAAACTGTGACACACACCGTGGGCAAACGTTTTTGCTGTGGCGCCCGGGGCATGATTGAAGATTAAGTTACTTGCTCAAGGACACCGCAGTCATTTTCTGAGAAATCGAACAACAACCTTTGGTTTATGTGAGTCTCGAAACATTAGGTCAGGGGGGCCCAAACTTTTGGCTTGTGAGCTACTTATAAAATGACCTACCTACTATTGAGAATTCTTTATATGCACAATATATGTTGGTTTAGCTTGCAGAAGTTAGTTAGAAGGGAAGTCAGTGTTGTAGGTTTTATGGACAGATCGAAAATGCCGCTCCACATTTCCCTTCTTCAGTATAGCGATGACAGACTGACAGATGAGGAAAAACACTTTAAAAATTACATGTTGAAAAAAAAAGGCCCACCTCCCACTCTGTATGGAAGTGATAAGCTGTTGACATCTTTGTCCAGACCCCCCACTCATTTTTCTACCCTTTCTTAAGTTTAAAAGACATAAATTGGAAGCGATCTTGATAGCTTGCTAGTGTTTCGCAGCACTTGGCGTTGTTGTGCGCATGCGCCGTGACCCATGAGTCAGAAAAGGTAAGATGTCAGTCTGGCTGCTCTGACGTGTGACACATTTCGTTGATTCCACACGATCTACCCACAATACCTTTGCGATCGACTGGTAGACTGCGATCCATGTATTGGGCAGCCCTGCATTAGCCAATGACAGCTTTTGATTTAATGATCACAGACCCACAGAAATGGGTTATTGTGTATGTATGCATTATATATATATATATATATATATATATATATATATATATATATATATATATATATATACACACATTTTAAATTAAACAAAAAGCATGTCACCAGGCCAATAACACAGAAGTGGGATACCTGAATATACCTGTGGGATACACATGGGATACCTGAATAAGGCGGGTCAGGGCGCTGAAGAGCCAGTGTTTGCTGTACACCGTCTCCCCGATGGCGTCCGCCTCTTCCCCGGTCTCGCTCTCATCTTCCTCGGGTGGAGGCGATGGGTTGCGGTGCAACTCTGGTGAATCTGCATTGGACGACCCACAACTGTCTCCATCCACCTCCTGAGTGCATCCGTCCTTGTGCTCTGATGAACAAACCAACATTTGACATAAATGCATGAACAAACCTCGAAACGATGAGATTAAACGCATGAATGCAAAAAATAAAATTATATATAAACAAACATAATGCATGAACAAACCTCGTTTGAACGCATGAATGCAATATATATACAGTATATGCATGCAAAATCTAATACAGGTGAATGACTACATGCATGTTTAATGTTTACTCGCTCGAGATCATAAATGCATGCATGATTACTGTAAACAACGTGTATAATAATTCGCGTCAGTCCACCACGCTTCTGCAAAACAACACTGACAAAAATAATAATGATGAGCTTAGAAAAAATGATCGGTGTACGTTTACATCTCGAAAAGTCTTCCAGGAATATTTATATTATAGTACCGGTTAAACACAGTGACAAATATTGATTTAAAATAAACATTCACTGCAAACATGAGCAACACTAAATTAATAAACCTACGCATGCGGACCTACCCATTAATATTGACTTTTGACAGCCAACGCTAAAATTCACACGTATATCAGTGCGGGAAACGCATCTTTGTTTAACGCTTTGAATAAAGCAAATACTTCCGCCTTCAACTCCTCGAGCATCATGGGAAATAATGAAGAAAATAAAAGTTGGCAGAATGGCACAAAAAAGTAATTGTGTCACGGTTTAGCAAGGAAATAATGTTTCTGTTCAGTCGGTGACTATTCACTAAAGTGTTTCAGAATAATTATACAGCTGTAAATTATTGTCCAGAACGCAACAGGAACACTTCTTTATCTGACGGTTCTGTATCTCTCCGGATAAGATGGGCAGGGGGGTTTAAGACTGTTTTAATTAATTAATATTTTTTAACTAGTTCAGTTTTATTGTGAAAAAAAAAACTGTTTTGAGACCAAAAACGTGGTTTGAATGTGGTTTGAATTTGAAGTTGATATAGATCTGAATGCGATATAAATGTTTCTGAGCCCGTTTCCATGCTGCTCTTTGAAAACGGAAAAAAACTGGTTGATTAGTTATTTTATATAATATATTCTGTATATAATATATATATATATTTACTTTATTTTACAAAGTTTTAGCAATGAATGCGATTTTTACACTAATCTTTATCATAAGTCTGATCAGAAGCTGTAAATTATTCACACACAATGAAAAAAGTACATTAAAATAACACTATGCAAGTTATTATTTAGCATTTAGTTATTTCAAATCTATTATACCATGGTCTGAATACTCGATTTTGATTGGCTGGAGTGTGTGCAGTGAAACGGTTTAATGCGCAGGTAGTTCCTGGTCAGTTTAATCACCGTTCGATATTAATGCTCTGTTTTCATTGAAGAGCGCGCACACGTCACTCACACAGAAACATATCGACGCTTCCCCGCGAATTTTAGTGATAAAATATCTTCGATACATTAAATTTATCGGAAATGAGGGGTTACATCGCTAGTTTGAAGGCAATAAACCCATAACTTAATTGTTAATGGAGAGAGAAAAGATGCGGAACAGATAGGAATACATAACTATAAATGTAGGACTCAATTGCATGGGAAAGGATATTTATTATAACAAAAGAAACATAACACAAGAAAGGAAACACCCCACGAGGGCGAAAACATTAACTAAACATCATAACTAGACAAAACCACAAAACAAACCGGATAGAATGGATTTCACAGACACAACCTACAGTCAGGAAACAGGCTTGCCATCACAGGGTAAGGTACTACACATACGATAAGGATGCGACAGCAGATAACAAACACTAGGGAATATATATAGGACACAGGAGGAAGGGTAACGAGCAGAGAACAGCTGACAACACTCAAGGGAAACAAGGTGGGCGGGGTTTCACAATGACAAGACTAAAACTACGCACTACTTTATCTCAATGTCTGATTAAAAACGGGAAGATTGCTGGATATAACGAGCCGTAACTGAAGAAAATAAGTTTTACCCTTCCCCTCAAATATTGAGCTGTTCACATCAATAAGAGATTTAAGCCTTCAAATGACAATGGTATAAACGGGATAATCCAGATGAGTTAAAGGACCAACTAGCGGTTAAATGCTTGAATCTGATTGGTTAAATGTTAAGTGGTGCAATTATTTAAAATTATTTATAACTGCATTACAGTTCCATTTTACCCCGCCCCTCCAATGGCATTTTGGAGTTTGCAATGGAGGCAGATACATGAGAAATAAGTCCTAAATACAAAAGCCTTTTAAACCGTGAAAAAAAGCTATTAATTGTCTTGCTATTACAGTATTAAAATACGAAAATTAAAATGAAAGATAATATGACAATGTGGGACAATGAGAAAGTCTAATGCAACTACTGGTTGGATTAATGTACTTGTTTAACTAAAATAAAAGTGTTTGCGCGAGCAGTTGAGAGAAAATCTAGCGCAGATCCGCTCGCGGATGTAATTTCATCAGTTTTGCGCTCGTTTCTTTTTGCCATGGATTTTTTTGTCACGCATCTCCACGAGTCTTCAGTATTGTGTTTGGGTTATCTACAATACATAACCTACGTAATCCCTCCCTCCTCCGCCGCTACTGTATCGTCTGTCTCAAAGGCAAGAACTTGCAATTAAACTCACATTTTATTTTATTTCACAGAAATCTTATTTACTATAATTGTTTGTGTGTGTGTGTGTCTATAGCAGTTAAAAACATGCTTTTTCCATTCACAGCACTAATAAGGGAGTTTTTTAGAGGGCCGGAACGGAATAATTATTTTTCTTTTATTTCTTATGGGGGGAAATGATTTGAGATACGAGCAACTCGAGTTACGAGCTCAGTCCTGGAACGGATTATGCTCGAATCTCAAGGTATATTAACTAAGGCAATACATTCTATATGTAAGGAAGGAATATATATATATATATATATATATATATATATATATATATATACATTCATTCATGATATGCCTAATTTATTCGTTCATATGTATGAATGAATGAACACAAAACCTGAAACCAGCATCTGGCCATGAACTTGACAATACTTGCGCCACGATCTGCTGTTTGAGCTACAATGCTATAAAAGTAAATTATGTTGTCAGATGTGTTTTATTGGCAGGAACATTTTGTGATGCAATTGCATTGCTTTGAAATGTTAAGCTCACCAAAGCATGTAATACACTGAGTGCACAATTATCCTTGCATTAACCTAACCTAACCCTTGCTGAAATTATAATGGTCCTTGATTTTGGGATTTTCTAGTATTCATTTATGATTAGCCATGGTACATGTTTGTAGCCATGTTTGTCCACTAATATAGTATTACAGCTGTAAATGCCTTTTGTTATTACAGGAACAATACAATTGTAGCTCTTTTAGCACATGACAATAGTCTTCAATTATTTGTAGGTCATGGAATATTATTTTTTGCATATTGAATTTGTTAACATGTAAAAAAAAAAAGAAGTAGCCAATTTCATGGTGTGAGAACATCAGAATTCTTCAATCTTTATCAGTAGATTAAAAACTTTTACAAGTTACATGGATAATTCATTAAATAAAGGTAATATACAGGATCTTTTAATGAATACATCCTGGAACTCTGGAATTACAATCAAGTATTTCAATCTCTAACAAACATGAACAGGTTTCATGAGGTTGACTGTAGATCAATACTATCTCTGTGTAAATAAATGCAATATTTGTAATTGCCATATATGTATCTAAGTTCTGTGATAAGAATCATATTTTTGTTTGCACACAACGCAAAAGAAAGAAGGAACATTAGGGATGAAACAGGATATTGATTTTACAATAAATAATGAAAAAAAGCATTGCATAAATAAACCAGTGAATCATCTGGTATTTAATGTGTGCCAATGGAAATTTGATTGGCTGAACAACATTGCAAAAGTACAACAGCATCGTGACATTTCACTTTCACATCCTTTCTCTTGTTCACCGATACCAATACTGCGCTTATGTACTCGTACTCGTACTCAAGAAAATGTTCCGATACCAGCAAGCGATACCAGGTTGCATGTAAAGTACAGTGCTTATGAAAAAAAAAACAGACAACAGAGCAAACAGACATGGATATGGAGGTGTCAAAGAAAGATTTTCTAGGAAGTAAATATATCGAATGAATGGAATGTTAAACAAACTATATATTTACATATATATAGCTGCTGGATGCAAGCTGTTAAACAAAACGAGGCTTGGATTGAGTTTGTAGTGGCACAGCTTGTCAAGCACATTCCTTTTGCATCACTGATGGATATGGTGAAAAGTTTGTAGTGTTATCAGATATATCAATAGCAAAGACGATAAAAGGAAGCACATATTACTAGCGTTAACTGACAATAAAAGAGAGAAAGAGAGAGAGAGAGAGAAAGAGAGAGGGAGAGAGAGTGTGCACACTTCTGTTATGTGCTCTTATTTGCTGGGCATGTTATTTGGATTGAAACTAATCTGTATATGTTAGCAAAAACTTCTGTTTATGTACACTTTTTTTGTAATCTGAAATTAATTAAATGTAGTTATGAAAACTTAACTTTAGTTAGATGAATTTAAATAGGATAATTACAAAAAATAGCCTTAGCATAATTAGCTGAACTTAAATTGGAGACTTCTGACAATTTATCTATTAGTTATCTGAACTTTAAGAGCTGTAGCTGTAAAGCTACTTTAATCAATATTACATTTATTAGTACTAAATATTAATTTGTAGTTTACAGTTTATTTAGACTAAAATTATGGCAAATTAATCACAGTAACACATTTCAATACCCAATTAGAGTCAAGTCAAGTCACCTTTATTTATATAGCGCTTTTTACAATGTAGATTGTTTCAAAGCAGCTTTACAGTGGTCAAAGGAAAAACAATATAAACAAAGTTTGTTTGGCTGAACAGCAGCCCCAAAAGAGCAGGCGAATCAATAAATTGATGAATTTTAAGTGTTAAGTTTCCCCAACTGAGCAAGCCATAGGCGACAGCAGCAAAGAACCAAAACTCCGGCAGGTGACGTACAGAACGGAGAAAAAACCTTGGGAGAAACCAGGCTCAGTTGGGGGACCAGTTCTCCTCTGGACAACAGCCAAACAGTGCATAATTATTATATTGACAACAATTCAAGTTCAATATGAAGTCCAATTTGGTCCGGTTAGAGATGGGTTCATGATCGTCACAGGGGAGGGTTTAGTAGAGTCACGGTCTCCGCAGACACTTCAGGGCAGTGTTGTGCTCGTGTCCAGGTCTTTCATCTGATCTGGATACGGCCCGGATCCAGCTGACCACGGTAACCTCGGAATAAACAGAGAATAATATCAGCGTAGATGCCATTCTTCTTCTGATGTAATCGAGTACATCAGGTGTTATGGGAATGTTCCCGGTTCCGGTTGACCTAAATTATGCAGCCTAACAATCATTTTACATGATTTGGATTAAAAATGTATGTATAATGTGTTATGTGTATGCCAGGTTGAAGAGATGTGTTTTTAGTCTACATTTAAACTGACAGAGTGTGTCTGCTTCCCGAACTGTATTAGGAAGACTGCTCTAGAGTTTAGGAGCTAAATAGGAAAAGGAAACTTTGATATTCTAGGTATTATAAGCTGGTCAGTATTTTGGGATCGCAATGGACGTGAAGGACTATAATGTGTTAAGAGATCGCTCAAGTACTGTGGAGCTAAACCATTTAATGCTTTGTAAGTCATTAGCAAGATTTTAAAATGTATTCGGTGTTTAATAGGAAGCCAGTGCAGGTTTGACAGGACTGGGCTAATATGCTCAAACTTCCTGGTTCTAGTAAGAACTCGAGCTGCTGCATTTTGGACCAGCTGGAATTTGTTTATTAAGCGTGCAGTGCAACCATCTAGTAAAGCATTACAATAATCTAGCCTTGAACTCATGAACACATGAATTAACTTTTCCGCATTTGTCTTTGAGAGCATATGTCGTAATTTAGATATATTTTTAAGATGGAAGAATGTCGTTTTACAGATGCTAGAAACATGTCTTTCAAATGAAAGATTGGTATCAAAGAGCACACCCAGGTTTCTAACTGACGACGAAGACTTGACAGAGCAGCCATCGAGTGTTAGGCAGTAATCTAGATTATTACATGCTGAACTTTTTGGTCTAATAATTAGAATCTCTGTTTTTTCAGAATTAAGCAGTAGAAAGTTATTAGTCATCCAATTTTTTATATCAGTTATGCATTCTGTTAATTTAGTGAATTTGTTCGTTTCATCAGGATGAGAAGAAATATAGAGCTGAGTATCATCAGCGTAACAGTGAAAGCTAATGCCATGCTTCCTAATAACTGCACCCAAAGGAAGCATGTACAGGGTGAAAAGCAATGGTCCTAGTACTGAACCTTGAGGAACTCCATACTGAACCCATGACCGATATGACACCTCCTAATTTACTGCTACAAACTGATAACGGTCAGATAAGTATGACTTGAACCAGGCTAATGCAACTCCACTAATGCCAACATAATTTTAAATTTTATTATTATTATTTTATTCATAATTTTAAAGTCTATTCAGAAGGATTTTGTGGTCGATTGTATCAAATGCAGCACTAAGGTCCAGTAACACTAACAGAGAGATACAACCACGATCGGATGATAAGAGCAAATCATTTGTAACTCTAATGAGAGCAGTCTCAGTACTATGATATGGTCTAAATCCTGACTAGAAATCCTCGTAGATGCTGTTTCTTTCTAGAAAGGAACATAGTTGTGAAGATATTGCCTTTTCTAGAATCTTTGACAATAAAGGTAGATTCGATATAATAAACTAATTCTGTAGGATCAAGTTGTGTTTTTTTAATAAGCGGTTTAATTACGGCCAGCTTAAAGGTTTTTGGTACGTATCCTAATGACAAAGATGAATTAATAATATTAAGAAGAGGATCTATGATCTCTGGAAGCATCTCTTTCAGTAGCTTAGTTGGTATTGGGTCTAGCCTACATGTTGTTGATTTTGATGATTTAACGAGTTTAAACAATTCTTCCTCCCCAATAGCAATGAAGGAGTGGAATTTTTCTTCAGGGACACTAAAATTTACTGTATTTTGTGATATTGTAATAGACGTTGCATGGTTATAATTTTCTCTCTAATATTAGGAATTTTGCAAGTAAAGAAGTCCATGAAGTCATTACTGCTGTGCTGTTTTAAAGCAAAAAGGGTTGAGGCTTTATTTCTTGTTAATTTAGTCACTGTATCAAATAAATACCTAGGGTTGTATTTGTTTTCTTCTAAGAGGGTAGAAAAGTAAGTAGATCTAGCTGATTTTAAGGCCTTTCTGAATGCAATAGAGCTGTCTTTCCATGAAATGCGAAAAACCTCTAGCTTAGTTTTTTTCCAGCTCCGCTCCATTTTTCTGGCTGCTCTCTTGAGGGCCCGGGTGTGCTCGTTGTACCACGGTGTTAGAGGTACATTTAGAGTACAATTAGAGGGTATTACCCTTCTAACCACATAGAAAAGTATCTTATGCCTGCCTCAATGTATGTCTTATGTTAGCCTCAGTTTGCAAATAAAGCAATAAGAGCATTAGCAATTCAAGTTGGATTACTTGGATTATATTTAATAAGCTCACTACACAATTTACGTTATAGAAAGGCCCTTTGTTCAGACATTTACTTAAAAAAAACAGTGAAGATTATTAAACACCTTTGATTTTGCTTCATGACATTTTAACTCATTGTGAAGTCTCTCAAGTTCAATGAAAATAAACACCACTAAAAAAACAAGATTAAAAAAGCAGAGCAATACCTTATGTTGGTTCTTTTCTGTTCTCCCTGCTCTTATCCATCCTAGGCTGCATGGATGGCCAGACAGAACTTAATTTGTGTTCTGAAGATGAACATGAACTTGAAGGCGAGTAATTAATGACATAATTTTCATTTTGGGGTGAACTAATCCTTTAAGAATGATACAATTAGTTAAATGATGCTGAGGATTTACACACTACTGGCAGGTGCAAACATTAATCATATTACCCAAAGGTAGTAAACAAGTAAAGAGTAGGGGAGTGAGAAGTGTGATGTGTATAATAGAATCTTCTTGCAGGCCAATAACAAATAAGTGCAAATTTATTTAAATTACATTTGACTTTCCGCTTCATCAAGACACTTCATAACATTTAGAATTTCTGGAATTTAAAGGCCTCTCTTGGTGTTGTAAACTGCAGGAGCAGTTAAAAAACAGAGGCAAGCCTATTGAACTCAAGAGCAACCTGTCAAGGATAGATGAGATAAAACATTAATTTCGTTTAAAACTGTTATTGAACATTCCTCTGCATATAAATATTTATCTTACCTATATATTAAATGTTAATTTAAGAAATATACTTTCCAAACTTACTTGTCTTAGAGTGAATAGTATAGGCCATATTCTTCTCACTGAGACATGGGTCTCATCTTAATAAAATAAAAAATAAAACCTGAAACATCTTCCTGCACCCCTGAACTAAATTAATTTACATTCTTTCAGAAACAACAACAACAAAAATTGTATATATATATATATATATATACTGTATATAGTGAGAGAGAGAGAGAGAGAGAGAGAGAGAGAGAGAGAGAATAGAATCAATATTCTTTGAAATATTGAAAATATTGTTTTAATTATCACTACTGTGTGTGGTATATAATGTATATACAATGAATATTATTTTAAAATCATCAACAGAGATTCATTGAGTCATTGTACTGACCCAAGCAGCTCAGTACATAAAATCCTAAGCACTGAGCCCTATTGAAGCAGCTCTAAATATGTGCTGTGCTATTAAATGAAAGTTGAAATATGATACAGCAATAGAATGAACTGTGACAGTAACAGAGGCTGTACATTTTAACAGGAAAATAACTGGAGGCAATAAATATATCCTAAAAAAATTAAACAAAAGAATATGGTTAACATATTATGCCATATAATTGCAAATAGATCTAATAGTTCTTCAGACAACAATTACGTCCCTCATATCCTTGTTTAGTTTGAGATGATGATTTGAGATAAATGCTGATTTGCCTGTGACAAAGAGATTCTCACCATCAGATTTGCATGAATATTGTTTATTCTCAAAATAGCTATAGGACATTAACATTGTTTGGTTAAACGATAGAATCTCTTGATGATGCATAAGATGGGGCGCACCTTCAAATCACAAATGGCATTCTTCCAAAAGAAAGATATAAATCACTATAAAAGGACTATTTTTGAATAGTTCTCTTTAGCCCTTGAGCATGGTTGTTTTCACCATGGGTACTGTGATGATGTCTCAAATATGGATGCTGAGATGGGTCGTTTTACTGTTTGGGCTGCAGTCAGTACAAGCAGGTTAGCTTACTATAATCTGCTTTGTTCTCCTTTTTCAATGCACAGTGTTATTGTAATAATAATGTTTTTTTTATGTTTACAGACTCATTTATGATAGATGAAATGATGATGGACAGCACCCAATCTTCCGTAATGGACAGCACAACTGGTAAATATTTCATTTTGTAATTTGTTGAGTCACAGAATAAGCCGTTCTAAAAAGGTGGGTTTTAAGATGTGATTTAAAATGAAAAGACTACAACAATTACTTATTGCTAAAGGTAAGGTGCTCCAATGGCTTTGAGCAATACAGCTAAAAACTCTGTATTCCATGGTAGTCAAATGTACAGAAAGTCTTACAAGGGTTATAGAAGCAGAAGATCCAAGGGATTGGGACTCTTAGCCTGAAAGGAAGTCAAGTCTCCTTTATTTATTTAGCGCTTTTTACAAAACAGATTGTTTCAAAGCAGCTTTACAGTGGTCACATGAAAACAAATAAAAACAAAGTTTGTTTTAGCTGTATAGCAGCTCTAAAAGAACAAGCAAATCAATAATATTGAAGAATATTAAATGGTATGTGTCCACAACTAAGCAAGCCAGAGGCGACAACAAAAGGAGAAACAACAGAGTTGTCAATAATCAGTGTAAAATTCTCACAATATTTCAATCATGATTTAGTGCCTGCAAGTACAATCTCAGTTGTCTCACTGTTAAGCTTATGACACAAGTCAAAAGATAAAAAGGTGGTAGTGTTAAGTTAGTCTGTGAAAACAAATGGAGCCGATTGTTATCAACATAACAATGGAAATTTAATCTGAATTTACAAAAAATATAATCTAAAGGCATAAATAATAAACAGGAGAAGGCCCAATACTGAGCCTTGAGGCATTCCAGTATAAATCTGAAAGGTCTGTCATCTAATCCGTTTTATTTTTACAAACTGAGTTCGACCCAATAGATGAGAATACTAATGAGGGATATAGTGATTCCAAAATATTAAAGATTTATAATTGTTTTAACTGATTAATTGTACCTGAAATAATCAACAATTATTCTACAAATAATATATGTAGAGAGACTGAACTCCTTATACGATTCAAACTGCTTGATGTTGATCTTTTTTTGTCTTCTATTTTTAGTGTTCCCTGAAGTGAGAATCACAACTGAAGGTATGCAGTCCTTCAAAAAATAAATAAATGTAATCACTGAAACGACTTTTTCAGTGTCAGTTTAGTATTCAGAATGTATCACACCTTTATAAACTTTCTCTCTTGATTCAGTTGAACCGAATCCTGACCATCAGTCCACGATCTGCAGTACATGGGGAAATTTCCATTTCAAGACATTTGATGGTCATTTCTTTGAAGTGCCAAACAAGTGCGACTACATTCTGGCCGGGTTGTGTGACGAAATGGAGAATTCTGGTTTTAACATTAAGATGCAAAGAGAGACTGTAAATGGCTCAATCACTTTCAGCAAAATTACAATAAGTCTGCAGGGCACATCCATTGAACTCACCAATAATGACATCCTCGTGGACAACGAAGTGTGAGTTTATTTTATTATATTTTTAACTAAACTTAAGACTGCATCCAATTGACTTGTAGTCTGAGCTCAAAAAACAATGATTTTGTATTTATACAAAAAATTTTTTGTATTGAATGATGATTTTGTTTTCTTTCTTTAACAGGGTGTACAATACAACCTATAAGAATGGAGTTGGTGTTGAGCTGAGCTCAAGTGTTAAGATCTCTAATAAAAATGGAGTGACTGTCATTTGGGAGAAGGGCCAGTCTTTATTGGTATGCTATTTCTCTCTTTATCTATTTCTTATATATACGACTACTGTATTTAGTATTATATTTGGGTTACACTTCATTTCCATTGTCCACTTTAGACATTCTACTGACAATAAGTAACTTTACAACTATATATGAACTAACTCTCAATAGAGTATTAATAGACTCACTTTTAGGTTATGATTAGGATTAGAGTTAATATAATAAGTTATTTATAGTCAGTAAAATTTCTGTTTTTGAGAAAAATCAAAAGGAAGCATTAGTACATATTAAACAGGCTATTAATAAAGACATGTAGTTGTAATATTATATATAGTAAGCAGAATGTCTAAAGTGGACAACCAAAATAAAGTGTTACCTATATTTGTGACATAGTAGAACAAATAAGGCCTGACCTTTAATGATAATTTATTTTACAATATGATGTTCCCCAGATTGAACTTTCAAAAAAGTATCAAGGCAAGACCTGTGGACTTTGTGGAAACTACAACGGCGATAAGAATGATGATTTATTAGATGGTAAACCTCCCTTTGATGAAATCAAAAGTAATTTAGCGAATCATATTTTAATATATGATATGCAAACATTTCATTTGTATAGATAGTCATCTGGCCACATGGAAAGTGTTTCCATCTGAATCCTGTGATGACATCACAACACCTCCTAATGATCAGTGTGAAAACCAGGTATTATGATTATTATGAGTATTATGAAGTTGATGCTATTATTTTAACAGATTTTGGAGCTGTACCTGAATTTAATTACATGAACTGTAAAAACTGAATTTTTATTTTTATAATTATCAATTACTACTTGGAACATCAGTACTGATATTTTCTGATAGAATCAAAGAATCTGATATACTCAGTGCATAAGATGAAAAAGGGATGCTATTATAAATTACAAGTGTTCTCTGAAATGTTTTTTTTTTATATATATATATACAGACAAGTATTTGCCAGCAGTATCTCAACAGTCCAGGGTTCAGTGATTGTGTCAATGTGATGGACATGAGTTCATTTGAAAAAGCCTGTGTGAACGACCTGTGTCAATGTTACGGCAATCAAGACTGTCTCTGCAACACACTCACGGAGATTTCACGACAGTGCACACATGCTGGAGGAAAACCAGGAACATGGAGGACAGAAGAGCTCTGTCGTGAGTATCAGTTCTGGTTCCATGAGTTTGATGGAGAGAAAACATAGGGGAACAGTTCACCCAAGAATCAAACACATTTAATATAAAATAAATAAATAAAGCTTTTGAAGAAGATTCTTATATTATATGTATATATATATATATATATATATATATATATATATATATACAACACTTTTGTAATGTTTTGATGTGTTCTTCTGTGGAGCAGCAAAGTCATGTCCTCTGAACATGCAATACCTGGAGTGTGGAAGTCCATGCAAGAACACCTGCAAAGATCCAAAGGCGAGTCTATTGTGTAAAGAACACTGTGTGGACGGCTGTTTCTGCCCAGAAGGTAACCTTTTACGATAAGAGACAAGGTTTATCGTTCGCTCTTTTTATTCGTTGTTATCTGTTTTAAAATATTGTTCCATTTAAAGTTTTGTGCCAGTAAGATGTTCTTGAAAGAAGTCTCTGGTCACATTTGCTCACTTGTCTGGCCTTCTTTTTTGTAAAGGCACCGTGGAAGACGACATTGGTCAGAGTGGTTGTGTTCATGTGAAAAAATGCCCATGTGATCACGATGGCACATTGTATCAATCAGGAGAGTCTTACGAACAAGCTTGTAAAAAATGGTAACATTTTAATTGAGATATTTTAGAGTCATATTTAAAATCTGTCCCCATGGTAACACTGCTGGATTCTGTTTCAGTGAGTGTGATGCGGGACACTGGAATTGTACACAGCTGGAATGTCCCGGAATCTGTTCTGTTGTGGGAGGATCTCACGTCACCACTTATGATGGAAAGAAATTTACCTTCAGCGGAAACTGTGACTACATCCTCACTAAGGTCTGTCAGGAAATAAAATGTTTTCTGTCAAAGATAAATTAATAAGATAAATGAAATTCATTATTATTTATATTCACATGGTTTATATAACACTAGGAAACATTATATAGGTTGCTATGCCCCCAAATACAACACACATTGCATAATCTGGAGGTACTTACAGTTCTGTTTTATTCCAGCACTCTAATGACAGTGACATTGCTGTCGTGGGAAATCTGGCACATTGTGAAATGCTCCAAAAAGACACGTGCCTACATTCAGTTACTCTTGTCATCTCGGGTACCATTGTAAGCATTGGGTTTTTATCTTTATTTTTTTTATTGACTGCTGCATTATTTCATCATTGAAACTTTAAAATAACCAAAATATTTATATAAAATATAGATATTTTTAACAAAATTTTTTTTTCTTTATTCAGAATGACACAATTACTTCCAGTATACTTCACAATCATTTAATTTTTATACTTTAAAAACAAGCATAATCCTTCAGGTTACAGTTATAAAACATACTTTCTTTCTTGTTGTTTTACTAACAGATCAGTTTTTCCTCCGGTGGAGTTGTGACACTGAATTCAAACAGCCCATTTAAGCTTCCTGGTACCATAGGTGGGTTGTCCAAAATGGGGGATTAAAAAAAAGCATATTCAACATAAAATTCTTTTACAAATGTAGATATCCTGTTGGTATATTAGCATTAACAAAATCCACTGTTGCCTATAGATGTTTTGTATCCTAACCACCCATCATTGTCATATCGTTGTCCAGGTCCTGTGAGCATCTTCCAGCCCTCTTCCTCCTTCATTATTGCTGATATGAAGAGTCTTCGTCTAGAGATCCAGTTGGCTCCAGTCATGCAGCTGTATATTGTAGCAGGCACTGAAGAGAAAGGGAAGATGAGTGGTGAGTAAAAAAAGAGTTAATTATTTAGTCATTTTGCTTGTAATGACCCCATCCACTGCATCCATATTTAAAGAAATAACTTATTAAATAATAAGTATCATATAGACACAGTTAATAAGTCTATTTAATGACTGTGTGTATCTTCCTTTAATTCTACACCTTTACTTTCTCAGGTCTGTGTGGAAACTATAATGATGTCCAGCTAGATGACTTTAAAACAGAACTTGGCATTACAGAGGGCACATCAGCAACCTTTGTCAACTTTTGGAAGAAAACCCCATACAGTTGTCCAGATCTTGAAAACACAATTGACAACCCCTGCAGCATGCATGCGGAGACAGGTACTCGTACAACATGCACTGGTAACAGGAATTGAAGAGAATATAAGAATAATCATAGGATAACGTCTGTGTTGAAGTATGCCAAAAATAACCAGCTTGAATGTTTTGGGGGGGATAGTAGAGGACAGTGACCAATTACAATAACAGTTCATTTTTGTCATTGTTAAAATCTGTGTTTTTACTGTTATATCAGAGAAAATGGCTGAAGACTGGTGTTCCCGTATTAAAAGCCAAAGCGACGTCTTCTCACCATGTCATTCAAAAATACGTCCTGAGATTTTCTACGATGTGAGTCTTTTTGCAAAAAATTCTATAGTATGTCAAATATGATATACAAAATTGAAACCCTCTTTCTTAATTTGTGTTTCATCATTTGCAGTGGTGCGTCCATGACACGTGCAAGTGTGCAGATATTAAGAAGTGTATGTGTGCGGCTCTGTCCAACTACGCCCACGCATGTGCTGCCAAAGGAGTGATTCTCCAGGGCTGGATGGATTCAGAGCCCTGTGGTGAGAACTTTATAAAGTACACACTCAAACAAATATTTATATGTGTACTCTGTTACAAATGTGTCTTTGCTGCTCTCTTGCCACACAGACATTTTTAAGAAGTGTCCAGGCAACATGAAATACTCCTACGGCGTGACCAGCTGTGACAACACCTGTCGCTCTCTCAGTGGACAAGATAACACCTGCCAAGGGTCCTTCACACCTGTAGACGGCTGCGTCTGTTCTGAGGGAACATACCTCAATGAAGCCAGAAACTGTGTTCCTGCTGACCAGTGTCCTTGTTACTATGACAATCAAGTCATAGAGCCATCAGAAACAGTCTACAAAAACGGTGTTAAATGGTAAAAATATTAGTCCAACATACATTATTCACACAGAATTATTATTGATACATATATAGTATAGTATCTCTATACCATATAGTAGTAGTTTATGGCTCTTGATGGTTTTGTTATATTACAGCATCTGTAACCATGGCGAATTACAGTGCCACAAAAAAGGTGAGCCAAAAACACCTCTTCTGCAGTACCACCTCTTCTGCAGTATCACCTGCCATATTAAAATCTGACACATCACTGAGATACAGCAACACTAGTATGATCTGTGCAAGTTTTCTTCTAATCATCCATGTGCCTGTTGTTTAGACTGCATTGGTCCAATGGTCTTCTTCAACTGCTCAAATTATGATCAAGGGCAAAAAGGGACGGAGTGTCAGAAGACATGTGAAAAACAAAACCCAGACAATTGTGTGAGTTGTGATGGATGGTTGGATGAGAAATTAATAGAAGGATGAAAAGAATATCAAAAAAATGTGTTGTATTTTTATAGTGCATTGATGTCATTACATAAAAAATCTGTCAAGGAACAGGATATTGTACTGATGCTGGACCTTCTTGATTTGTTTTTTCTGTAGGTGAGCACAGGGTGTGAATCAGGGTGTATGTGTCCAGATGGCCTTCTAGCTGATGGAGAACGTGGGTGTGTGGAGAGGGAAAACTGTTCCTGTGTCCATAATGGACACACTTATTCACCTGGAGAACAAGCTCTAGAGGACTGTAACACCTGGTGAGTCAGACACCCCATCATCATATAGATTATTAAAGGGTTACGAAACACTAAACTGCATTTTACACTACAGGCAAAAACTATTTTGAGACTTTAGGCTTTTTGCCTTTTCATAGAGTTATTTTCACACTAGTGGAAAGAAAACGTCCAAAATGTATTTTTAAGTGTATCTCTTATTATCACTTTTTTTCTATTTGCGTCTGTAGATTTCAAATATAGGACATATATTTTAAGGTAGTTTTCTTAAAATAATTTCTCCTGCTCTGACTCAGAAATCTCTACTTCCTGGCTTTATCCAATGTTCAGATTTTTGTTCTAGAAATGTACGCAGATTAGTGCACATTTAATTAGAAAATACCTAATTTGCATATTAACATAATTTCAAATTTTTTTTGCTATTCTTAATAAAATCAATCAGTGGGTGAATTCCGGTGATCGTTTGAGATACACCTTGCCTTGAAAGCAGATGAGAGTAAACGGCTGAAATTAGTGAAATAAGCAGTCAGTTCACTTCTCATAGTGGATCAGACACCAGGCATGTGTAGATGGGGGTCATTTGGGGACATTTGGGGTTATGCGCAGCAAAACTCGCTTTTCCATTCTACTTTTACTAATTTCATTGTTTTTTTATGTAAACACGTGCTAGACAGACACGTTATACAGTTGCGCTCACGTCACATATCTTTCACGACACAAAAAATAAAAACTGATAATACTAGTAATGATAATGGTTTGGTAATAATTTGAATATATTGTATATTTCAGCACATGCACAAACGGGATGTGGACTTGTACGGAAAAGAAATGCTATGGCACCTGTACCATCTACGGTGAAGGTCATTTCAGGACTTTTGATGGCAGGAGATATAACTTCCACAGAGACTGCGAACACGTTTTAGCCCATGTATGTTTTTCCTTGTCTGTGTCATTCATTTGTACAAGTACATTTGTCACGTATCTGTATTTGTAATGTGCAACTCTATTTAAACATCTATTTCAACTTGCAAAAGTATTGCAACTGTTTAGTCACCTCTGTGTCAACTTCTTTACTGCCTAACATATGACTGTGTGTAACCCCTCTAGGATAATTGCAATATGAACCAGACTTCCACCTTCCGGCTTGTCACAGAGAACAAATTCTGTGAGACCACCGGCACTATCTGCAAGTCAATCAGTCTCATCTTTGGGGTGAGATTATTTCAAAGCACGAATGTAGTAAAATTGTAAAAGTAAGCAACAGAATTTAGTAAAAAGAATGTAGTAAAAGTCTTAAGCGACATATCCAGTTGCATATATTGGAGTTATTGAGAATGTTTTTATACTCACTATTCAAATCCTGCAGCGATTTGACTGTCAAGTTATAAAGGGATTCTCAGCCTCATTTACTCCAAACTTGAAAAAGGTTTCAATCAACTGTGGAGAGTGCATGAAATAACTCAAAACATGTGATTCTTGATCAATAACTTGTTCTTTAATTAATTTTGCTTGTATTTAGTGCTTAGTTCAGATATGTTTAACCTTATTGTGGGCACTCATTATATGAATAGAATTATGTGAGTTAAATTACATTTATGAATATCTTATATCTATAACAAACAATATTGCTAAGATACAGCTCACATAGCAATATATATTTTTCATAGCAGTTCAATAGCAATAACCACAGATAAAACACACACACATGGCCTAATGGCTCTGACTGGTAAACCAAAGGCCGTTGGTTTGAGATCTCAGTAAATGACTGAGGTGCTCTTGAGCAAGGCACTTAATGTTACGACTTCTGAACAAGAGAGGACCCAAATGCAGAGATGAGTGATTATTTATTTATTTACAGGACAGTAGACAGGGCACACGCCGGTGAAAGTGAAGTGACGAGCAAAACAGTTAGACAGGGCACACAATAGGAGAGCTGGCTAGTCAGGACTTAAGACTGAGAAGACGCTCAGGCCGATGGAGGAGATGAGACAGTGGCTCACACAAAATGAACAGCATGGACATGTGTGAAACAAGCTCAATATAAAGGGAGCAGAGCACATGAGGGACAGGTGAACATAATCAAGCAAATGAGGCCTAGAGACAAGGGGGCGTGGAAACTGGAACTGAGGAGGCGGGACAAAAGGAGCACATGGCAAACACCAACAAAGACAGAGCCATGTGCTCAAGCACAAGACAAACAAGCACACATTAAACAAAGAAAAACAGACAAGACTGTCAGGGATCCTGACACTTAATCCTCAATCGCAACCCAGATGCCACAGCAAAAATGACTGCCTACTCATAAATTTTTCATTCACAATGTCACATCGGCAACCGCATTTGATCTTGATATGTCCCGTTTTCACACCACTTTACAGTAGCGTCTCAAATACTGTCTGTATAAACGTGCAGAAGGAGTTAAGCCTGTATTATCTTGCCAAAAACCATAGAGACAGTAACCAAAGTAATATCAAACATGGTGACGTCCATAAAACTGAAAGGTCCTACTCTCCTTGCTAGCGGGGATTCAAACATGCATCTTTGGCCTGCTTCTTCTACGCTAACATGGATGCTAAAGACCACAGTCTCTGAGTGCTAGAGTGCTTAATGTAGCAAAGGGCTCCGTTACACTCACCTCCCTAAACTTCACTCCCATCCTGGTCACGGCACTAATGTAACCCCTCCAGTCCCACTCGTCCCGCTTTAAGCAGGATTCAAACTGTCTCCGGCATGGGAGGTGGGCGCACTACCAATAACGAGGAAACTAAAGTGATATTTCTCCTTTGGTTTTATTACAAGCAACACCAACTTGCATCCACTTCCTAAACAAAGATCTCTCTGCTGCATGCTGGTACTCACACACCTGCAATGGTTTCAGTGGCCAAACAGCTTCTTGAGTTCTCTCACGTGTTCTCAATATTTTCCAACTTATATTTTAATAATACTTATAATACAAATATTTTCTAACTTATTTTAACAATATCTTTTTCATGCAATTCCACATTTAGGTCGATGAGATACGCTTATCCGAGGATGGAGTCAAAATTCTTAAAGGCAATGGCACTCATTATGAATATAACATACATTCTGCGGGAATATATATTGTCACAGAGGTCAAAGGACTTTTGAACTTAATCTGGGACAATAAAACAAGTCTGATCCTCCAGCTCCATCATGATTTAAAGGTATGTTTTCCTTAAAGGTACACCCATTCACACACAAACAACTACTTTACCATTTGTAAAACTAATCACCTAAACATCCACATGATCTCTATGAACAGGGTAAGGTATGTGGACTTTGTGGAAATTTTGATGGCAATGCGAACAATGACTTTAAGAGGAACGATGGAGAAGTTGTGACGGATCCAGAGAACTTTGGGAATAGCTGGAAGGTGAATCCCAGCTGCCCAGATGTGACAAACGTGAAAGAAAATTGTAAAGAGGATTCACATCGGCGTGTCTGGGCTGAAAAACGGTGTAACATCATAAGAACCGATGTCTTTAAAGATTGCCACGCACTTGTAAGTAATAGTTTAAACTATTTTGTACAGTTGTTACATTTAATATGTAATTCTGTGATGTTTGCATATTTTGAACTGACCAACTGCATTTATGGGGGAACCCGTTGGTGAAACTACTGTCACAGAAATTACACTTCACCTTAAAACATTTGGAGAAACAAGACAAATTTTGGCCTTCTACTTTTAACTTTTTGTTTATACATGAGAAATGTTCAGCCGTCTTTGGATTCATCAATATATAAATAGGAATAAAAATAATACAGTCAATTTATTTTTTAAAGGGATAGTTTAATCAAAAAAGTAAAATTGCATAATTTACATTTTGTGGGACACAAAAGAAGATATTTTGGAGAAAAATTGAGTTCAATGGGTGTGTTTCTTTTCATACAGTGAACGTTAGGGGGGTGCAATTTAGTTGTGGATCACACAAGTTGGGAATGTCATAAGGATCAGTAAATGATAACAGAATGGGTGTTTTGGGTTGAACTATCCCTTTAATATTTGATTTGATTTATATTTATCTAATTAAAATCATATTAACTTACTAATTCTAAGTTAATTCAACTTAATATATTTACTATCAGTAACCATGGGAAAGAAAATCAAGAAATATTTTTTAAAACCTCTGACATGAAGAAATGTTCTGTCTCTCTGCTCCTAGGTGGACTCTAGCCAGTATTATGAAGACTGCAAAACAGACACGTATGCATGTGACAGCGGCGGTGACTGTGATTGTCTCTGTACTGCAGTGGCAGCTTATGCTGCTGAATGCCGTAAAAAAGGAGTTTGTGTGGCATGGAGGAGCCCAAGCACATGCCGTGAGTCCTGATATTTCAAAAATGTCAACAAATATTTTACTTTAGCCTTTAAACATACACAATACAATATTAAATGTAACTGTTTCTTTATTGTACTATTCTACAAATTTAAATAAACGTTGATGATTTCTCTTCTACTATAAATGTTTTCATTGTACTGACCAAAGTGGTTGTTCATACAGCTTTATTCTGTGACTACTACAACCCTCCGGGGCATTGTGAGTGGCACTATAAACCCTGTGGACCGCCCTGCCAGAAAACCTGCAAAAACCCCTCAGGAACTTGCTCTGATCAAATTCCTCTCCTTGAAGGTTTTGCAGAATCTTTTTTTAATTCTTTGGACATGTTTTAAATACTGCCCCAAAAAATTCATGAAGGTTAAAAAATATGAATTTGCTTACATTTAATTGATTAACATCAATTAATATTTTAAGCAAACTATTTGTGTATTTATTTACATTTAACTTTTGCTGTAACATTAAGCACAACAGTCATTTGTTCACCTATGTCAAAAATGTTGCCCTAATCATATTTCCATAATTTGCACATTGCACAACAAATCAAGCTAATTCAAAATGAAATTTCTTGCCTAAATTTTGGTCTGCACAGAGTTAATAATAATACTTTGTCTCTTCTATATTTTAATTATTTCTACAGGATGTTTTCCTCAGTGCCCTGCAAACACACCTTATCTATTGGATGAAACCATGACATGTGTTGAACAATGTAACTGTACCTATAACAATACGCAAATCCCTGTTGGATCAAAAGTACACATAACATCCAAAAATGATACATGTTCCGAAGGGGAATGTATGGAAAATGGGGAAATTATTTATCACATTATTGGCTGTCAAGTAGTTATTACAACCACAACTGTAACAACACCATCGACAACAACAGAAACATCTACTGGCTCCTCTACAACTACTACAGGAACAACAATAACGTCTACAATACCTACTAGCTCTACTACTGTACCACCATCATCTACAACAACAGAAACATCTACTGGCTCCTCTACAACAACTACTGGGACAAGCACAACTTCTACAATACCTACTAGCTCTACTACTGTAACACCATCATCTACAACAACTGAAACATCTACTGGTACCTCTACAACAACTACAGGGACAACCACAACTTCTACAATACCTACTACCACTACTACTGTGCCACCATCATCTACATCAACAGAAACATCTACTGGTACCTCTACAACTACTACAGGGACAAGCACAACTTCTACAATACCTACTACCACTACTACTGTACCACCATCATCTACATCAACAGAAACATCTACTGGTACCTCTACAACTACTACAGGGACAAGCACAACTTCTACAATACCTACTAGCATTACTACTGTAACACCATCATCTACAACATATATTTGTCAATGGTCAGAGTGGTTCGACAACAGCCAACCCAGCACGGATGCAACAGGACAGGAAATTGAATCAATCAATACACTGTGGGAATTGCAGAAAATATCCTGTAAACAGCCAGACAAGATTGAATGCATGACAAATTATAATGGTAAAAACTACACAGGTTCGCACTGGAATCACAATCAAGTAGTGTCGTGCAACACATCTTTTGGACTCTTATGTTCAAACAAAGAAAATTCACAAAAGGTTTGCAATAATCATCTAATACGTGTGTGCTGCAAGATGCCATCTTCATCCACTACAAACCCCACATCTATAGAAACAACAACATCAACAACTACTACTACTACAACAACAACACCATCTACGACAACTGAAACATCTACTGGTACCTCTACAACAACTACAGGGACAACCACAACTTCTACAATACCTACTAGCTCTACTACTGTACCACCATCATCTACGTCAACAGAAACATCTACTGGTACCTCTACAACAACTACAGGGACAACCACAACATCTACAATACCTACTAGCTCTACTACTGTACCACCATCATCTACGACCACAGAAACATCTACTGGTACCTCTACAACAACTACAGGGACAAGCACAACTTCTACAATACCTACTACCACTACTACTGTGCCACCATCATCTACATCAACAGAAACATCTACTGGTACCTCTACAACTACTACAGGGACAAGCACAACTTCTACAATACCTACTAGCATTACTACTGTAACACCATCATCTACAACATATATTTGTCAATGGTCAGAGTGGTTCGACAACAGCCAACCCAGCACGGATGCCACAGGACAGGAAATCGAATCAATCAATACACTGTGGGAATTGCAGAAAATATCCTGTAAACAGCCAGACAAGATTGAATGCATGACAAATTATAATGGTAAAAACTACACAGGTTCGCACTGGAATCACAATCAAGTAGTGTCGTGCAACACATCTTTTGGACTCTTATGTTCAAACAAAGAAAATTCACAAAAGGTTTGCAATAATCATCTAATACGTGTGTGCTGCAAGATGCCATCTTCATCCACTACAAACCCCACATCTACAGAAACAACAACATCAACAACTACTACTACTACAACAACAACACCATCTACGACAACTGAAACATCTACTGGTACCTCTACAACTACTACAGGGACAACCACAACTTCTACAATACCTACTAGCTCTACTACTGTACCACCATCATCTACGTCAACAGAAACATCTACTGGTACCTCTACAACAACTACAGGGACAACCACAACATCTACAATACCTACTAGCTCTACTACTGTACCACCATCATCTACGACCACAGAAACATCTACTGGTACCTCTACAACAACTACAGGGACAACCACAACTTCTACAATACCTACTACCACTACTACTGTGCCACCATCATCTACGTCAACAGAAACATCTACTGGTACCTCTACAACAACTACAGGGACAACCACAACTTCTACAATACCTACTACCACTACTACTGTGCCACCATCATCTACATCAACAGAAACATCTACTGGTACCTCTACAACTACTACAGGGACAAGCACAACTTCTACAATACCTACTACCACTACTACTGTGCCACCATCATCTACATCAACAGAAACATCTACTGGTACCTCTACAACTACTACAGGGACAAGCACAACTTCTACAATACCTACTAGCATTACTACTGTAACACCATCATCTACAACATATATTTGTCAATGGTCAGAGTGGTTCGACAACAGCCAACCCAGCACGGATGCCACAGGACAGGAAATCGAATCAATCAATACACTGTGGGAATTGCAGAAAATATCCTGTAAACAGCCAGACAAGATTGAATGCATGACAAATTATAATGGTAAAAACTACACAGGTTCGCACTGGAATCACAATCAAGTAGTGTCGTGCAACACATCTTTTGGACTCTTATGTTCAAACAAAGAAAATTCACAAAAGGTTTGCAATAATCATCTAATACGTGTGTGCTGCAAGATGCCATCTTCATCCACTACAAACCCCACATCTATAGAAACAACAACATCAACAACTACTACTACTACAACAACAACACCATCTACGACAACTGAAACATCTACTGGTACCTCTACAACAACTACAGGGACAACCACAACTTCTACAATACCTACTAGCTCTACTACTGTACCACCATCATCTACGTCAACAGAAACATCTACTGGTACCTCTACAACAACTACAGGGACAACCACAACATCTACAATACCTACTAGCTCTACTACTGTACCACCATCATCTACGACCACAGAAACATCTACTGGTACCTCTACAACAACTACAGGGACAACCACAACTTCTACAATACCTACTACCACTACTACTGTGCCACCATCCTCTACGTCAACAGAAACATCTACTGGTACCTCTACAACAACTACAGGGACAAGCACAACTTCTACAATACCTACTACCACTACTACTGTGCCACCATCATCTACATCAACAGAAACATCTACTGGTACCTCTACAACTACTACAGGGACAAGCACAACTTCTACAATACCTACTAGCATTACTACTGTAACACCATCATCTACAACATATATTTGTCAATGGTCAGAGTGGTTCGACAACAGCCAACCCAGCACGGATGCCACAGGACAGGAAATCGAATCAATCAATACACTGTGGGAATTGCAGAAAATATCCTGTAAACAGCCAGACAAGATTGAATGCATGACAAATTATAATGGTAAAAACTACACAGGTTCGCACTGGAATCACAATCAAGTAGTGTCGTGCAACACATCTTTTGGACTCTTATGTTCAAACAAAGAAAATTCACAAAAGGTTTGCAATAATCATCTAATACGTGTGTGCTGCAAGATGCCATCTTCATCCACTACAAACCCCACATCTACAGAAACAACAACATCAACAACTACTACTACTACAACAACAACACCATCTACGACAACTGAAACATCTACTGGTACCTCTACAACTACTACAGGGACAACCACAACTTCTACAATACCTACTAGCTCTACTACTGTACCACCATCATCTACGTCAACAGAAACATCTACTGGTACCTCTACAACAACTACAGGGACAACCACAACATCTACAATACCTACTAGCTCTACTACTGTACCACCATCATCTACGACCACAGAAACATCTACTGGTACCTCTACAACAACTACAGGGACAACCACAACTTCTACAATACCTACTACCACTACTACTGTGCCACCATCATCTACGTCAACAGAAACATCTACTGGTACCTCTACAACAACTACAGGGACAACCACAACTTCTACAATACCTACTACCACTACTACTGTGCCACCATCATCTACATCAACAGAAACATCTACTGGTACCTCTACAACTACTACAGGGACAAGCACAACTTCTACAATACCTACTACCACTACTACTGTGCCACCATCATCTACATCAACAGAAACATCTACTGGTACCTCTACAACTACTACAGGGACAAGCACAACTTCTACAATACCTACTAGCATTACTACTGTAACACCATCATCTACAACATATATTTGTCAATGGTCAGAGTGGTTCGACAACAGCCAACCCAGCACGGATGCCACAGGACAGGAAATCGAATCAATCAATACACTGTGGGAATTGCAGAAAATATCCTGTAAACAGCCAGACAAGATTGAATGCATGACAAATTATAATGGTAAAAACTACACAGGTTCGCACTGGAATCACAATCAAGTAGTGTCGTGCAACACATCTTTTGGACTCTTATGTTCAAACAAAGAAAATTCACAAAAGGTTTGCAATAATCATCTAATACGTGTGTGCTGCAAGATGCCATCTTCATCCACTACAAACCCCACATCTACAGAAACAACAACATCAACAACTACTACTACTACAACAACAACACCATCTACGACAACTGAAACATCTACTGGTACCTCTACAACTACTACAGGGACAACCACAACTTCTACAATACCTACTAGCTCTACTACTGTACCACCATCATCTACGACCACAGAAACATCTACTGGTACCTCTACAACAACTACAGGGACAACCACAACTTCTACAATACCTACTACCACTACTACTGTGCCACCATCATCTACGTCAACAGAAACATCTACTGGTACCTCTACAACAACTACAGGGACAACCACAACTTCTACAATACCTACTACCACTACTACTGTGCCACCATCATCTACATCAACAGAAACATCTACTGGTACCTCTACAACTACTACAGGGACAAGCACAACTTCTACAATACCTACTACCACTACTACTGTGCCACCATCATCTACATCAACAGAAACATCTACTGGTACCTCTACAACTACTACAGGGACAAGCACAACTTCTACAATACCTACTAGCATTACTACTGTAACACCATCATCTACAACATATATTTGTCAATGGTCAGAGTGGTTCGACAACAGCCAACCCAGCACGGATGCCACAGGACAGGAAATCGAATCAATCAATACACTGTGGGAATTGCAGAAAATATCCTGTAAACAGCCAGACAAGATTGAATGCATGACAAATTATAATGGTAAAAACTACACAGGTTCGCACTGGAATCACAATCAAGTAGTGTCGTGCAACACATCTTTTGGACTCTTATGTTCAAACAAAGAAAATTCACAAAAGGTTTGCAATAATCATCTAATACGTGTGTGCTGCAAGATGCCATCTTCATCCACTACAAACCCCACATCTACAGAAACAACAACATCAACAACTACTACTACTACAACAACAACACCATCTACGACAACTGAAACATCTACTGGTACCTCTACAACTACTACAGGGACAACCACAACTTCTACAATACCTACTAGCTCTACTACTGTACCACCATCATCTACGTCAACAGAAACATCTACTGGTACCTCTACAACAACTACAGGGACAACCACAACATCTACAATACCTACTAGCTCTACTACTGTACCACCATCATCTACGACCACAGAAACATCTACTGGTACCTCTACAACAACTACAGGGACAACCACAACTTCTACAATACCTACTACCACTACTACTGTGCCACCATCATCTACGTCAACAGAAACATCTACTGGTACCTCTACAACAACTACAGGGACAACCACAACTTCTACAATACCTACTACCACTACTACTGTGCCACCATCATCTACATCAACAGAAACATCTACTGGTACCTCTACAACTACTACAGGGACAAGCACAACTTCTACAATACCTACTACCACTACTACTGTGCCACCATCATCTACATCAACAGAAACATCTACTGGTACCTCTACAACTACTACAGGGACAAGCACAACTTCTACAATACCTACTAGCATTACTACTGTAACACCATCATCTACAACATATATTTGTCAATGGTCAGAGTGGTTCGACAACAGCCAACCCAGCACGGATGCCACAGGACAGGAAATCGAATCAATCAATACACTGTGGGAATTGCAGAAAATATCCTGTAAACAGCCAGACAAGATTGAATGCATGACAAATTATAATGGTAAAAACTACACAGGTTCGCACTGGAATCACAATCAAGTAGTGTCGTGCAACACATCTTTTGGACTCTTATGTTCAAACAAAGAAAATTCACAAAAGGTTTGCAATAATCATCTAATACGTGTGTGCTGCAAGATGCCATCTTCATCCACTACAAACCCCACATCTATAGAAACAACAACATCAACAACTACTACTACTACAACAACAACACCATCTACGACAACTGAAACATCTACTGGTACCTCTACAACAACTACAGGGACAACCACAACTTCTACAATACCTACTAGCTCTACTACTGTACCACCATCATCTACGTCAACAGAAACATCTACTGGTACCTCTACAACAACTACAGGGACAACCACAACATCTACAATACCTACTAGCTCTACTACTGTACCACCATCATCTACGACCACAGAAACATCTACTGGTACCTCTACAACAACTACAGGGACAACCACAACTTCTACAATACCTACTACCACTACTACTGTGCCACCATCATCTACGTCAACAGAAACATCTACTGGTACCTCTACAACAACTACAGGGACAAGCACAACTTCTACAATACCTACTACCACTACTACTGTGCCACCATCATCTACATCAACAGAAACATCTACTGGTACCTCTACAACTACTACAGGGACAAGCACAACTTCTACAATACCTACTAGCATTACTACTGTAACACCATCATCTACAACATATATTTGTCAATGGTCAGAGTGGTTCGACAACAGCCAACCCAGCACGGATGCCACAGGACAGGAAATCGAATCAATCAATACACTGTGGGAATTGCAGAAAATATCCTGTAAACAGCCAGACAAGATTGAATGCATGACAAATTATAATGGTAAAAACTACACAGGTTCGCACTGGAATCACAATCAAGTAGTGTCGTGCAACACATCTTTTGGACTCTTATGTTCAAACAAAGAAAATTCACAAAAGGTTTGCAATAATCATCTAATACGTGTGTGCTGCAAGATGCCATCTTCATCCACTACAAACCCCACATCTACAGAAACAACAACATCAACAACTACTACTACTACAACAACAACACCATCTACGACAACTGAAACATCTACTGGTACCTCTACAACTACTACAGGGACAACCACAACTTCTACAATACCTACTAGCTCTACTACTATACCACCATCATCTACGTCAACAGAAACATCTACTGGTACCTCTACAACTACTACAGGGACAACCACAACATCTACAATACCTACTACCACTACTACTGTGCCACCATCATCTACATCAACAGAAACATCTACTGGTACCTCTACAACTACTACAGGGACAAGCACAACTTCTACAATACCTACTACCACTACTACTGTGCCACCATCATCTACATCAACAGAAATATCTACTGGTACCTCTACAACAACTACAGGGACAAGCACAACTTCTACAATACCTACTACCACTACTACTGTGCCACCATCATCTACATCAACAGAAACATCTACTGGTACCTCTACAACTACTACAGGGACAAGCACAACTTCTACAATACCTACTAGCATTACTACTGTAACACCATCATCTACAACATATATTTGTCAATGGTCAGAGTGGTTCGACAACAGCCAACCCAGCACGGATGCCACAGGACAGGAAATCGAATCAATCAATACACTGTGGGAATTGCAGAAAATATCCTGTAAACAGCCAGACAAGATTGAATGCATGACAAATTATAATGGTAAAAACTACACAGGTTCGCACTGGAATCACAATCAAGTAGTGTCGTGCAACACATCTTTTGGACTCTTATGTTCAAACAAAGAAAATTCACAAAAGGTTTGCAATAATCATCTAATACGTGTGTGCTGCAAGATGCCATCTTCATCCACTACAAACCCCACATCTACAGAAACAACAACATCAACAACTACTACTACTACAACAACAACACCATCTACGACAACTGAAACATCTACTGGTACCTCTACAACTACTACAGGGACAACCACAACATCTACAATACCTACTAGCTCTACTACTGTACCACCATCATCTACGACCACAGAAACATCTACTGGTACCTCTACAACAACTACAGGGACAACCACAACATCTACAATACCTACTAGCTCTACTACTGTACCACCATCATCTACGACCACAGAAACATCTACTGGTACCTCTACAACAACTACAGGGACAACCACAACTTCTACAATACCTACTACCACTACTACTGTGCCACCATCATCTACATCAACAGAAACATCTACTGGTACCTCTACAACTACTACAGGGACAAGCACAACTTCTACAATACCTACTAGCATTACTACTGTAACACCATCATCTACAACATATATTTGTCAATGGTCAGAGTGGTTCGACAACAGCCAACCCAGCACGGATGCCACAGGACAGGAAATCGAATCAATCAATACACTGTGGGAATTGCAGAAAATATCCTGTAAACAGCCAGACAAGATTGAATGCATGACAAATTATAATGGTAAAAACTACACAGGTTCGCACTGGAATCACAATCAAGTAGTGTCGTGCAACACATCTTTTGGACTCTTATGTTCAAACAAAGAAAATTCACAAAAGGTTTGCAATAATCATCTAATACGTGTGTGCTGCAAGATGCCATCTTCATCCACTACAAACCCCACATCTACAGAAACAACAACAACAACTACTACTACTACAACAACAACAACACCATCTACAACAACAGAAACATCTACTGGTACCTCTACAACAACTACAAGGACAACCACAACTTCTACAATACCTACTAGCATTACTACTGTACCACCATCATCTACGACCACAGAAACATCTACTGGTACCTCTACAACAACTACAGGGACAACCACAACTTCTACAATACCTACTAGCTCTACTACTGTACCACCATCATCTACGACAACAGAAACATCTACTGGCACCTCTACAACAACTACAGGGACAAGCACAACTTCTACAACACCCATCACCACTACTACTGTGCCACCATCATCTACATCAACAGAAACATCTACCAAATGTTTCTGTCAATATGAAAATTTAAGATACCCAGCAAGTAAGTACTGTTTTTATTGCAGTTATTGTGTTTTTTATTTTTTTGTCTATGTATATTACTACTACTACTACTAAAAAAAAAAAAAAAAAAAAAAATATATATATATATATATAGAATTTTTTTATTTATTTATATAGCACCTTTCAAGATCCCTAGAACACATAATATAGTCAGATAGAAACCTACAATCAGGGTGTAACAACATGAACATGATGACAAACAATGATCACATAAAGTACGTCACACAACCTGAAAATGCATGGATCATCTAATTTAAAATATATAATCAGTTAACAGAACATAATATAAATAAATGAGATTTGAAATCAGTTTTAAAGGTCTGGGCTGAGGAGACAACACGGAGGTGTTGTTGTTTGTTCCAAAGCTTAGGAGCTGATATGACCAATCACCAACAGTAGATGGTTTTAACTTGGGTACTGCAAGCAAGCAGTAGAGTTTCGAATTAGTTGCAAGCATAAAAAAGTAGATCGTAAAACAAAGAGTTACAATAGTCCAGACATGAGGTTATACAAGCATGTACAACAGTTTTAGCATCTTTGAGATTTAATGAAAGTCATATTCAGGCGACATTACGGAGATGGAAAAAAAACAATACCTAACATGTTGATTTGATTGCCTGATGGTGTAGGATATGTAAAGTTGCTAATTAGACTGATTTAAAGTCATGTTAAGTTGACATGATTTTAAACTGTTTTGAAGATTAAATTGTTATTTTTTTGCCTCACCTGCAAATCTTTTATTGTAATTACAGATTCACTGATCACACTTGATGAGTGCTATAATATTTCTTGCAGCTCCTCTTGCCATATTGTAAAACTGATTCGATTCGACAATCATACGGTAATAAGAGAGACTAAAATTGTTTCAGATATACTGTTTGTTTTCATTATTATTTAATTATGCAGCTACTGTAAATAACAGTTACTTTGTATTATTATACTATTTTGCAGCTAAAAATACCTCAAATCAATTGGTACCCTGTTTTATTAACTGTTTATTTATTAATTGTTCATAATTTCTTTTAACTCTTTTATTTATAACAGATAAACGCATGCCGTATCAAAAAGTGCAACAGTGGTAAAGTCATCTCACAGCCTGTTTATTGTGAGCCAATAACTGCAGTACCTGTATGTGTTAACGGACTTGATCCTGTGAAGGTGTACTATAACGATGGCTGCTGCTATAAGTATGAGTGTGAATGTGAGTATATATGTCAAATTAAGATTGTTATTATTATAATAATTTTTTTGATCTTAAAAAGTCTATCTATCAAAATGATATTGTATTTGACAGCACATTATGTTTAACTCTGTTTTCTGATCGAATAGGTTCATGCATTTCCTGGGGTGACCCTCATTATAGAACTTTTGATGGACAATATTATGCTTTTCAAGGAAACTGCACTTATGTTTTGTTTGAAGAAACCATCCCAAGATACAATATCAGTGTCCATGCTAAAAACTATTATTGTGATTCTAAAAACAATCTTGCTTGCCCTGAGTATGTACTTGTGAACTACAAATCCAACATAATCAAACTGACAAGTGACAATGAAAACAAGATTGATGTAAGTGTACTCAAACAATCACAAACAAATATATTTTCCAATGTAGTATAAGTTTATCCTGCATTAATTCTATACTGTACAGCAAGTTCATGTAATTCCCAGTATTGCAACGTTCATCATAAATATTTCCCATAGGTCTTTGTTAATGGTAAGAAGCAGAAGCCAACATACGTATGGGATAAAGTCATCATCACCTCAACTGGGATAGAAGTGACTGTGAACATCTCTGAAATCAACGTTTTAATTAAAGTCAGTTATTTAACCGTCCAAATCAAACTCCCATTCTCCCGCTTCCATCATAATACACGGGGGCAATGTGGTGAGTACAAGCCTCTTGTAATTGTTTAATGACAGACTTTAATTATTATCAAAGCTTGAATGTCTCAAGTGAAGCAAGCACCTTTGGAAAGAGCAATAAAATATTATTGTTACTTATTTAGTTTTCTTAAAAGACTAGCTAAATTTAGGCTCTACCTGAATATACAGAAATATTGGGTAGTATTGAATTAGCTGGTAAAGTTTCTTCTTCATCCTGATTTATTAAAGATGAAAATTCCCCGTCATAGTACACAGTTTGGCTTGTGCTTCTGTTAATTAACTTTTTTAAATTCTGTTGATTCTCTGTAGGGGTTTGTGACAACAGCACAATAGATGACTGCATGTATCCTAATAGAACAATCGCCAAATCATGTGAAGACGCGGCACAGTTTTGGATGGTCCCCCCAATTTGTAAACTTCCTCCCCCTCCACCTCCACCTCCACCTCCACCTCCAGTTACACCTACACCTCACACTCCTCATGTCTGTGATGTCATCAAGAGCGAGTAAGACAAAGAACAAACAGAGTTGTTTGTATTAAACAGAATGTTAATAAAAATCATGTTATTAGTTATTTTCTAGTAAGTGAAATTGAACTTTTTTTGTGCTCACAATTTTGCATTTTGTTCACAGAGTGTTTAACAAGTGCCATGATGCCGTCCCCTATAAGGACTATTATACGGCATGTAAATTTGATGTATCCAAAATGAACAATGAGTCTGCTGCCTGCAGCAGTGTGCGGCTCTATGCACAGCTATGTGGACAGAAGTCTATCTGTGTGGACTGGAGAAACTCCCCTATCCTTAAAGGACTATGTGGTACACTCAGAAATGCACTCACCATTGTAGTAACATTAATGTACATAATGTGTGTACATTTAACTGACCTTTAGTTGTTGTAATTCATGATACTACAATACTGTATCTGAAAGGGCCATGAATCCTGTCATTAATTTCTGTAACAGAATACACAGTAAAAAAAATTATATGATCAATATGTTTTCACACCACATTTTTTTTACATTTAACTCATCATATAGATTTTTTTAAATAAGTTATTTTAAAGTTTAATGAAATGTAATTTAAGTTGAAATGAATTAAACCTTCAAGCTGATCATACTTAGAAACTTAAGGAAGCAATTGTTTTACAGCATTCAACTGCCCCAGTAACAAAGTCTACAAGGCATGTGGAGCTACAGTGGAAAAATCCTGCAGTACATCGTAATAATCTTTATCATTCCATATCCATTACAATTTTTATATTTATATTGTACTATTATTGTTGTATTATAATCATAATAAGAAATGCTCTGAAATTGACTGCATTGTCTTTATCACTGACAAGTTTCTACTTCTATTGTACTTTTCAATTAGGTACAATGCTATGTATGGGGATAATGAATGCAAAGATTGTAACCAAACTGTAAGCGAAGGTTGTTACTGTCCTGATGGCCAATATCGGGTTAATATGACATCAGATCTGTGTACAGCTTACTGCGGTAAGAAATGTTTCTTCATTTGCTTTCTCTGCCAGATTAATACACCTGTGTGCCATATTTTTTGTGTGATTGTTTTGTTGTTTTTGCGTCCTCTTTGTAGATTGCATTGACCCTGATGGATTACCTAAACAGGTATGTCACTTGTGCCATGTCCAAAGAAGCAGTGATATTTGATCTATGGTCTTAGAAACATCTTAGCTTACAGGCAATTACTAGAGTTTCCAGGCTCCTGTACTGTTAATTGCTTCAGATCCTCTCCGCTGAAATCATTGTCCATCATTCCCCAGGGCCCTCATTCCCCCTTTCCAACAACCCAGTTAGCTGTGACCTAGAAATCACACATTTTCACAATTATTTGTGATCAGAACTAAAATGACCAAACTAACTATCAGCGCTCTTCTCCTTTAGCCTGGGGAGACATGGAGAAAAGAGTGTGACATATATAACTGCAGTGCTTTTGGCTCGCCTTTGAAAGAGGCTATGAAGTGTCCAGCTCAGATGCCCTGTGCTCCTGTAAGTAGAAACTCTAAATCCACACTTGTTTTGTATATAAATTGGCTGTTGCTTTGCAGGGGTTTTTTCTCCTGATATTTTTCTTGTTTTCTCATCTGATCATCTTCTTTTTAAGTACTTATCACCTCTTACTCCTCAGTACTTTTTCCAACGTCTGTCATTTGAAAATACAGTATAAGGTGCGATTGGATTATTGAAACTACTGTATAAAATTATTTGTTTTTCACTCCAAGGGATTTGAAAATGTGAAAAAAGAGGGAGATTGCTGTGGATCATGCAAACAAGTGTCCTGCGCTTATGTTGGACCAGACAACATCACACATATTCTCGAGGTACATCTGAAAACATTCTCAAACTTTTCTTCATTCAGACAGCAGTAGATCAATCTACCCTTGATCTTCAATCCTCATGGTTTCTGTCTGTCTTTTGTTATTAGGTTGGAAAAGTTCACAATTACAAATGTGAACAGGTTTCCTGCCGTGAAGTCAATGGCTCGTTCATGACTGACAGGAGCTCTGAGAAGTGCTCTTACTCGAGTTCACAGGACTGTGAACCTGTAAGTAGAAGCTCTAAATACACACTTGTTCTGTTTGTACTTTGACCGTTGCTAGTTTCCCCTCCTGATATTTCTCTTCCTTTTAACATCACCTCTTACTCCTCAGCAATGCTTAAATCTCTAATTTGAAAATCCAGTAAAAGTTAAATTGAAAGCATTGAAAGCACTGTATAAAATCATTTGTTTTTCACTCCAAGGGCTATAAATATGTGAAAAAAATTGACGATTGCTGTGGATCATGTATACAAGATTCCTGTACTTTTGTTGGACCAGACAACATCACACAGACTCTCAAGGTGCATTTGAAAACCTTCTCAAACTTTTCTTCATTCTTTCAGTCCAGCAGACAATAATCTACCCTTGATCTTCAATCCTCATGGAGTCTGTCTGTCTTTTGTTATTAGGCTGGAGAAGTTCACAATTACAAGTGTGAAAATGTTTCCTGTCATGAAGTCAATGGCTCGTTCATGACTGACAGGAGCTCTGAGATGTGCTCTTCCTCGAGTTCACAGGACTGTGGTCCTGTAAGTAGAATTATTGTTTGTTGTTGTTGTTGTAATTGTTTTCTAAGTTTAAATAGGATTTTATTTACAAGGATTTTTAACTATCCATTCAAAAATTTAAATTCTTCTTAAGTTTTGTCTCAAGGAAAAAAAATATATATTAAAAAAACATTAAATATTGTTTGGAACATGAAATATTCTTAAATTTATTCTTAGGTTAGAAAATAAGAAGATCTTAATGTTTTCTGAATCTGGCCCTAATGATTCTATATATATAAAAAAGTGAATTATTAAACTATAAACTTGTTTTCACCCTTCAAGTGCTCTGAATATGTCAAACCAGAAGGAGAGTGCTGTGGATCATGTCAACAAAAATGCTGTATTTATAATTCGCCAGACAAAACCACACATTTTCTCAAGGTTAAACATTCTTCACTTTTCTTCATTCTTTCAGTTCATCAGACAATGTACAGTATAATGATGAATCCTCATTTGTCCTTTCGTTTAGGATCAAGAGTTGTACAAGAACAAATGCACGACTGGAACCTGCAATAAAGTGAATGGCTTGTTTGTGCTTGTGGAGAACACTAAAGAATGCCCTGCCTTTAACCCAGAGGACTGTGTGCCTGTAAGCTTGTATTTTGTTTTACTGTTGCTTTCTGCTACTGCTTAAGTTTGGATGTGTGGCTTTCACATTCAGGATCACTGTTTTCTTAACCTTTTTGTTCCATATTTCTCCAGACTAAGGTCAATGCTCTCAAATTAATTAACACAGCCAATAAATTGTAGTAATTTGTTCCCTTGTTTTATTTAAAATCAACACAATGAACAAATTAATTTAACGTGGCCATGATTTACCAAAGTGAGGGATCAGATTAATCATTTGTGGGAATTAATTCTTAACTTAACTTAACGCTTCTATATATATATACACCCACATATCATTTGTGGGTCTTTAGTACGGTTTCTAAACAAGAAAGAACGTAAAACAGGGTGATGACAAAATGGGGTGAAATATTATTTTAATACTCTTGATAGAAGTGTTGACTGCTTGAACCATAGATTATATTATTTTTGTGTATTGTACACTGTGCAATATGGTTAGAGAAATGTTGTAATAACATTTTCAATTCTATTATTTGTGTCTTTACAGGGAACCATAAAACTTGATGCAGATGGATGTTGCAAGACCTGTAAGATATTCTTTATACTAAACACCCTCAAACAAAATATATTTATTTTTTAATGTTAAAATTATTTTGTCTATCATGATGTATTTATAAATTAGGTTAATTAAATGTAAAAAAAATAATAATAACAGGTTCTACATAACATACTGTCATCTTTTGTCTCTCAGGTGAACCCATCAACTGTGTTCTGGAGAAGAACATCACTCGTCTGCATGTTAACGGTTGCATTTCCATCCAGGATGTAGAAGTTACTTCCTGCTTTGGCCACTGCGACACCAAATCAATGTGAGAGCATTACACACCTGTTGATCACACACATACTCGTTGTTTTCTTTCGATTTTTCAGATGAATTGTGAAATCTTAGCGATATACCCCGGTTTCACAGACAAGGTTTAATCAATCCCCAGACTAAAATGCATGTATGAGCTGTTTCAACTTAAAGCAACTTTGCATCTTAAATTAAGCCAGCAATAATTTTCTCAAGGCATGTTACTTAAATGTCCTAATTGAACTAAGGCCTAATCTTGGCTTAATCTAAGCCCTGTCTGTGAAACCGGGCTATTGAGTAACTAAACTGACGAAGATACTCATAATCTTTAATAAAAGAGTCTTTTTCAAAGAAAATAACTCAGAGGAAACACAACCATGAATCCATTTACATCAAACAACAACGCAAGACCAAGAATTAACAGAAAGTGAGGGCTTAAGTAGAAGGGCAAAGAAAGGAGTGGATGAGTAGCAAAACACTGAAACTAAGGACTTTGACAGAAACAGATTCAACAACAAAAAACTCGAAACGTGACACATTCTGTAGTTCGACTTAGCAATTAACGTGAAATAGTGATCAATATTGTAACATTTAAAATGTTACAATATGTAAAAAATAAAATAAAAATCTAAGTCAAAATGGATAGCAAGGTTGAAAATTGAGACTCATTTAAGATGTCGCTCAGTAGGGACAAGCTAATTTGGGGCTAACCGTTGATTTGTAGACATATTTCCATTAAGGAAAAATTATTGTATCTTTTGGCAACAGGATTGAGATGTATCAAAACAAAAATAGCAATGGTAGCTCTGGGAAAATCTCCAACATTTGTTTAGCGTAGTCATTTGGTTTGATATTTTGTCATGTATCTAATTGAATTTATTTTTAAATGTGGCGTAGCATTCAAACCATTGTGTGGATAATGTATATTAGGATAAAGTCACATCAAGTTGTAATACACTCACCTGACTGGTGTTTTCTTGGAAACCTGCACAGGTATTCAATGAACATGAACGCCATGACGCACAGCTGTTCTTGCTGTCAGGAGGATAAAACTGGCAAACGAGATGTGCAGCTGAAGTGTGCCGATAACAGTGTGATCTCTCACGAGTACGTGTATGTGGAGAGCTGCTCATGCCATCCAATGAAGTGTAAAGATCAAAACTAGGATTGAATAAAACAACTATTTTGAGATATTAATCTGAAAATTACAGTAATGATGATTTAAGCTGATTGCATTAATGGCTAAATTTATTTTGGCAAATTTATTTTCTTTTTCTGGTTTGATCCAGGGTTATGGTTAATTGATAATAATGCATGATATAACAATGTAATGTACGTTTCCTTCCAATGAAATTAATTAAAAATACAATAAAGCATGATAAAGAGCATCAACCACAGTCTCCTGGATTTTTATTTTCAAAATTAATCTCTCACAATGATTAAAGTACACCGACTCAAAATGTTTTAAGATGGAATGTAAAATTTCCTTTTCTTTTAGCAGGTAATTTGTTTTAGAAGACAATTTTCTGCTAAACATTAAACATTTTATATTTAAACGGATGTAATCTCCATTATATGTTTCATGTTTACAGTGAAAATACTTAAGTCCTTAAACTTTGTTCATGCTTAATTTATATGTTGAATACATATAAATGTATTCATGTATTCCACTGTGTACAGAGAGAACGCATTCAGTAGTCACGTGTTCTGCAGTGCAGTATCTGCATCTGACCGCAGGAGGTCACTGCCGTCCACCAGCTGAAAGCGACTTTCACATGCACCTTTCTAAGCTGAATACACGCAGACTAAACGAAGCGGAGGAGCCAAAGCCTGCCTTTTATTTAACTGTAATCTTCATTTTGTATGTGTCTACTTAAATGTAGAGCCGTTTTAATCAAATCACCGTCAAAGGAGCGATCAAAGGTGAACTTGATCACCATATATGCAGATTGGTCTCTAAAAGTTTTTTTTCTCTCTCTTTAACATTTAGACATTTACATCGAATAAAACGCCAACAATAAAAAAATTATTGGATTAGCTTTTTCGTACTGCTGTCAACACTTTCTCCGACAAGAGGATGCAAGGAGAGCTGTTTACCTCTTTGTTAATGCAATGCTCGGCATAAAGCTTGTACGGATATGGCAAGCCGGATTAGCTTTTATTCGTTTCCAGGTTATCAATTCTTGATACCCACAATTCGGTCTTCACTAGTTAAAATAATATAATTTTTGACTAATAACATTGGCAGTTTTTGATATCAGGAACCACATTTCCACTATGAATTATTGATATCAACAATGACATCGTTACTTGTAGAACCTTTATATGCAAATGTCCTGATATCTTGTGTTCAAATGTTCTTGATATCATCAATTAAATTGCTACTAGTGAAATAATTTTTACTTAAATCGTTTGATTGTCAAGTTCTGATATTAAGAATGTGATTATTACTAGTAAGAAAACCAATTTAGATATCTAAAATTACCTCCCTATTATTGATATCAGACTTAAATTTTAAACTAGTAAGTAACTAATAAATTCCTGATATCAACAATCAAATTTTAATGGTAGCCTATGGCAACAACTATCTAGTGAAAATACAATTACACATATCAAGATTTATAGTTTTTGCTAGTTGAAATTAAATTCTTGATATCAATAATCCCACTGTGATGACGTCATTGTTGATATCAATAATTCACATTTTAAATAGTGGAAATGTAATTCCTGATACAACAAAATTTCTACGAGTAAATATCCAATTTCTGATCTCAAGACTTACCATTTTAACTTGTGAAAACTGAATTGTTGATATCATGAATTTATAGCCGAATGAATAAAAGTCAATACAGCTTGCCATAATCGCTATCTTGGAATAACTCTATCCTGCAACCTCAGTAAACCAGAGGATGTCAGAATTACTTTTATAGACTTCAGTCAGGTTAGCACCATATGTCATTTTTGACAGGAGGGAAAATGAGGCAGGCACAGAATACAATGCATTCATTGTTCCTCAACAAATTACTGATTGTTCATGACAAGTCTATCCCCAAAAGGCTTTCAATAGATAAAAAACAGTTTTGAAAGATGTATATTATGAAAATTACATGATATAGGATGTTTAAACTTGGTAAAGGATGTATACAGTGCGTCCATCCTCAATTATCTCTGCTATCATCTAACTCAAACAAGGATGTGACTTCTAAAGGAACCAGGAAGAGAAAATACACAGTATGACGCACTAAACTAGATTTTACTCTGTATACTTTGCTGTTATGAGTTTTGGGTTGGCAAGATAAATCAATTTACCCAAATATTAAAAAAATTCATTCGTTCGCTCTAATTCCAAACGAGTATAATTGTATTTCTGCTGTGGTATTTAATAGTCAGAGTCGTCAACCTAAAGAGTCATGGTTCGCTACTGCATTTATGTAGTATGATCTTTAAAAAAAGAAAAAAAAAGAAAACATGATTTGAATGCATCAGTGATGGTTTCTATTCCACCATGAGAAGAAGAATCCATGTTGTCTCTTTGATAAATTTTGTTCTCTAATAGAACTCTCTACATCGTGTCTAGATTAACAATTGTCTGTTTTATCTCTTTCATAACTTGATGACTGACCTAAATATAGTGTAAAAATAAATAATCTTTATTCTATATTTCTTCTAAATATCTATTCTAAATATTTCTTAATGTGGTCTAAGACTTTTAAACCCCACAGTATATAATGTATAAAGTAATGTTCAACATTTCTCTAAACTTACATATTACACTCAGAATTTGATATGGATTGTAAATTACTGTAAAGTGGACAAATCCAAAGATTTGTCCTCAATTCAGTGGTTAGATTTGACCCTTTCCCAAGTAATTACTCTTAAACCGAACAAGTCAATGTACTACAGTTTGTGTTAAATGAGGCTGTGTCAATAGAAACTTAAGGCACTACTGCATTGTTAGTTTATCTAATCAATGTTATATCCCTCCCTTTGCCAACAATGTGTTCTGTTTCATAAGAGTATTTCTGAAGAACAGCTGTTTCTTCTAGACTGTCAACACTTGCGTTTGCGGTGCCACAAAAAGGTGGAGCTATCATTTCGCTTTACATGCACATCAAAAACCTGATGTTTGCCTTTGGAGGAACTTTTGCACCACTGAGAGAAGTTGTTTGAATTCATGAGCAGCTCTCAATATCAGCAAATTATGATATTTGCTGTTGATTGACAAATGATTTTCAAAGGAGTGCCTGAATTTACTTGTGGTCTGATGTCCTGCCTGCCTTATGATTATTCACTGTGGATAGCAATAAATGAAATATATTTTCATACATATCATACATATTGATATTTTATACATATCAATACTGCCATTACATTTAAATAAACATAACTTTATTTTATTATGTTATGGCTTTGAATAAAAAGGTGTTCTATATTATTTTATCAGTGTATTTAAATTTGGAAAGAAAACGAACATTTGTCAAATTTAATCATACGAATGTGTATGATTTCTTCATTCATACATGCATTATTGATGTATGTTTTTATTATGTTTACTATATTATTGTAAAAAAATGGCTATAATTACCCCTGACATGATTAAATTATTAGAATAATTTTTTTATACTATATTACTGATAATGTATAAATTGATTGATACGAGCTTTGTGTCGTTTGCTTGGGATTGGAGGATGCCCATCGCGGCGCTTTTTGAGGAGAGCTCCTTGGCTTGCATCCCCATCGTTCGGGTACCACTGCTGCTGAGACACATAGGCAATTCAGATCATGGGGTTCACAGATGTATCTGGCAGAGGAATTAGATATGGGCTCAACCCTTTCTGGGCCCTCACCTTCCAGTATCGGGGCTCTTTTTCACCGAGTAATGCTAACGATGGATGGATCCTTCACGGTCTGGGGAATGATCATGAGTGGTCACTCGGCTCAGGGTCTGTTTCAGGACCATCATCTCTCCTGGTAAATAAATCGCCTGGAGATGTTAGTGGTGTTTTGTGCACTCAAACACTTCTTCCCAGACCTGAGAGGACATCATGTACTTGATGAATACATCTGTGGTCTCATTACGTAAACCCTCAGGGGGGGCTGCGTTTGTGCCTATTATACAAATACAGATAATTTGGTAATACAATATTGTTATTTATAATTATACAAATACAGATCCTCCTGTGGGATCAAGGGAAGCTGTTTTCACTAAGGGCTTATATCCTGGGGCATCAAAACCAAGGAGCAGACATACTTTTGAGGTACCCTGTTGGTACAGTACTGGAGTTCCTGCAGGAGCATTTCTCAACAGGGTTACCCCCCTCAACCTTAAAGGTCCATAGCTGCCTACCACACTCCTTTTGGTGGGGCATCTTCAGCGAGAAACCCATTCATTTTTTCTTTTTTGCCACCCTGAGATTGAGACCTGCAATACGTATGAGAGCACCAGCTTGGGATTTAGCCATTGTCCTAGACTAGAGGGACTTACTGGTGCCTCCATCATGCTTGGAGGATGTCCTGCGCATGGTGCAGGACTGGGCTACATACCTAAGTCCTGCACTAATGTAATGTAGAATGTACTGCAGGCCTTCTGTCGTCTTCCTTTTAAAACTACAGATCAGGGGAAAAAATGTATCTAATGTGTCCAGTCAGGGCACTAGATGTGTATGTCCACAGAGCTGCCCTGTGGCAAAAGTCTGGTTGTTTGTCTGCTTTGGGTCACAGAGGAAAGGGTACACAGCATCTAAGCAGAGGATGAGCAAGTGAGTAGTTTAGGCTCAATTTCAGCTTATAAGTCGGCTGGGCAGCTTTCTCCTGTGGTTGTCCGGGCTCACTCTACCAGGAGGTAGAGTGAAGCTTCTTAGCCTCTAAGGCTCTCCTTTCAGGAGTTCTCCATCATGAAATTTGTGATGTGGCAGGTTGGTTCTCGCTGCACACATTTGTCGGGTTCCACAACTTAGCTTGCCCCCTGTGTGTGCCATGACTTTACATGAGCAGGCACTAGGTAGTAGGTGGCATGGGTGTAGGACTCCTATAGCATCTCGACATATTAGGTTACTTGTGTAACCCTGACTCCCTGAAGAGGGAACAAGATTCTGCGTCATGTTGCCATACTCCTTGCATACATGAAATTGACTTCAGCCTAATCAGAAGCTGACGCCCTGTTATTGACATCACCCGCCCATTACATTCTGTCACGGGACTGGACTGATTCCACGTGTGCTTCACGATAGAATCACACAGAGGGGTTCCCACAGCGTCTCAACACAACTTCTCACTCCTTTTTCAGGGAACCAGGGTTACACAAGTAACCTGAGATGATTTCAGTGCTCTTTTGTGAAGATCACATAAAAAATTGCCTTGGAAACTTTTACTGCCTTTAAAATTTATCTGTGTGACTTTTTTATATTATCCTTGTCCCAAACATATTTTTCGTCTTAAAATAAAAAACAAATCTTGTAAATATCAACAATTATATATAGTAAATGAATTCTATTAATTTTAGTATAATGTAATATCATTTTAATTGTTTATTATTTTGTATTAAAATATTATTTAACTGTGCATATTTAAGATACATAAATTAGCATTGTGTGCTAATTAGCATTAGCACTATTTGAATAGTGTGTGATTTGGATAGGTTTGAGTTGGACTTTTTGCCAGTTCAGTTTCCTGTGTTTGGATTTGCCCTCATGTGTAACATCTGTGTCCAGTTAATTATCTCGTTTGGTGTCTATGTATGTGTTTGTTTCAGTCTTTGATGTTGTTCTATTCCAATTTATTTTCTGTGTTCTTGAGAAGTGTGAATTTCATTTGATTTGATTAAAGGACTGCTTGCAAATAGATTTAGCCCTTATTTTTGTTTTTTATTTTTATTCAATGGGTGTATAGCAGTTCATATTGTAGACAAAAACAAGCTTTTGTCCCTGTTGTTTAATTTATGGGACCGGACACCAATTGCCAAGTGATCTCTTATTTATTTTTCCATGTCAAGACATAGGAAAAAGACATTTTACTGGAGAGATGGTTTTCATTCCTGCTTCGTCAGGTCTCTGAAGCAGAAGGTTTTTTTTTATATATATACTGCTGTCCTTACTAGAGGAACATATGGTTCCTGTTAAAACTGGAACGTACCATATTTTCCTTCATATAACCGGGTTATACTGGGTTATACCAGATTTTACAAACTCTGCAGGGGGTGCGGGTTATATAAGGGTGCGGGCTATACAACAATTTTTTACATGTAATAATATTTCAAAATATTTGTTACGTTCCTAAGGATGTACTTTTTTGCTGTATTTTCGTTCTGTTTTTCTTTCTTGCGAGGGTTGTTGTCTCTGACGCTCGTACTATCAATCGGACAGCAAGAAGACGTGATTGGCTGTGCTGCCATGAGGGCGTTGTCACGGATAGGCAAAGGACGAAGACAAACATGAGGATCTAATGGAACTTTAATGATGAATGCAGGGCGACGTAACAGTAGTGCATACAAAACAAGTGTAAGGCTGAAAGGTGAAGAGGGAGAACTAAATATACTAGCAGTGATTAACTAATAACAAACACCTGTGATGATTAGTGTCCATAGTGACTGATGAGTGATAGAAGGATCTAGACCAAAAGAACTTGTAACTTCAAAAAGGTAAACTAAGAGTCCTAAGACATTACGCCCCTCTCAAAAAGGTGCGACCTTGTGCAGTGGAGATGAGGAGAAGCAGGCCCGACGGTTGTAGGAGGAGGTTCTGGTGGAGGACGAGGTCCAGGGGTGATGATGGCAGAGTGGTCTAATCCCGAAGACCAAGGAGGAGGACGGTCGAGACGACACAGGCGACACAAGCTGACAGGCCAAGGCGGAGTGGACGGAGGGAGGATTCAGGGATGCCTGCTGACGGCAGGAGTCATGGTGACGAACGACGGGGATGGTGCCGATGGATCCCAGGATGTAGGCGGAGAGCCGATGGACCTGAGTGACACCGCTGGCTTAGGAGACAAAGGCGAAGGCGTGGCGACGACCTCCCGAGGTAGCGCCTGTGTGCCTGAGGACTGGGGTGTAGCCGGTGTGCCGTAGGGCCAAGGTGATGACGCAGGGACGGAGGAGCCCGCTGCAGTCGAAGGGGTGGAGGGACGAAGCACAGCGGACGTTCCTTAAGTCCGCGGCGAAGGTGGAGCGACGACTGTGGAGGATCCGCTGGAACGAGGGAACCCGGTGGAGCTGTCAGGTCGAGGGTCACTGGTGGAGCTGAGGGTGGGAGGAGCCAGGGCGGAGCCGACAGGTCAACGGGCCGAGGTGGAGGGAAGGGGTCCCAGGCCGGAGGTGGAGCCAAGGGATCCTCAATTGCCGACGAGGCTAGACCTGTGACCTCACCTCCCAGCAGGACACATCCAGAATTTTGTACAAGAAGGACTGACGCCTTGCCGCAGAGGCAGGGTTGGAGGACTGGCAAATGAAGGAACAAGAAACAATGAATGAGAGTGGGCAAGGGTGGGAAGAGGTACCTCAGGAGTTGAACAACGGGTCGTCGCGGGCTCTGGCGCCTCCAAGCGTGCACGGCTGCCATGGAGAAAAACTAAAATAATTATATTATTGATTAACACACTGACTTTAACAGCTGTTTTACAGAACGTGTCATGTTTGCTGTGATCTCGCATTTACACGCTTTGACCATGCGGAGAAGCACGAGAAGTTAAGTCATTATTTAGACTTAAATAATCTTTTTTTCTCAACTGTGTTGCATTAACTCCTGTCAATTTGTTTGGTTTGTTCCTGTCAATCAAACGCAGACTCGGCAAGCAGCACCTGTCCAAACACTTGTGAAACTCACAGAAGCTTCGTTTAGCCATAGTCACGTGACATGGGTGTTTTGAATCACAGTTTCAGTTAAGTGTTTCAAAACATCTACGCTTCGGGATCTCGACACTGTGTCGAAACGCTAGTTTCGCGTCAGCCATCCCTACGTGCTGCTGCACAGTGGGAGAGACTTTTTCTTCTGATTCTGACTTGTGTTTGTTTTCTTGTTGTTTGAATTTCGCGCACAAGCACTGTGTACAGAGCCTGAACAGTTATGGATAACTGACATCATGCGAGCGAAATTCAAAATTCAAAATGTGAACTCACAAAAAAAGTTAAGGGTTATACCAACGATTTTTTACACAAACCCCGCGGGCTATATGACGGTGTGGATTATCTGCGTCTGCGGGTTATATGCGGGGAAATACGGTATACATATCCTATGGAATCCTAACATAAACATATCCTGTGGGCCTCCATATTCTGTGAAAAACTAACACTCACACATTTGTTCATACAGAAACCAATGTTCATGCTTTTACAATAGAAACATAATAAAACAAATGATGAATAAAACAATATAGATACATAAAACTGATTATGAATACTAATAAAGAAAAACAGTATTAAGAAATACAATTCAGTATAAATTATTACAGGATGCACGCCAGAGATTAATGAACAACAAAACTTGAAATTTAGAGAAATCATTTAGTTTAGTTATTAGTTTCTGCTTCGATTTTGTGTAAATTTTTCAATGTAGACTACTTTCCTTATGAAAGTGTATTGCATACAGTCCATGTGAGCTGCAAGTCACAAGCAACACCCCCCCCCCCCCCCCCCCGTCAGCAAGATTTGAAGTATTGCAAAACATTTTTCTGTAGTTACTGTGTAACTATACTATTGTTCTTTGATGTTAAGTAAAACTTTTTACTCTTTTTTTCTTGTTACTCAGGTGCTCTCCCAGTGTTTTCTGTCTAATAATCATCACCTTGTTAGTCTTGTCAGCTGTGTCTCATCATCTTCTGTGCATATCTTCCCTGTGTTTCCTCCAATCTTGGTCAGTTGAGTGTTATCCTGTTCGAGGATTGATTTAATAAAGAAAACCATGTTCCTGATACCTTCATTCTTTTTCCTGCATACCTCACCCATAATACCTGTTGGGGCCTGTACAAACATGTCCATCTTTGAAGAATTACACATAAATGGATTTTATTAAAAAAAATCTTGTTCGTATGAATATATTTTTACTATGGACTATGAAAGAAATGACTTAAAGTGTTTCAATTATTTATATTCTCTCAATTACACTCCTTTATTTAGTTTTATTTGACTATAAGTACTGTAAAACCTTTTTATGGCAAAACTAATCCTTTTTCTAGAGGTCCACAAGGTCAAACATGAAAAAACCCATGAATCACATTTCTCACAAGTTAAAAAAAGAAAGGATCAGGATCTGAGCAGTCCCAGATGGTTAATGGTCAGTTTGTTTTAATTCATGAAGGCACAGATGGCATTCAGGAGCTTGAGACACACCTGTGTAACTACAAAGATGGTTAAAGTCAAATCATCTGCATCACAGACAGGATGTTCAAACCTCACACGCAATCAAACGTGGTCAATTAAAGTGTACTGGCATTTGGCTGAACCTTGTCAAGAAACATCTTGATGGAAAATGTTATTCATTTGACAAATTTATGATCATATCCTACTCATATGTAGTTCTACAAAGTGACTCAGGACACTAAAGACTCTAAGTATTGACACAAGACAATATTTTAACCATTTGTCTTCATGTCATTACCCAAATCAGTTGCTTAATAGCTTATTAATCATGTTGTATATTTATTTTGCAGGTTTTAGTAGTGAAAGTTATTTTACTAATCCTCCCCATACATGTACACATTCACACCCTGTCGTAAATATAAAATTCATCAAGTAAATTTGACCAAACATTTCATCAAACATAGTTCAAAGGGGCAGAGGAACTGCCGCCCTCACAAACACACGCCATCACTGGACTTTTGTAATACCAGGTCAAAGTTTTTTTCTGTGGCATACAAAGACCGGCAGATCCTCCCTTACAGGGTGGGGGGAGAAATATGAATGAGAAATGATATAAAAGGGGTATGAAAAGAAATCCAACAGTACTGTAGCTCTACCTGTAGACATCTCTCAACCTCCACCATGGAGTGGAGAACATCTACAGTCTGCATACTTCTTCTGGCGCTTACCGGCTTTCAGGTGGATTCAAAGAATGGTAAGAGTTAACTATTCTTGGGTTCTTGAGGGCAGTGCCTAATTATTTTATTATTTTATTATTTGAATGAATAAATGTTTGTTTTTTTATTAATGTCATATTTGTATAAATCCTGCAGTGTATACATTTGTTATAGCAACTAATCAGAAATTACTTAACTCATTCAGGTTCGTTAAAAAAAAGGGTAAGATTTAATTTTTTTCTTAAAACTTCCTTGAAATGGTTCTAGAGGAGGGGGTTATTTTATTTTATTTTATTTATATAATTTAAAATATACATTTTTTTGTAAAAATCTTGTTCGTATGAATTGAATCATGTTACTGCAACTAAACAACAATTAGAAATGACTTATTTTTTTATTATTAACTAATATTGACAGCTGATATACCATTTGGAAGCATTTCCTCTTACTCTAGATCCAATATAAGAAATGTGTTTTAAAGTAAAAAGAAAAAAAATGCAATGCAAGTGCAGTTATTCAAGAATTTTTAACTTAATTTTTAAAGAAAGTTACACAATTCAGATGCAAACAATTCAGATGCACAATGCACAATCATGTTTCCTGAAGACCTTGTGGTTTCTTGTACTAAAATAAGAAATAATCAGTTTTTTCAAATAGCATGATGTTGTGGTTGGAAACCGCATCAGTATCAGCATCTGGAGAAAAAACAGGAACAGGAATCTGATAACAGTTGTGAACGTCATAGTTTCATCACTTGAACCTGATATTATCAGCTCCATTGATGACTTGCTTTAGAAGTTACTAAACATTGTCAGTTGTGAAAAATGTCAAAAAATTCACCTACTTTCCTTCACGATAACCTGAAGTTTAGCTTGATCATCTTTGTGTAATTTTGCAGATTGCACTTTTATAGGATAAATGTAAAAGTCTACAAAAAAGCTGGATTGTAATTACATTTTTTTACTTATTGTATTTAAATAAAATCATGTAACTGCTGTAAAGCATCCTCATACATAATTAATATCAATGATCAATGTCTGAAATGCAACTTACATAATATCTTGATTATGTTTAATAAAGTAACTTTCATTTTATAGGCTGTGGTAGAAGAACAAAATTTCCCAAAAAATGCTTTAATTTATCTGAGTATTAAAAACTCCACAGATGTGGCCCGGAAATATTTATTTCAATTGCAAATGGGTTTCTCTTTTTTTTTGCAGTCTATCCCAGTAACCATGTCAACAGCATCTGCAGCATGTGGGGAAACTTCCACTTCAAGACGTTCGATGGGGACATTTATCAGTTCCCAGGCATGTGCGAGTATAACCTGGTGTCTGACTGCCAAAGCCTCATTCGCCAGTTCTCAGTTCACGTGAAAAGAACAGAGAATGCCAAGGACCCAAAGATCAGCAGGGTGTCCGTTAGTATCAACGACATCGCCGTTGAGTTAACCGAGGAGCAGGTCCTGATCAATGGAGAAAAGTAAGATTTTGGGATACCCAACTGCTGCTTATTTGCTCCCACATCTTTAAAAGGCTTTAAATGTCTTCTGGTTGGCCAATGTTTCATTTGAATCTTTCTCATTTCAGAGTAATACTGCCCGTGCATGTCTCAGGGATCCTTGTGGAAGAAAACACAATTTACACCAGACTCTATTCCAAAATGGGCATCACTGTCACGTGGAACAAAGAGGATGCAATTATGGTGGGTTTATGTGGCTTTTAAATATTAAAAAATGAATTTTTTGATGTGGTAAATTGTATTCTTAAAGCACTTTTTTGAGTAGTTGGGAGAGCAGAGTTTATTACACGGACAACATGACAGTATTAACTGAAGTAAAATTAGTTTATGCCACAGGAAACCTGCAGCTGACCTTTCAAGGAAGTGATTTAGCATATTGTGCAAACACTTCAACTTACGAAGTGAAATGCTATATAAGGCAATTATCTGTTACACATTGAAATAACTGCATTTGTTTCCTTATGAACATGGAAATTCTTAAGAGTGAATTTCTGTTTGAAAAATGAGTACCATGCAAATACCATGGTATATGAATATGGTAATAATGTAGAACCATAGTATTATTACCCGAGGCCATCATTTTACTAATTTAAGGGCTTGCAATGGCTTTATCCCACAAGACTGGATACAAAGGATGTCTCTTTCATATTGCAGTGTTTTCCTTGCTTACTTTCAATTATCATCAGAACTGAGTGACTTAACGATGGCCAAATGGCAAAAAATACCAAGTCAAATGATTTAACCAAGATGTCTTGTGTGGCGCTTTGTTAGGTGGAACTGGACCCGAAATATTCCAATCGTACTTGTGGACTGTGTGGCGATTTTAATGGTGTGCCAGTTTATAACGAGTTCATTGAATCTGGTAAGTTACTTTTACTGATTTCTTGCTTTTCTGTAGTTATTATTGGGGGTCAGTTAACTTATGACCAGTAATCCTTAATCCTCATGAGGACCTGAAGAATATCTAAGAAGATCAAGTTTGTCTGTATCTTATTTAATATAGGACGGAGGGTTGGCTATACTGAGTTTGGAAATAAGCACAGAGTTCCCAACCCAACACATAACTGCGAAGATCCTTTTGAAAACATCGATGAGCAAAACGTGGTGGACCAATGTGAAAAATATGTAAGTTACTGAAAAAAAGTTGTCCATTCCAATTATTAATTGTTCCACCTATGTAATTACAGCAACTGTTATTATTGACTTTTGAGTTCAAGATGTCCCATGTCCTTTTCACAACAGCAGGCAGATTGCGCAGACCTTTTGGAGAATGAAAAATGGTCTTCATGTAACTGGGTTTTGAACCCCAAGCCATATATCCAGGCCTGTACAAATGATATCTGTTCTCGCCAACCTGAAGATGAAGACACCACAGCACTCTGTGCAACTTTGTCTGAATATTCACGTCAGTGTTCACATGCTGGAGGAGCTCCTCCAAACTGGAGAACAGCAAACCTCTGTGGTAAGAAATACCCTGATAGTTCTGGATTATAGGATTGTTCTACATGCATCGTTAGTGGGTTTTTGGTTTGTTTGTTTTGCTTCATATCATTTATTTGCTTCATATTATTTATGTATTTTCCTCTTTGAATAAAGAATTATATATATATATATATATATATATACTGCCTGGACAGCAACATAGTATCGGCCCATATATGTATGAAAAGTATATGTGGATATGTATTTCGTATATGCTTTCGATTAGAATGCTAGAACTGACTAGAAGTTCAATGTTCAATCGCTTTGGATAAAAGTGTCTGCAAAATGTATAAATATAAATATGTGGATTCAACGTGTACCAGATGTGGGCCGGAACTGGGTTAACACTAAGTTGCTGTCTGGGTGTAGACACATAGAAAGATTGGAAGACTAGAATAAAAGTTCTGAAATGGTTTTTGGCTTTTTCTAAAGTTTTTTACAATGAATTTTCTAACATTGTGTCTACACCAGATGTGAGCAGCATGGTGCGACACGACAAAAGCAAATAGAACCCATTATAATCAGTGATGCTGTCTACACTGGATGCGACACAACAAATTCCCGACAGTAAACTGATGCCCGTTTTTGTTTCTGATAAAGTTCAAATGCTTGTGATACTTCTGACATGAAGAACAAATGGATTTGCAATGGTCACTTTGTCACATCCTATGTAGACAGCCTCAAGACAACTGTCATATCTGGTGTAGACACGGAGTAAGTTTCGGTGTGACTTGTATTCCCATGCAGCTGTGACGTGCCCCTACAACATGGTACACTCTGAAAGCAGCTCCCCCTGTATGGACACATGCTCGCACAAAGACACAAACACACTGTGCGAGGAACACAACATCGATGGCTGCTTCTGCCCACCAGGTCAGTTCTAGTATTCATTTAATATAAACAGTGATTATTAATAATTTTTTTACCAGTAATTCTTTACTTTTATTCAATGAGATGCATGAAATTGAGTGACAAGCATTTATAATGTCACAAAAGATTTCTGTTTTGCTGCTCTTTTGAAATTTCTATTCCTCAAACAATCCTGAAAAAATTTTCATTTTTCCACCTTGATCACAATAAGAAGTGTTTCTAAAGCAGCAAATCATCATATTAGAATGACATCTCAGTTCATGTGACACTGAAGAATAGACTAATTTCACAATATTACTGTTTTTACTGTATTTATGATTAATAAAGCAGCCATGGTAAGTCGTGAAGGTTCTGTTTTGAATGGTAATACATGTGGGAAAAAGAGGAATAAGAACCACATAAAGTTGATATTAATGTTGTGGGTCTTTGTTTTAGGAACTGTGTTTGATGACATTTCAAACACGGGCTGCATCCCAGCAGAAAAGTGTCCGTGCAAGCATGACCGCGTCTACAGCACAGGGGAGGTTCTTCACAAAGACGAGGAGGAATGGTAATTAAGCATATCTGTAATAGGAATATGTATAAAGTGTGTCAAACTACAGTTTTTTTTTATCCTAGTGCATTCTATGACCCTTTATATGTCTCACATATAATTAAAATATTCATTTTTGTTACTGTTAGTATTATGCCTGACTAAATGCTAAATTATGCTGACAGTGGATGAATTGGAAAAATGTATAAATACAATTTTAAATGTATAATAAAAAAACAGAAGTTTGGTTTAACGCGTGTTACCCTGTGTAATTCAGTACATGTGAGGAGGGAAACTGGATCTGTGTGAGTATCCCTGGCCCTGGCCTGTGTGCAGTAGAGGAAGGATCGCACTTCACCACCTACGACGGGAAAGAATTTACTTTCCATGGAGACTGCAACTATGTGCTTTCAAAAGTAATTATCACATTTTCTGTAGTTGTAAAGACATATGAATTTGGATTTATTTTGTTTGTATCCAGGAATATGTGAAATACTCATAAATCCTTACAACTTTTCCATTTGTGTTTTTGTAGGATTGCGATGAGTCCAAGTTCATCATATTGGGCCAGATTGTTCCTTGTTTTAATCATCAAACAGACACCTGTTTGAAATCTATCGTGGTGCTGCTTGACGAGAAGAAAAATGTGTGTATAACACTCGACTTCCACAACAACACAAAAGTCTTGTATATTTGTCTTAAAATAACTACTATATTGTAATGTGTTTTATTTCTGTGACGGCAAAGCTGACTTTACAGTGTTCGTTGTCACATGATCTTAAAACGTAGCTAGTGCAAAATAAAAGTATCGCTTTCTTCTTCAGCCTCTGATTATTAAAGCTGATGGGACGGTACAACACTATGCAGAAATTTCCCTTCCTTACATGACAGGTGAGGAAGAAGAAGCTCTTTATTTCGTTTCTGCGTGCTAAAGGTATATGTGAAAGGTTTTTCAAATTATTTGACTCTTTTACGCAGCTGACTTCACGGTGTTCAGACCGTCATCGTTTCACATCATACTTCAGACCACTATTGGGCTGCAGGTGCAGGTACAGCTGGTGCCTCTTATGCAGGTGTACATCACTGTGGACCGAAGCTTCCAGGGCAAGACCTGCGGTGAGAGCTCTGTTTTAAAAAGCAAGAAAAAACTGAACGGAAGTAACGAGTGAATCCGTCTTGATGCCGAATGCTGCACCATTTGTGTGTTTGTGCAGGTCTCTGCGGAAATTTTAACAAAGTGTTGTGTGATGACCTGAAGACCCCTCAGGGAGTGGTGGAGGGTACACCGATTTCCTTTGCAAATGCCTGGATGGCCCTTTCCAACTGCGCCGAACGTTATGAGAGGATGGACGACCCCTGTTCCTACAGCACTGACAGTGGTGAGAGAATTTCTGCTTTCAAAGTCAGTTCAGTCTTGTCAGAGTGGACAGCTTTCAGTTTCATATTTGTATTGTTTTATAAATGTATGGAAGAGTTTAAAGATGCACACGAGCACCAATTTGACCAAAAACTACACTTATACATAACGTATATAATGTATATTTAAGTTATTATACATGCATTGTTGCTAAGTAAAAGTTTTCCATAAAAAACATGTGTTATAATATCTTTAGAGCACTTTGCCGAACACTGGTGTTCCAAGATGAAGGACAAGGAGAGCCTCTTTGGCAAATGTCACACCACTGTCAATCCAGACAGCTTCTACAAAGTATGATCTGAAACAGGAAACCTTGAGAACTGTTCAGTTTTCCATATTATAATAAATGTTACCCAACCTTCCACAATAAGCAGTGACACAACATGTTTATGTGATTGCACAGAGATGCAAATACTCCAGCTGCACCTGTGAGAAGAGCGAAGACTGTCTGTGTACGGTGTTCTCCTCATACGCCCGGGCCTGTGCGGCTAAAGGAATATTCCTCCATGGCTGGCGAGACATTGTCTGTGGTAAGATGGATGGGAAAGGAGTTTTCAAATATAAATAAGAATAAATTAACTCACATTGCACGAGGTAAAAGATCTTGTTTTGTGAAATGTGTTTGCTGTTGGTCGGTTCTGTTTTTTGCCGATTGAATCATTATGTTGATCAGGCATTAGTCTGTGGAATGTCTGAGAAGTGACATACTCTAATCTGGTGATTGACAGAGTTGATTGCTGTCTGTTCGGTGTAGTTTCCTGTGCAATTGCCCTTTTAGGTGACATTAGTTTTCACACTAACAAAAACTGAATATCATTTTGTCAAGCTGGTATTATTTTGTTTTTCTTGGGAGTTTTTCCTTGGTACCATTATCTGTAAAATTGCTTTAGATCAAAATGTATTAATTTAAAAAATATATATAAAATACATCTGAATCAGGTTTACATCTAACATTAAAGGAAATATTTTCCATGTATTATTTGTTTTTGTTTTTTGTTTTAGTACAACGATGATACTTAAGTTAGAAGATTGGAAGAATGCTTGTCTACATGCACGTTAACAACATACTCCTTTCAAACTGATCCCCAACAGGGAAGTATTCAGAGAATTGCCCGGCCTCGCAGAACTACTCCTATCAGCTGCAGAGCTGCCAGCGCACCTGTCTCTCTCTCGCCTCTGAGCGCCAAAGCTGCAGCGTTGACTTTGTGCCTGTTGACGGATGTGCATGTCCAGATGGACTCTACCAGGATGACAGTGGAATGTGCGTACCTATGGAAAAATGTCCATGTTACTACAACGGACAGATAATCCATCCCGGCAAGTCTGTTACCATGAGGGATGAGCACTGGTAAGTGGATGACAATATCAGTATTAGTTCCCTAGAACTTTACAAACTGTACGTTTAATAGACAGTTTGACACTTTCATCTTATTTCTCTGTCCAGTGTCTGCATGAATGGAAAGTTCCACTGTCGTTCCTGGAAAACACAAATTCTGGGTATGAAAAATGTCTTCATGTATAAGTATGATTTTGGACTACCATCTCCAATAATGGACTATCATTGCATCTGTTACTAAGGCGTTATAGAGTACTCTTGTCAAATGTGATCTTGGAATTAACTATTTAACCAAGGTTTTGATAATCAACGTTACACCAATAGAACACCCTTACCTGTAAAATTGCAGTAATTTTTAAATATGGTTTCTGATATAAACTGTACATCTGCGTCTGAAAGGTTTTGCAGGATGTCCTTCTCCAAAGGTTTTCTTCAACTGCAGTACAGCAGGTCCAGAGGAACGTGGATTGGCATGTGCACACACTTGTTCGCAACAGGAAGTTGATTGTGTGAGTCCATAGTTTCCAACACCTCTTTGTGCTTTTTCTTTCCCAAAGTCTGTTCCATTTTTTGTATTTTGTGGGGGTTTTTTCCGTTTCTTTCCAGTTCGCGCTGGACTGTCAGTCTGGCTGCCAGTGTCCTTTCGGTCTATTGGATGACGGCCGAGGACACTGTGTCAAACCGGATAACTGCCCATGTAAACATGATGGACAGTTTTATGCACCAGGATCTGAGATAGCCACAGGTTGCAATAAATGGTGTGTTAAACCAGTGTTATATTAGAATCATTAATATACTATTATATATTTCATTAATAATTTGAATTATTTGTGTTCTGTTTTCATTTTCATTGAAGTTTTAGTCATTTTTGGGTTTGTATGATTTTGTCATTTTAGTTGTTTGTGTTTATCTATATAATTTTTATTGCATTTTATTTTAGTACTTTGTTAATCAATATGAAAATAAGAAATTATATTTATTAATTATGTATTTTTTTAGTTAATAACCCTGCATAAAATAACAGCCATTTCAAAAACAAAAACCTGAACTATGAGTAAATACCCTAATTCGATTTTTATGACCTGTAGTACTATATGTAGAATGATGCAGGATTTAAGTCTACTTCTATATTTACAGCTTTTGTAATCGGGGGAAATGGCATTGCACACAAAAAAAGTGTCCAGGCATATGCACCATATATGGCAGCGGACATTATAGAACTTTTGATCAGCAAAGATTTGGCTTCAGGGGAGACTGCAGTTATATTGCTACTCAGGTATAAGCTATGGATTGACATAAAAGCATTTGTTCAAAGAGTTAAATAAAGTTACAAATAAACCTCTTCCATCTGGAGCTAAAAGGTCACACTCTTTTGTTTTACTCTTTTTTTTTTTTACAGAACAAGTGTGGAAATAAAACTGGCCTTTTTCATGTGATCACAGAGAATATGCCTTGTGGAACAACAGGAACCACGTGTTCAAAGGCTGTAGGGATTCTTTTGGGGGTAAGGATGCAGGCGTAGATCTCATGCTCATTCACAGTAAAATAAAAGATGTTTCTAAAGGGTTGTGAAATACTAAAGCAAGCACTTCAGCATGTTAACATTGTTGCATGTGGTACAAGACAATGATGATCAATCTTTCATTTAAAAGGTCAATAAAGATTTTCCCCATATTTTCTTCAACATTTGAAAGCAATGTCGAGTGAATATCAGTTACTGGAAACAATATCTGTTTCTGATTGTTTTTGAGAACTGATCTGTGCTGAAATGGGGTCATGACTCTTTAATATTCTATCATTCAGTATCATTTTAATTTGTTTTTTCGTTCTAACTTCTCTCACACACACAGAGAACTTGGCTGATGCTTTATGATGGGACTGTAACAACCACTGATACTGGAAGTGGTCCAAACATCAAATACAAAGAGAGAAACGTTGGGATGTACCTTGTCATTGATGCTAACATCGGACTGACAATTTTGTGGGACCGCAAGACCACCGTCCGCATTATTCTGCAACCTCAGCACATGGTGAGTTAACCTCTTGAATCGTGATCTGAATATTTTTTTGTTTTGCACTGACATTTGCACTGCAACCTCCATATTTCTTTATATTTTCACAGGGACACGTTTGTGGCTTGTGTGGAAATTTCAACGGGAATGGAAAAGATGACTTTACCACTCAGGGAAATTTGCAAACTACAAATGAAATGGAGTTTGTGGACAGCTGGAAAGTGTTAAGCACCTGCCCCGATGCAAAACCAGACTTTAACCCGTGTCTTGAGGCCCCCAATCGAGAGACATGGGCAAAAATACAATGTAGCATCATAAAGGAAGTTACATTCAAAGACTGCCATAGCAAGGTACAGATGGAAAACATTTTGAGTTAATAAATGAAAGTTTCCTGTAATGTAGTATACAAGAATCCAACATTTTGTAAGGAGGGAAATGCATGTTCCCACAGGTGGATCCAAACCCATATTACGATAACTGTGTGAAGGACTCATGCGCATGTGACACAGGTGGAGATTGTGAGTGCTTTTGTACAGCCGTCGCAGCTTATGCTCAAGCCTGCAATGAGGCAGGTGTTTGTGTTGTTTGGAGAACACCTGAGATCTGCCGTAAGTATCTTCAATTCTAATGCACATTTCAAATCTGTAACCTTTGAGTGTGATTTTCATGCATAATTTGAATCTGTGGAATCTGTATCTTTAGCCACTGTGTTGAAGAAAACTGTGAATGAATCGATTGTCTAATTGATCAATACTTAAATAATTGTCTTTCTTTCAACAATGTACTGCAGTTTTATTGCATTTAATTTTGTTTGTTTTGTACACGTTCATACTTATATCAATTTTTCTCTGTCAGCTGTGTTCTGTGACTACTACAATAAACCGGGAGACTGTACATGGCACTACAGTCCTTGTCACACACCTTGCTACAAAACCTGTCTCAACCCTTCTGGTATCTGCAATAACACTTTACCCAACCTGGAAGGTGAGTTTTTGAAGATTAAGTGCACACACACTGGATATTTCTAGGCCTTTGTATATTTAGTGCTACACTGGGATTAGAAATATTTCAAGCAATATAAAAATATTTTGTTCCTGTTTTTTGGTGGCAAGTAATAGAAACTGTTTTTAAAGTTTTTTTTGTAAAATATTTTTTTTCTAATTGGTGGTAACTACCAGGGCTAGAAATGTCTGTGATTCACTGAGGGACTCTAATTTAGAATTTAAAATTGTATAAATATAAAATCTTCAATAATCTATAAAAAAAACATTCCACATATTTCATACTTCCTCCAAACAGGAAAGAGAAAGATGTCATTGAAAGAGAAAGATGAAAGAGAAAGATGTCATTGGCTGCATCCTGCATATATCATGGCTAATCACGAAAGTCATTGCGCAACCAATTATAGAATACTCAGCTGCATTTATTTATTCTATATCATTCATACATCTATGTTTTGGTTCTGAACTCGTATTTCACTTACGTAGGCTAACTAATTTGAACTTGAACGCCATACCCCTTCGAAATTCATTCCCTAGACTCCGTCCTCCCGTATTTTCTCACACTTCAAGAATTTGTTATGTTTTTAGTTTTGTTTTTCACATTTTCACTTTTAAACTTAAGTGATCATACTAAACCTTATTAATCATAAGTAAACTGCTATGTAAATTCAAATTTATATTTTTTGTTTTACATTTAAGCTTTTTCTATAGAAAACCATCATAAAGAACTTAAAGGTTTCAGTACATTATACAGACTTTATGTACTGGCAGACATATAATTGATAAACAGATTCAAAAAGATGGATGGGCCCAGAATATAAAGAAGTGGAAGTTTTACATTAAGTATTACTAGTTATGCTGTTTCCTTGATAACCTTAAAGAAAGAATTCAAGTGATTTTTTCCAGTTAGATACACTAAGGAAAACGACACTGTAATTATTAGTTGGTAATAGGGTCCCTTTTTAATGTTTTTTTTTTCAGGATGTTATCCAGAATGTCCAGAGGATAAGCCGATTTATGATGAGGAACATCAGATCTGTGTGGAGGATTGTGAAACACCAACACCTTCCACAACAACACAAGAACCCACCACATCATCAACCCCTACACCAACAACTACCACAACATCTACTACAACACCAGAATCTACCACATCATCTACCCCTACACCAACAACTACCACAACATCTACTACAACACCAGAATCTACCACATCATCTACCCCTACACCAACAACTACCACAACATCTACTACAACACCAGAATCTACCACATCATCTACCCCTACACCAACAACTACCACAACATCTACTACAACACCAGAATCTACCACCTCATCTACCCCTACACCAACAACTACAACAACATCTACTACAACACCAGAATCTACCACATCATCTACCCCTACACCAACAACTACCACAACATCTACTACAACACCAGAATCTACCACATCATCTACCCCTACACCAACAACTACAGCATTTTCATCAACAACAGCTAAAATTCCGCCACCATGTACATGTAATTGGTCTGAATGGTTTAATGTATATGATCCTGCATTAGGAGGAGGCAATGACTTTGAGACCTATAAAAATATTGCAGCAAGTGGAAAAAAGATCTGTGAACAGCCAGATGATATTGATTGTAGAGGTGTGGGCCAACCTGACTTGAGCTTTGAAGATTACATTCATAATACCAAACAAGTTGTCCAGTGCAATGTTTCATATGGATTGGTGTGTAAAAAAGAACAACAGAAATTCCGCCCCTATAAATGTTTAGACTATAAAATACGGGTTTACTGCTGTGAGATTTGTTCAACAACACTATCATCAACAACAGTAATTACCACATCACCTACTGCCACAACATCTGAACCTACCACATCATCTACCCCTACACCGACAACTACCACAACGTCTCCTACAACAACACCAGGACCTACCACATCACCACCTGAATCTACCACATCATCAACCCCTACACCGACAACTACCACAACGTCTACTACAACACCAGAACCTACCACATCATCTACTCCTACACCAACAACTACCACAACATCTCCTACAACACCAGAATCCACCACATCATCTACCCCTACACCAACAACTACCACAACATCTCCTACAACACCAGAATCCACCACATCATCTACCCCTACACCAACAACTACCACAACATCTACTACAACACCAGAATCTACCACATCATTAACCCCTACACCAACAACTACCACAACATCTACTACAACACCAGAATCTACCACATCATCTACCCCTACACCAACAACTACCACAACGTCTCCTACAACAACACCAGGATCTACCACATCAACACCTGAATCTACCACATCATCAACCCCTACACCGACAACTACCACAACGTCTACTACAACACCAGAATCCACCACATCATCTACCCCTACACCAACAACTACCACAACATCTACTACAACACCAGAATCTACCACATCATCTACCCCTACACCAACAACTACAGCATTTTCATCAACAACAGCTAAAATTCCGCCACCATGTACATGTAATTGGTCTGAATGGTTTAATGTATATGATCCTGCATTAGGAGGAGGCAATGACTTTGAGACCTATAAAAATATTGCAGCAAGTGGAAAAAAGATCTGTGAACAGCCAGATGATATTGATTGTAGAGGTGTGGGCCAACCTGACTTGAGCTTTGAAGATTACATTCATAATACCAAACAAGTTGTCCAGTGCAATGTTTCATATGGATTGGTGTGTAAAAAAGAACAACAGAAATTCCGCCCCTATAAATGTTTAGACTATAAAATACGGGTTTACTGCTGTGAGATTTGTTCAACAACACTATCATCAACAACAGTAATTACCACATCACCTACTGCCACAACATCTGAACCTACCACATCATCTACCCCTACACCGACAACTACCACAACGTCTCCTACAACAACACCAGGACCTACCACATCAACACCTGAATCTACCACATCATCTACACCTACACCAACAACCACCACAAAGTCTCCTACAACAACACCAGAATCTACCACATCAACACCAGAACCTACCACATCATCTACCCCTACACCGACAACTACCACAACGTCTACTACAACACCAGAATCTACCACATCATCTACCCCTACACCAACAACTACCACGTCTCCTACAACAACACCAGGACCTACCACATCAACACCTGAATCTACCACATCATCAACCCCTACACCGACAACTACCACAACGTCTACTACAACACCAGAACCTACCACATCATCTACTCCTACACCAACAACTACCACAACATCTCCTACAACACCAGAATCCACCACATCATCTACCCCTACACCAACAACTACCACAACATCTCCTACAACACCAGAATCCACCACATCATCTACCCCTACACCAACAACTACCACAACATCTACTACAACACCAGAATCTACCACATCATCTACCCCTACACCAACAACTACCACAACGTCTCCTACAACAACACCAGGATCTACCACATCAACACCTGAATCTACCACATCATCAACCCCTACACCGACAACTACCACAACGTCTACTACAACAACATCAAGATCTACTACATCAACTCCAGGATCTACCACATCTACTAAAGGACCCACCACATCAACACCAGAACCCACCACATCATCTACCCCTACACCAACAACTACTACAACTTCTCTTACAACAACACCAGGATCTACCACATCAACACCTGAATCTACCACATCATCAACCCCTACACCGACAACTACCACAACGTCTACTACAACACCAGAACCTACCACATCATCTACTCCTACACCAACAACTACCACAACATCTCCTACAACAACACCAGGATCTACTACATCAACTCCAGGATCTACCACATCTACTCAAGGACCCACCACATCAACACCAGGACCTACCACATCAACACCAGAACCCAGCACATCATCTACCCCTACACCGACAACTACCACGAAGTCTACTACAACACCAGAATCTACCACACCATCTACCCCTACACCAACAACTACCACAACGTTTCCTACAACAACACCAGGATCTACCACATCAACACCTGAATCTACCACATCATCTACCCCTACACCGACAACTACCACAAAGTCTACTACAACACCAGAATCTACCACATCAACTATCCCTACACCAACAACTACCACTAACTCTCCTACAACAACTCCAGGATCTACCACATCAACTCCAGGATCTACCACATCAACACCAGGACCTACCACATCAACACCAGAACCTACCACATCATCTACCCCTACACCGACAACTACGACGAAGTCTACTACAACACCAGAACCTACCACATCATCTACCCCTACACCAACAACTACCACAACGTCTCCAACAACAACACCAGGATCTACCACATCAACTCCAGGATCTACCACATCAACACCAGGACCTACTACATCAACACCAGAACCCACCACATCATCTACCCCTACACCAACAACTACCACAAAGTCTACTACAACACCAGAATCTACCACATCATCTACCCCTACACCGACAACTACCACTAACTCTCCTACAACAACTCCAGGATCTACCACATCAACTCCAGGATCTACCACATCAACACCAGGACCTACTACATCAACACCAGAACCCACCACATCATCTACCCCTACACCAACAACTACCACAAAGTCTACTACAACACCAGAATCTACCACATCATCTACCCCTACACCGACAACTACCACTAACTCTCCTACAACAACTCCAGGATCTACCACATCAACTCCAGGACCTACCACATCAACACCAGAACCCACCACATCATCTACCCCTACACCAACATCTACCTCAACGTCTACTACAACACCAGAACCCACCACATCATCTACCCCTACACCAACAACTACCACAAAGTCTACTACAACACCAGAATCTACCACATCATCTACCCCTACACCGACAACTACCACTAACTCTCCTACAACAACTCCAGGATCTACCACATCAACTCCAGGATCTACCACATCAACACCAGGACCTACTACATCAACACCAGAACCCACCACATCATCTACCCCTACACCAACAACTACCACAAAGTCTACTACAACACCAGAATCTACCACATCATCTACCCCTACACCGACAACTACCACTAACTCTCCTACAACAACTCCAGGATCTACCACATCAACTCCAGGATCTACCACATCAACACCAGGACCTACTACATCAACACCAGAACCCACCACATCATCTACCCCTACACCAACAACTACCACAAAGTCTACTACAACACCAGAATCTACCACATCATCTACCCCTACACCGACAACTACCACTAACTCTCCTACAACAACTCCAGGATCTACCACATCAACTCCAGGACCTACCACATCAACACCAGAACCCACCACATCATCTACCCCTACACCAACATCTACCTCAACGTCTACTACAACACCAGAACCCACCACATCATCTACCCCTACACCAACAACTACCACAAAGTCTACTACAACACCAGAATCTACCACATCATCTACCCCTACACCGACAACTACCACTAACTCTCCTACAACAACTCCAGGATCTACCACATCAACTCCAGGATCTACCACATCAACACCAGGACCTACTACATCAACACCAGAACCCACCACATCATCTACCCCTACACCAACAACTACCACAAAGTCTACTACAACACCAGAATCTACCACATCATCTACCCCTACACCGACAACTACCACTAACTCTCCTACAACAACACCAGGATCTACCACATCATCTCCAGGATCTACCACATCAACACCAGAACCTACCACATCAACACCAGAACCCACCACATCATCTACCCCTACACTGACAACTACCACAAAGTCTACTACAACACCAGAATCTACCACATCAACACCAGGACCTACCACATCATCTATAAGTATTATTACTGGAAAAAGAACAACACCAAAAAATATTACAGGAGTGCCTCAAATTTCTACTACTCCAACTACTCCACACTATGACTGCCCTGAATGGGACAAAAATGTAATTATTTATACTTTAATTTTTACTTAAGTATTAGTGGTGTATATTTTCTACAGGAGAAATTTACTTTTAAGAGAATTCATGATCCCATTTAAATATTTCCCATGAAAACAACATAGACTACATCATGATTTTATGGTTATTAGTCTTTCTAATTCCAGCAAATTTTGTATCATTACTAGACAAACGAGACCTTCCTCCTGTGTAACTGCACCATGGCGAGGTGCATAGAAGACAACATAGTTGAAGTTATCCCATATGAATGCCCTCCACTGCAGAACATCACCTGTGAAAATGGCAAAGACCCAGTGCTTGTCTATGATGAGCATCGCTGTTGCAAGTATTACCAATGTGACTGTGAGTAAACTTCTCAAGTGTCTTGCCAGTTTTTACATTTACATTTAATAATGTTACATACATAATTTTATTCAAAGCAACTTACAAATGACTAGAGCAACAGAAGTCAAACGAACAATCAGTGAACAATCAAAGCAATATGCAAGTAACATGACTAGTCCCAGTTTAGTCCAGCACGGTTCATGTAGCAAGTTTAAATGCTTGTTTTTTCCACTTTGAAAATCTTGCGTTTTAAAACAAGAGAAAATATTATAATTTATAGAAAAACAATGAATATTATGTATAATTTACTTTTCAATAAGTCATTTGGCTTTGATGTGGCACAAGTAAAATAAAATGAATCATAGCTGGTACTTACTTGCCTGTCACAGGTTACATTAAAAAAGTGGTTGTATTTTCAATTCTTTAAATGTCAAGTGATATTTTCAACTGTTATAAACACAGTTTTGACCAAATTCAGATAAATTGTTCAGTTCAAATATTTAAAAAGTTTTTGTTATTGTTCCAAGGCTTTTGTGAAGGCTGGGGTGACCCGCATTACATCACATTTGACAGAGTCTTCTACAGTTATCAAGGAAACTGCACTTATATATTGATGGAGGAAATTAGGCCTCGATACAATTTAAAGATCTACATTGACAATGTCTACTGTGACCCTATTGAGCATGTATCCTGTCCCAGATCCATTATCGTGTCTTACAACAAACAAGCCATAAAACTTACAAATCACAATCTCATTGGAGGTGCAGACCTTGAGGTGAGACTTTATAGATTTGTAATGATTAAACATTAACTTTTTCTGCAGTGTATCTTATGTTTTTCTTGTAATTGTCTCCAACAGGCTTTTAAGGACAATGTTAAGTTAACTCTGCCATATGCTCATAATGGTGTAAGAGTTATAAGCTCAGGTCTAGATTTGTTCCTGAATATTCCACAACTGGGTGTTAATATAACATTTGGAGCCACTGGCTTTGACATCGGCCTCCCATTTCAGCAATTTGGAAACAACACACAAGGTCACTGTGGTAAGTTAGCCACCCCCTGTTTTTTTATTATGGACGGTGACATCGCAATGTAGATGAGGGGTTTGTTTTTATGCATTGTTCATTAATTATTCCTAATATTTCTCACCAAGGTACTTGCAACAACAACAGAGCTGATGACTGCATGATCCCTGGAGGGATCTTGGTGGATGACTGTGCAGTGATGGCAGATTACTGGCCAGCCAAGGATGTGAATAGTGAAACGTGCACTCGACCAACTGCATTACCTACAGTTGGGGATAATCTTAAACCTACACCTAAGCCATGTCAGGCCCATCCTGATTGCTACCTCCTCAGTGGCGAGTGAGTTGATTCTGTGTGGTGCTTTAAATAAATTTCAATGTACAGAGCTTCCAAAGTGATATTTACTACTTTTACTATATTATTTTATGATATTTACTGATATTTACTCCTGCCTTCCTCAGGTTGTTCGAAGCATGTCATTCCCACCTGTCCCCCGAAAACTTCTTTTTAGGATGTCAGTATGATAGTTGTCATATGAGCAACCCTGCCGTGGTGTGTACCAGTCTGCAGAGCTACGCAAGGTCTTGCTCTCAGTTAGGGGTCTGCATAAACTGGAGGAACTACACTAAACTTTGCAGTAAGTTGCATTTTATATTGTATCTTTAGATTTTCGCAAAACCCCTAAGAGACCTTGTTTTTTGTTGTTGTTGTACCTTTGTGGGTTTAAGTCATAAAAAAATGTTTTTTTAGAATTTCTTTCTTTATTTTTTGACTTTTGGACCTCATTTTCTTGGAAGCTGTGGAGATTATTCATAAGTTTTATTTGTCTTTTCTTCCTCAGACATTGAATGTCCAGCAGATAAAGTCTTCAATCCTTGTGGCCCAGCTGAGCCACCGAGCTGTGATGATATGTATGGCAATTTATTCACATTTTTTAAATAATTTAGACTTATTCAGTGCTTATTCAGTATTTTATGGAATATGACACATATATACTTCAAAATGATCAGCATTATTATGCAGTTTAAGAGTTAATAAAGCCTGCTATCAGATTTGTTCCTAAATGTTTATTGGAATGAATCTCAGGAATCTCTTTTAATTGCAGACCTGAACGGATGACCATTAAATTGCCGACAGAAGGATGCTTCTGTCCTGAGGGAACATTGCTCTTCAACAAGAAGTCAGAAGTCTGTGTGAACAAATGTGGTAAGAAGCCTCTATTTCAAGCATGAGTGTGTGTTTGTGCGTGCGCGTCTGCGTGCAATAGGCATTCAAATTGAAACTGAAACATTTCTTTTGATTTTGCTCTTCTCTTTTTGTGTTTAGGATGCCTGGATGCCTCTGGGACACCACGTGAGGTATGACATTGTCTAAATCCATTAATTCAGCTGTTCAGTCAAAACTAATATTTCATTTCACAGAACTTAAACAAATGAAATGCATTGTGACAATCTAAGTGAAAACATTCATCCAAGATGGTGGATAATAGAACTGGAGAGAGAATTGTGACTTTTTTAGAATGCATCCTTATAATTCATTCAGTGCTGAAAAGCATCAATAAAATAGTGCAACTATATTCGTATCAGTAGTCTTGTGAGCTCTGCATTATACTTGAGTAAAATTTAAGCTTAGCAATATACTAATGCAAAGCTCTTTATGCGAGCTGTGCTATTCATAATTGCTGCCTATGTAGAGTTGCAAATCAGTCGCTTAACCAACAAAAATTTACAATAGTGTCAATGAAATGTAAGTAAAGACAGATCTTTTCTTTCATATTCTGTATTATTGTCATCCAAGTGTCATGGATTATTGATAAGAAAAAATGTAGGACGGGTAATTGGTTCTATCCTCAATAGTTATTGATTCAGGCTTGCAGTTGATTGTGGCAGGGAGGAGACTGATTGAAGAGGACTCCTCAGCAAACCACTTTTGGCTTACAAAGTCTGTCGTTTTTACTGGAAGATAGAGACTAACATTTTGATTAAACATTATGAGGTCAACAATGTAACCGTATACATGGATAAATCGTTTAGAATATAATCTAAAACATGCATTTACAAAATCAGTTGGGTGAATTTCTATCTCATGCCGACCTTAAAGAATTACCTGCATAATACTTAGACTTTTAACCGAATCCTCATGTTTTTTTTTGTGGCAGTTCGATGAGGTCTTCGAGTACAACTGTGAAGAGTGTATCTGTGATAAAGCCAGCAAATCGGTGAAGTGTGAGCCCAAGACGTGTCCTGATGTGATTCCTGAGAGCTGCACTGAGCCCGGCTTTGTGCTGGGCAATGTCACCGATCCCTCAGACCCATGCTGCAGCAAACAAGTTTGCAGTAAGACGAGTTTGACTACAATTTTTGTGTAAGAGGTTTCCTTTAGGTTTGCATCGCCTAAGTCTCCTCTACTCTTTTTTGATGTAGATTGTGATGTCAACATATGTCCGCCTTTGGATAAAAACTGTCCAGTCGGATATACTCCTGTTGTGGAAGTGCCTAATGGAAAATGCTGTCCAGAAATCAAATGCGGTATCACTATTTTTCTCATTTCACTTAATTTTTGTAACATTCTCATGTCTGTTTTCATCTCAGATGCTCTTTATTACCTTGAATATCATTCGACATAGTTTTGTGTTCTTTGTTTTTTTGGCCTCCTTAGAGCCAAAGAAAGTCTGTGTCCACAAAAACAAAGAGTATGAGGTAACTAAAATTACTCTAAAATATTATATTAAAAATGAAATATTTTTATTTATTTTCTTAAATAAAGATTAATGAAAGTGTAACATGCTCAACTCTCTCTCGCCTCACTTCCCTCAGCCCGGTTCCAAAGTCCCAGTCACTGCCTGTCAGGACTGTACCTGTACATGGGAAGTGGATCCTACATCGCAGTTTTTCAAGATCAAATGTGGAATTATGCAATGCAATAAGAAATGTGATCTGGTAAGTTGTTTGACGAGTTTATGATTGACTTGTCTTAGAGACCAGTATAATTTTGTTGACTTCATTTTATGTTTATTTTTCCCAGGGTTATGAATATAATGAACCAAACACTAATAATGACTGCTGTGGAAAGTGTGTGCAAACTCACTGCATCATCAACATTAACGGAGTCATTCATATACTGAAGGTGAGGTTAACATAACACAGTCGCTTCGAGCTCTGGCTGAAAAGAGCAAATAGAATATTCAGATTAAATGGAACTTAACTTAAAAAGTTTTAACCAATATGATTTTTCTATCTTGGAACACAAATCGACAGATATTTCAGACAAGTAAATTAACAGAAGTAAATTTTCATTGTTCAAAAAAATAATTTTTATTTGAAAATCGACTAAAAAGCATATAAAAGTAGAATTTTCTGAATTTGAGTGAGGAAAAGACCCAAATTTAAACAAATATTCTCTGAAAATCTCCAAACAAATATAGCAAATTTGATCTTGCACTCTTTTTCCATCATAGGAAGGAGCCACTTTGCCCAGTACAAACCAGGGTTGTGAACGAATCACCTGCACCAAAGTTAATGGACAGTTCATCACTGACAAACACACAGTCCAGTGCCCTCCTTTCAACGTGTCCAACTGCCAGCCTGTCAGTACTCCAAATATCACACAAACACACATTTGCATGTTATACTGACCAATCATAGTGATTAAATCATATTGATGACATTCTGCTTTTGTGATTTGCTCTAAAGGGAACCATTCAAGTGTCCGCTGATGGCTGCTGCAATGTTTGTGAGTATTTTTTAAAAGAAAACAATGCAGTTTTATTTGATTTGTGTTGATTATTAATGTATACACGTGTTCAATCGCCTGTGTTTTTTTTTAGGTGTGGACCAAATTAAGGGATGTCAAGTACAGACCATTCGTGATTACATAAATCACAATGACTGCCAGTCCGAGAGGAAAATGGATCTGACATTTTGCGGTGGAGACTGTACCAGTTATAGCAGGTGAGCATGTGCAGACTGTAACGAAACCTACATGAGCAGCATCATAAGTAAAAAACACCTTCATAAGTGACCAATCTGAAACTCTTTACATTTGTTTGTTTTTCTCTCATTCTCTCACATGCATAGGTACACTGAACCTGGATTGTCCTCTTGTAACTGTTGCCGGTCCACACGGTCAAGTAATCGCACAGTGACTCTTGGTTGCGTAAATGGAGACATAATACCCTACACATACATCCATGTTGAAGAGTGCTCTTGTAGCAAAACTAACTGTCACCCAGTGGAAGACACAGAAAGAAAACTTAGCTTTGGACTTCCGTGAGCGGCAGCGGTGAATCAGCATACCAGAGCAAATAACTAAATGTCTAAAACTAAAAGCATCTTTGGGAATATTTGTGATCAAAAATGAATTTAAATTGCACATTCTTTGTTTAACATTTCTTGAATTCTATTAATTAAAAGTTTAATTCATTTGATTCAATTCACTTTATTTACAGGTCTCTTCTTTTTTTCTTAGCTTAATAAATGTATACTCTTTTGTGTACATACTCTTAAATGTATATGCTTATGTTTGAAATTAAAAGCAATAAAAAAGCATGTTAAAACTAAATGCATGTGTATTGAGTCTTGCACTGAGAACATTTGATTGTTTATGATGCACACCCTTGAACACAAACCGTACAGATATATTTACAGCACTTGGCCATCACCTTGGTGTTTAAGCTACAGACAGGCTATTAAAGAAAATGACCAAATAATGTAGTTAGCTGCTTGAATATCATTTTACTGGCAGAGAAATTGTATGATACAACTAAATTGCTTTGAAATTTTCAGATAATCAAAGCATGTAAAACTTGCTAAAATGATCTACTGCTTCTTTTTGTTTTTCTATTTTATCATGTCACATTTGTTCACAGTCATAGCATCTACTGACAGGATATATGACACATTCAACAAAAACCGTAACCAGTCAAGCAAAGTTAAACATGTATCAAAATCTCTCACAAACATGATCGATGATGATTTTGAGTAGTAGACAAAACAATGGCACTGAGCTATTTTAAGATATAGCTTAAGCCAGGCTTAACCCTGGTTTCACAAACTAGGCTTAAGCTTAATGTAATAAATGTAATGGCAATGCAATGTAAACAAGTTATTTGATAATATCAGACATCTCTCTCAAGGACTGTTTCTTTGCATGCCGTGCAACAGAAACAAGGAACACTTGACATTAAACAGGATATAGATTTTACATCAAAAAAAATAATTCAACATAAAAGCGTAAAGTAACAGTGGATCAGCTGGTTGATCCAGTCATTTTACATTCTATTTGACCAGAAATACCAGAAATATTTGAATGTTGACTTTCAGTGGAAGCTTATCAGTGGTCTGACGACTGTGGAGTGATGAAAATGAAGCCCGGAATCTAATTTAAAAATCACATATTTCATCAGATTTAATCCTAAAGTCAATGAATTTTAAACTATGTTAAGAATGACAACCAACATGGATTGGTTATGTATTTTTATGTGTATGCCAACGGAAATGTAGATGTAGATGTGGTATTTTTGTTTGTGAGAAAGGGTTTCAAACAAATGTTTGCATACAGCTAGGATGTTACACAGTATATGTCGGGTTCCACCTAATGTTCACAACTTACATTCTTCCAAAGAAATCTAATATGCATTATAAAAGGACAAGTGCTGACAAACATCTCACATTAGCTCTTGAGGATGGACGTTGTCTCCATGGGGACTGTGAGGATGTCCCAAATGTGGATGCTGAGATGGGTTGTTCTACTGGTTGGGGTGCAGTCCGTACAAGCAGGTAAGATGACTATAACTGAAATAAGAAAAGTGTAAGAAAAGCTCATAATTAAAACATTAACATTCAAAATATCAATTTCTATGCTAAAAGACTTCATGGGAGATTATGGGGAAATGAAAGTTCCTTTGGACTTTAACTGGTCACCAACAACAACAGGTAAATATTTAATTGTGTTTACATGCATGTATTATATGAGATACACTGATGGCAAAAAATGTAACGTCACAAATTCATTAAGAGATGTCACAAGTAACCAGTTTCAACTTTGAAAAGTAACTCACAAATATATTTAATTTGAGTTATGAATGAACGTATTCAATTTATAATAAAAAGAAGATTTTAAAGTTTAAAAGTTTGCAGTAATTTAATACAACCTAATGTGTATTTTACTCTTAATTACAAAATGTAACGTTTAACATAAAAAAATTACATTAATTTGAATGATAATAAATCATAAACATACATGATTTTTACCATGGTTGCAGAGTCAGGGTCTCAGAATCTTTTAAACATGTAATTCACAGTCTTTCTAATTATGTATCTAATTGTTAATAAAGTAATAATTATGATGCATATACCACTTAAACTTACTATAAACACAGATAATTCAGGACATACAACGTTCTGTGACATTATCACTTTGAGCTGTACCTTTATTTCAGTGGGTAAATATATTGGTAACACTTTGTTTAATAATATCCTTGTTAAAAGTTACAAGCAGTAATAACTATAAATCATGCGTAATTACATGCATCTGATCCTAATCATAACGATATAGTAAGTACATGCAATTGATTATTATTAGTCAGTATCTAAAAACTGTAACACAAACATCTTAAAATGAAGTGTAACCAATATTTAAGTATAGCAATGGCTCTCATAATGAAGCATTTGCAATACTGTGTGTTTGATTGAGAAGGAAAATGTTTTAATACATTTTAACAAAATATGACAACAGTTTTCGTTTTTGTCATTCATATTTAGTGTTCACCACAACGACGACTGTGATGGTAAAAAGAGGTATTTGAAAACAATTTAATGCATGAGCAGTATAAGCTTATAAAAAAATTTAATCATTATAAAAACAATTTTTAATCTTATAATCAATTTTTGCACACTGAAAGTATTCTATATTTATATTTATAACCCTTCTCTCTTGATTCAGTTGAACCGAATCCTGATCATCAGTCCACGATCTGCAGCACATGGGGAAATTTCCACTTCAAGTCATTTGATGGTCATTTCTTTCAAGTGCCAGACACATGCAATTACGTTCTGGCGGTGATGTGTGACAGCGCAACTTCTGATTTTGACATCCAAATGCAGAGAAAGACTTTAAATGGCTCAGTCATTTTGAGCAAAATCACAATATATCTTCAGAGGACAATCATTAAACTCACTAACAACGGCATCATCATGGATGACCAAGTGTGAGTTTATTTTTACTAAGTTATTTTACTTCCAAATGTCCATGATTTTCCATAAACACATCCTTCTTTTTGTTGAATTTTAACAGGGTGTATAATACAACCCAAAAGGATGGAATTGTGGTCCAGCTGAGCCCAAAAGTTAAGATCTCTAACTCACAAGGGGTGACTGTCTTTTGGGAGAAGGACCAGTCTTTATTGGTATGCTATTTCTCTGTTCAAATATGCAATTACTGTATGGTATATTTGTAACCCAGTGGACATAAATGTGAATGTGTTTCAGATTGAACTTTCTGAGAAGTACAAAGGTCAGACCTGTGGACTTTGTGGAAACTTCAATGGCAACTCAACTGATGACTTAGTTGACAATGGTAAACCTCATTACGATAACATCACCTGCTTATACGTAGGCAATTTGTTTCATGAACACTTTTTGTTATTGTGGTTGGGACTGTCTTCACATCCTGATAGCAAATCAATAATAGAAGAGATCTAATGGTTAAAACGTATATTTTTATTTATTGTTTTTGGAAGTCTCGGGACGCAGATAATCCGCACCCTCATATATCCCGCGGGTTTTGGGGGTTTGTGTAAAAATTGTTGGTATAATCCGCACCCTCAGATATCCCGCACCCATGATGAATTTGTTTTGTTCAGGCTCGGTACACAGTGCTTGTGCGCGAAATTCAAACAATAAGAAAACAAACACAACTCAAAATCAGATGAAAAAGAAAGAGCAGCCTCTCCCCCTGGAAGCATGTTGATCGGATGAGAAGAGCACACTATCATGGCAGCACAGCCAATCACGTCTTCTTGCATGATTGACAGGTCAGACAGCCTATCAGCGCCAGCTGTAAGACTGACAGTACAGAGGCCAGACAACCCTTGCAAGAAAGAAAAACAGAAAGAAAATACTGCAAAATTGTTTTTATATTGAAATATTATTACGTGTAATAAAATGGTGATATAGCCCGCACCCTTATATATCCCGTTTGTAAAATCTGGTATAACCCGCGGGATATGTGCGGGAAAATGCGGTACTTGTGCAGACGTCACACATCATCAGCACATTCCGTAAGGCCATGCAGAATTACATACTGACGATCGAAATTACGAGATAGCGACCAATGATTTATGAGTTTTTCTGTCGACTCTATCAATACTGAAATTAATCTGTAGCAGTCAGGTGGGACAGCCAGAGCTCTTTAAGTTATATTTTTTATTATTATAACATTACATGCTTTGAGACAAAAGGGAATTTAATCCCGTCTTTCATGGCACTTTGCAGACTGTGCTGTACTTTCATATGTATTGAAGGTTTGACTTTGGAAACGCTCTGAAGAGAGGATGGGATCTAATGCTTTCAAAGCCAGCTTGCTATTGCTAGCCTATTCAAAACGTCTCGTTACGTATGTAACCTTAGTTCCCTGAATAGGGAACGAGACGCTGCGTCTATCGCTGTGGGAACGCCCCTGCGTGAATGCGTCATGAAGCACCTATGTAATCTAGCCAATCGCGTGAGAGGACGTCAGAGCGGGTGACGTCACGAACCAGGAATCTATAAATGCATGCCCTGCCAAACAGCCAGTAGCTGAAAGTGCCTGAAGTAGATGCTGTTGACAGGCACATAGGAGGTATGGCGAAGAGACGCAGCGTCTCGTTCCCTATTCAGGGAACTAAGGTTACATACGTAACCGAGACGTTCCCTTTCAAGGGAACTCGCGCTGCGTCTATCGCTGTGGGAACGATATACCAACGCTGCCATAGCGACAAGTGCATGTCAGATGTGATCACCCTCAGGTGAAGACACCTGGGCCCCAGGAGAGAAGTCTAGGTCTAAGTTGTAGAGCCTAAAGAACAGGAGAGAACAGCCTGCCGCATGACAAATATACCTCCTGACAGAAGGGCCTGAATGCTGGCCATACCCCTAGCGGAGAGAGCTTGGGTTGACAAGGGTGCGGTCAACCCAGCTGACTTAAAACTAGTGAGATAGCCTCGGCTAACCACTCACTCTGCTTGGACACGAGAGACCCCCATTTTGTTTTCATTAGGGGGCCTAAACATACGAACAGTTGTTCAAACCTTTGTAAGCGTCCAGTGCCCAAAGGGCAAGCATAATAGTTCCTGGCGTGTGCCACAGAGGAGACAGGATACCAGGGGGTTTATCCACAACTGCCCACCCAAAGGGATGCGGAAGTAACGAACAAATAAAACCCAGCAGTGAGCCGGCGTTGCAGGATATCCAGCGCTGTACCATCAGGGCAGCTAACTGGGTCCTGCAGCCGACCACCACATAAAGAAGCTTCCTTCAGGGCATAGTCTCCTCATGGCGGGAGCTCTGGAGAAGATAATGGTCCCGACAACCTCAGTTGAAGGACCAGAGTTATGAGTTCGGCCCCCTAAGAGGCTGAACCACACTCAAACAATCTCCAGAACCCCTGGGAGCAGAGGGATCAGGGAATTCTTATGAGGTACCGACAAGCCTCAGCCAAGTCTGAGCCCAAGCATCCATTCCAGAGGAGCTGGATGAGGAAGAGACAGAGTGGACAGAGATGTATCTCGAGACACCAACAAATCCACCTGTCTGAAACAACCACCTGAGGTGGGGTGATATTCCCTGGGCCTCGGCCCCTGCCTCGACAGGATGTCTGCTCCCAAAATGGTGGGAGCTCTGGAGTGGAGAACGGCCTGAGCAACCTCAGTTGAGAGACCGGACCTTATGAGCTGGGCCCCCTCGGAGGCCAAGTCCACACTTCCCACTGTTCTGAGCAGGGGTGCAGTATTAGACCCCCTGCTTGGGACAGAAAGTCCCTCCTGATCGGAATCTCCCAGGGAGAGCCGTACAGGAGGGATACCTCATCCCGGTGAACTTCCAGAACTCCTGGGAGCAGAGTGATCGGGGAAAAACATACAGGGGGCAGCCTCGGCCACCCCTGAGACATAGCATCCAGTCCACCAGGAGCTGGATGAGACAGGGAGAACCAGAGTGGAGAGTGTGAAGTCTCTCAAGACGCAAACAGAACCACTTTGAGCCTGGCCAAATATCTCCCATGTCCGCTCCACCACCTTGGGGTGGAGCCTCCATTCCCCGGGCCTCAACCCCTGTCTCGACAGGATGTCTGCTCCCAGATTGTGTCCCAGGGATGTTAACTGCCCTTGGCGACAGCAACCTCCCTTGGGACCACACATTGCCCATCCAGTGAGGGATGCATCCGTCGTAAGCACTCAGCGACGACAAGGAGCTCCCAACACGGGACACTGGGCCAGAACCCGGGTTTCTCCCACATGTCTAAGGCACGAAGGCACAGCCGCATGACCTTGATCATGTGAGACAGGTTGCCCCTCGGGGAAACCCCCAGGTCCTGAGCCACCACTGTAGAGGTCTAATGTACAGCATGCCAAAAGGTGGGCCGTTGGACGCTACTGTCACCAGACCTAACAGTTTCTGGAACTGCATCACAGTGAGTGACTGACACATTGCCCATCCAGTGAGGGATGCATCCGTCGTAAGCACTCGACGATGACAAGGAGCTCCCAACACGGGAGACTGGGCCAGAACCCGGGTTTCTCCCACGTCTAAGGCACGAAGGCACAGCCGCGTGACCTTGATCACGTGAGACAGGTTGCCCCTCAGGGAAACCCCCAGGTCTTGAGCCACCACTGTAGAGGTCTCATGTACAGCAGGCCAAAAGGTGGGCCGTTGGACGCTACTGTCACCAGACCTAACAGTTTCTGGAACTGCATCACAGTGAGTGACTGCCTCGAAATATATTTGGCAGAAGTCCCCACGCTGCCAAGAAAAACAACAAAGGGAACCAGCCCCTCGGGACTGGCCTCTAGTGTCGTACAAGCGGTCAGCTCAGTGCTCTGAAGCGGCGAACCGGCAGGGAACAACGGAACTGATTGCTCTAGGACCCTCTTTGGAGGGAGCGAGCATCCTGGTGCCGCAACGTTTCTGGGCGGACACTGGGAACAAGCTCGCTGGGGGCCGCTGCGCCCTGAAGCAAACAAGGTGGCAGGGTTAGCGAGACGGCCCCCTGAGGACATCGAGGGAGGATGGACACCATAAGCGGAGGTAAACACCACCTTGCCTCGATGGAGACAGTCCTCAGCAGCCCCCCTAGTATAGAACAGTAAAATAACAGCTTAGAAGCCGGACTCATTATCTGGGAGGGGCCCTCTACACAGGCAGATTTACACTCCCTGTTCCATAACCAGAGCCTGCTCGGGGGTCGCCACTATGGGCAGAAACCCTGTTGTGAGCAGGACCCACTGAGAATATTTAGCAGAAGTATCACACGCTGCCAGAAACTCTACTAAGGGAACCAGTCTCTCAAGACTAGTCTCTGGTGTTTCTTGAGCAACCAGCTCGGAGGCCTGAGGCGGTGAACCGGCAGGAAACAACCGAACTTATGGCTCTAGGACCCTCCTTGGAGGGACCGTAAACCGTTTCGCTGGGGACTGCCCTCAAGGACCTGACGCTAATGACATCAAGTCTAATATTTATTTATTTATTTTTACAGTGTGAGGAGCTGAAATTCCTGGGACTGCTCCCGCTCAGCAGCCCCTGAGACCTGAGTGTGTGTGTGTGTGGGGGGGGGGGGGGACTTCGCAAGCACCCGTATCTCAGTCTCTGAGACAGCAACGTCCAACTCCTCAGAGCTGGATGATTGCAACACTGGCGCCTCCCTCCTGGGTGGAAGTACCACAAAACATGCTTCCAGCCCCAGGGAGAGCCATTAGATCTGAGTAATGGAAAAAGAGATGAGGAAGACCTGTCTCTAAGCCGAACTACAGATCTTGAAGTGTTCCATCAAATAATAAATAAATATATATATATATATATATATATATATATATATATATATATATACATACATACATACATACATATACACAGGGTTGGGGAGTAACGAAATACATGTAACGACGTTACGTATTTAAAATACAAAATTTGAGTAACTGTATTTCGTTACAGTTACATTTTAAATTGATGGTAATCAGATTACAGTTACATTCAAAGTGATTACTTTGAATTTTAATGTCATTTATTAATTAATATTAACGTAAGCTGTCTGGTGATTCTCCGACTCTGTCTCTTTAAAAAAAGAGTTAGCCTGTTCAGTTAGCAAGCTGCAATCGCATATAAAAATGGACGGGAAAACAGTGCGCAATGCATTTCTTTCGTGGAAATTCAAAGACAATTTTACTTATAAACAAGAAAAAGGACGTAACATCACCGTGCAATGCAAGCTACCTGCAACAAAACTTATATCGGCTTCAAAGGATTCAACATCTAATCTGAAAAAGCATCTTGAAGTAAGTTGTTCTTGGTCTTTGAAAATTATTTTCTTTATTTATATGATTCGTACAGCTTCTTAACAGCTTCTACCTTAATTGTCTATGAAGATGCTCTCCCATTTGTCTTGCCACTGGACATGCAATATTCCTTATTTTCCCATTTACTCATACGTTGAGCCTTTTATGGTTATCATCATTAGCCTATGTTTAATATTTATAAGAATTTGGTCTTACAACATAGGGATGTGTGAGTGTAGTCAACTACACGGTACAGGGTGCCACTAGTCGACACCAAAAACACTAGTCGACTACACGAGAAAAAAAAAACCCACAAGATTTTATTGTTCAAATGACATTTTAATCTTACATGTAACCCTCTGAGGCACGCGATCGCAAGTGGGATTAGAACGAACAGTCAACGATCAGTGTTTGTCATATATCACAGCTATTCAGTTTTCAACCACGTACCTTTATTTTAGGTTTCAGACGTTTAAATACTCATAAGTACTGGCACAAAAATACATTTCTAGTTTGAAAAATACACACCGATGTCTATAAAAGCGGAAATAACAATCCATTAAATTATAAACTGACAAGGTGTTTTATTCAAATCAGACACAGATTGCATAGGTTACTATAAACTTCATATTCTTCACTGGAAGAATACACTGGACACTTACTGTCATGTATTTCGAGAGAAGTGACTGAATTTACGTGTTGTAAATCTGATAGATTAGATTCTCTGAACTGCAATGCCCGTCTTGCATTATAGATCAGCTGACGTGATCGTTATAAAGGCTTTTAAGACAAAACTTATTCACTTCCGCATATTTGAGAATTGGAATATCAGGTAATTGATAAAAAAAAGCCAACAAGTGTGTGAATATTGTGAATAAATAAGTAAAACTAAATAAATGCGATACATCTGTCATAGTGCTTTTGCGGCTGCGGTGTGTCAGGTGACAAGCATGATGCGTCGCCATGGAAACAACATGTTTGGAGAGACGAGCCGAAACAGCCACATCATTGCGCCATTTAATACAACCGTCCACCACTGTGATCACGTTCAGCTGAAAGAAATATATAGATATATACTCTTTTATTCTTTACCTGTTTATTGAACTCATTGTCATGGGTTTCACCATGGAAACCGACACACACGCCTCTCGCTACATAAAGCTGCAGTTTTGAGACTACAGTACAGAAGGAAAAGCGCGCCGCAGAAAAGTGACCTTATTTCTAGCGGCATTACTTTTAGACTAGTCGGTTACAAAATTTTCGTTTAAACGACTAACAAATTAGTCGAAAGGCACATCCCTAATACAACATAGAATTGACATCCAATTAATCATGCGTTAAATAATGTTTTATAAAGCAGTGGTCCCCAACCCCCGGTCTGCGGAAAAAGTGGTACCGGGCCGCAGATCGAATTCGCAGACCAATCCGTGAGCGGCTGCAAGCGGATCTGGCGCTGTAGCTTCGGCAGTGAGGAGGTGTGCTTCAACAATCGCGCGCACCCTCGCCTTTGAGCGAGTTCATTATCCGAATTGTGAACAAATAGTTTTTTTCATCTTTTTAAATGAATCAATTGTTTTGTTTACAAAAATATTGTCAATGAATCATTCACGAATTTGATAGATCTGGGGTGTAGGGGAGCGCGGGGACAAACGTAACACTTTTTGGTTTTAGCCAAATAATGAACAAAGTAATTGGGTTATACAAACTATATTTTTATACAAACAACACACAAGCCTCTCCTACAAATGAGCACTGGTTTGATGTTCGTCGGACCTACAGTTTCTGCGCAGTATCACCAAAAGCGCAAGGAGTGAAATGTGACAACTTACCCCGTGTGCGGGGCTCGTTGTAACACCATGTTATCCAATGGGTGTTCATTGGCGTATTTTTATTTCTTAATAAAAGTTTAGTCTTAATGATTATAAGCATAAATTATGAATGGAATATATTTTTTTTCTTTTATTTATTACATTGTTATGCTTTGAACAATGTAATGACATGAAAAACGTTTTAATAGGTTAATACAATGCAAAATATATGATTATTGATGCAGCCTATTCAATGCGGCTTAGTTGTAACACCGCGTTACAACTAACCCCGCGGTGTCGTGTTCACTTCAGGACCGGCTAGCAGTCACTGTGTGTTTTTCACATCTTTCAAAATGGTACCGTCTTTTAGCCAAGAAGATGGTAATCATAACAATATAAGATTGGACTAACATACTTTCACACATTCTTTAAAAAATCGAAAAACAACTATTATAACAAAAAATATTTTCATGCTTTCAAAAGAGTTTTTCCTGTGGTTCTCATCCAAATTTCGCTGAAATTTCTCGAAAGATGGTCAGAAGACGTGTGCAAACAGTGTGGTGAAAAGCCCGTTAGCACGTCACATTTAAGACCGTGCAACTATCTAAAAAGTCTGTGTTGCTATTTACCCCGTGTTACTTTGTGCCCCGCGCTCCCCTATTTCCCAAAAGCATCATAACTATAATCGTAAATTCCATTGAACTTCATTGCGTCCATATTTGATTTGCGAAAAGCATCCTGACTAAGTTTGACTGTTGACTCTCTTGATTCTGTTGTGTCGGTAGTCTTTCCATAGAGAGGATAATAAGTAAAAGAATCACTCAAAGTTTCCTCCATTCATTACCTAAATTTGTTGTGTTACTTGGAGAATTGTATAAGCTGTGTTTTTCTTGCTTTCATTTATTGTTAAGGCCACACTTATTGACTGATGCTTGCTGCAATAAAAACATATTTATACTAGGGATAGTTAAAATGACACAAATTTTAAATTGTCATATTTTTTTTCCAAATGTGCCTCTATTAGATGTGCCTCTGCTATAAAGGTGATAACAGGACATCAAGTTAATATGGTCTTTTGTGTTAAGTATTTCAAAGTATTCCAAAGTATTTAGATTACGTTACTAAACTTGAGTAATGTAACGAAATACGTTACAAATTACTTTTTAAAGCATGTATTTTGTAATCTGTAGTGAAATACATTTTAAAAGTAACCTACCCAACCCTGCATATACATATATACATGTATATATACACACACACATTCATTCATTGCATATGCATAGATGGAAAGCTGGTTTTCATTTCTCTTGTTTGTTATATATACATATATCTGAGAAAAACCTGTTCTCCGCTGGCCAGAGTGTACTTTAGTTTGAACCTGGCAGCATAGAAACGATCTAAATCAGCTCCCTCATATTATTAGTTTGTGTTGGAGAACTCTAGATCCTCTTAATTATATATCAATATATACAGACACACATTCTATGTATTACATTGTAGTTTTATGCATGTATGTGTGTACATCTTTAACGATCCAGATCAGCGTTGAGCATAAGCAGGACCGTCAAAGTTTATGCTGACAACATCCAGTCCCTATTGCTGTTAGAACTGGATTGCTGCAGCGCTGGTGCTTCTCCATAGGCGGAAGAAACCGCATAGCGTGCTTCCACCCTGAGAGAAAGCACTGGATCAAACGGGTGAGGGCAGAGAAAGGGCGGCGCCCGTCTCAAACCCCTCCGACAGATCCATTTGCGATCCCTATGTTCTGAAACAACGCTGAGCCTCGGCTGCAGCGGGAACAGAGCTGCGAGGACCGCGAGCCCGAGCGCTCTCCTCAAAGAGCGGCAGGCGCGTGCGGAGCGTTTTCAGCGCGTAACTGTCATAGTAACACACAGACATCACCCTCGAGTGCTGTCTGCGCCGCTCCACATTCAAACAAGCACACCAAACACATGCGTGTCCCCACCCGAGATTGCGAGGGCAGGGACGAACACATGCCTAGTATACTCTTGTTCTCCATATACTCTCACTTTTAGTTGGTAGACAAACAACAATAAATATGACAGACATATCACATATAGCGCTACTGAAGGCACAATAGCTACTGGCTGTTTGGCAGGGCATGCATTTATAGATTCCTGGTTCGTGACGTCACCCGCTCTGACGTCCTCTCACGCGATTGGCTAGATTACATAGGTGCTTCATGACGCCTTTAAGTACTTCAGTAGTTCATATTTTATTGATATCACACTTTGATGATATATTTTTATATCTTTTTTTATACCTTTTGAATACAAATAGAAAATTTGAAGGTGCCTTCTTTTCAAATCTGTGAGAACGTCGATCTTCGCCCTAATGATCAGTGCGAAAATCAGGTATGATGACAAATAAAGTTTATTATTATTTTTAGTTTATTTTAATATTTACTCTGCATATATTAAATTGTATATTTAATATTTATTTAATTTTGCTTATATTGCTCAGTGTACAAGATGTAAAAAATAGTTTGGAACTGCAAAGTATTTGCCTCTAATTCTCATATTCTATTTCTACTTTTCAATTTTAGCATTTCAATATTTCAGTATTTGTAAAAAAAAAGAAAGAAAAAAAGTATGGTATATTGTGCTAGTTGAAGGGCTTTTAACATGCTAAAAATGTTCTATGAAATATTTTATTATTATTATTTCTAATCACCCAGACAAGCATTTGCCAGCAGTATCTCAACAGTCCAGGTTTCAGTGATTGTGTCAATCTGATGGACATGAGTTCATTTGAAAAAGCCTGTGTGAACGACCTGTGCCGATGTTACGGCAATCAAGACTGTCTCTGCAACACACTCACGGAGATTTCACGACAGTGCACACATGCTGGAGGAAAACCAGGAACATGGAGGACAAAAGAGCTCTGCCGTGAGTATCAGTTCTGGAAGACAAATTGAAATGGAAAGAAATCAGCGGGAATAAAATGCCATACAGCTCAGAACTGATCTGAACATTACAATTTTCAGAATGTATGGCTAAAATCTGCAGTGGAATAAATATCTATAAAATACACTACCAGTTTGTACAAATTTTAGTGAATTAATGTGTTTGATATACTAACTGTGTTCTTCTGTGGAGCAGCAAAGTCATGTCCTCTGAACATGCAATACCTGGAGTGTGGAAGTCCGTGCAAGAACACCTGCAAAGATCCAAAGGCAGATCTTCTGTGTAAAGAGCACTGTGTGGACGGCTGTTTCTGCCCTCACGGTGAGAAATGATTTACAAAATACGAGGTGTTTTTATTTCACCTAAGCATTAGCACTTGATTGGACTATTTTCAAATGAAGCTTCTCCTTGCAAGAATAATCTTATCATGCATAAATTATTATATTGCTTAACTTAAATATCAGAACTATTTTTGATTATTATTTTCTCAATAAAAATTTTGCATACTTTTTGTAAAGGTACCGTTATGGATGACATTGGTAATAAAGGCTGTGTTCCTGTGGAGGAGTGCCCATGCGTGCACAATGACAAGATATACTCACCGGGAATGTCATATACAAAAGCTTGTAAAACATGGTGAGTCAAATACAACAAACAAACCAGACATTTGAAAGAATATGCACATTCTTACACAGCTGCATTCTGTTCTAGTGATTGTGTTTCTGGATATTGGAACTGCACTGATCTGGAGTGTCCTGGAATCTGCTCTGTTGTGGGAGGGTCTCACATCAAGACTTATGATGGAAAGAAATTCACCTTTAATGGCAAATGTGACTACATCCTCACTAAGGTCTGTGACTCTCAATAAAGCAAATTCCCTATAATAAACTCCCTGAAATGTTTAAAAAAAAATTCTCCCTTTGTTTGTTTCCTTTCAGCATTCTAATGACAGTGATATTATTGTCACAGGAAATCTGGCAGTGTGTAATGAGACCCGAAAAGACACATGTCTAAACTCAGTCACCCTTCTTTTCTCAGGGACCACTGTAAGCTCTTTTTAATATTCATAAACTTAACAATTCCTATATGACCTCATAACTAATTAAATAATATTTTTACCTTAAAATGATAGTCAGACATGTTGTCATAATATGCTGTACTAGTTTTCAGCCAAATAAAAAAAGGCAAAGTAATTACGAAAAATAGTGAATGAAAATAGTTTTTTTTAAAGACCTTGTTGATTAATACATTCTATTGAAATAAAATGTTCTAAGAGAACTGTTAGTATTATTTATTATTTAGTATTAGTCTATTTCACAGAAATCAAACAAAAAGCAATTAAGTTCACAACTAGCCCTGATTATATTTTTATGTGGAATCCTGTTAAATTAATTTTTCACTTAAAAAAAGAAATGTATTGGAAATTGGAGCTTTAATGAAGATGCAGAAGCACCATGAAAGTATCATAAAATATATAATAATGTAGTTGTAATATAGTTGTGCTGCTGCATGTTGGCTTTTGTGAAGAACAGAATGATTTATGAATTAATGTTTTTAAAATAATTTTTTCGAGTCAGACTTTTCAGTGAATCTGTTGATCCCGATCACAAACCAGTCTGAACAGTGTTATGTGTTCTCCACATGATAAACCTATTCAATTAATTAATTATATTAAATTAATGTAACTTTTTTTTTATGTAACAGCCCTGGTGAGAGAAATCAGAAAAGCAGCAGAACACATTACTTCCTTTAAAAAGTAACTAAGTAATATAATTAGTAAAAAAATATTGTACTATAAATTGTACTCAACTTTAAACTTCAAAGTAACTTTGCTCAACACGTAGTCTGAATGAATAATTCATGACCCAGAATGATTAGTTCTCAAGCTCAAATAACTAACTGCACAATAGTAGATCACAGCCATTAACAGCTGTCTTGAAAAAAAGGATCTCAGTAAAAAAAAAATCTGAAGTCTCTCACAAAACCCTATTAGATGGCGATTTCCTAGTGGGAAAAAATAAAAAATTCAAAGATACTTTTATGGTACCTTTGCATCTCATTATACATCAAAGATATCATGACGTTCCCCTTTGTGTCCTGAGGAAGTCAGTCAGTCATATGGGCTTGGCACAAGGTCAACAAGAATGAAATGATGACAGATTTCTTTTTAATTAACTTCATACTACCATGTAATCTTGTGCACTTATTATTTTATTAATCTGGAATTTAATTTATTTCATTATATTCACAGTAAAACAATAGAATAAAACTTTTTTTATTACTGTTTTACTCATAAAACAGATTGATTTTTCCTCCAGTGGATCCATTTTAATGAATAAAAGTTCATATCTGCTTCCTGTTCTTGAAGGTGAGTTGTCCCCAGCAAACACAAAACGCTCATTTAACATTAGTGGCCATATAAATAAATGGTATACTCAATTTATCACATATCATAAAGGAGGTTAGCACTAAAACTCATGTTAGCACTGAAATGAGAGAAACTGGGTTTCCATTTCAGAATGGGAGATATGACAAACCTGAGAAAGCAGGGCAAGCCCGTTTCAAAGTCAAACCTAACCTAGTCAGGAGAAGGTTTTATTTGGTAAACCTAGTTGCTTTCAGCAGGGATACTGTCTGTGTTTGTATTGGATGGGCGAGACACATGCACGGTCAGCACTCGAGAGCGCTGCCTGTAGGACTGTCAGCAGTTCTCTCAGCGTTCGTTTCACTCCTACTTGGTGGAACAGTTAGACCATGTGTCAAAAGAAAATTGAACGTTTTGTGTACTGTTTGGCAGCCGCACTCGAGGGCGCTGCCTATGAGGACTGTGAGCAGCTCTCTCTGCGTGCACTCCGCTCCTGCCTGGCGGCATTGCTTCGACTCTGAGTCAGGTTGCTTTGAGGAGTTGCCCCCTCCTAGAGTTTCTAGCAGGTTCTAGTTTCTAGGACCCGTAACTGATGCTCCTTGTTGACGGTTATGTTATCGACGGATACATCCTTTACGGGGGAGAGTGATTCTGAGGTGTCAAGCAGAGTGTTGTTACCCGGTAACCTTCCCTAAACCCAGAGGATCAGAGGCCTGATCTGAATACTGTCCATACCGCTAAGAGGGCTAAGAGTGAAAGATCCCTACACCGAGTCCAGCCTCACACTGGGGGAGTGATCCTGAGGGGTCACTCCACCCAAGCAGAGGGTCACCACTCGTTAACCTCCCCAAAAATCTGGGGAGTTGGGCCGACTCTAAGTCTCAGTCACAGCCAATAGGTTGGTCTGAGGACCTTCCTCACCGGTAGTGGGCCTGATGCCGAGGTGTCCGGCCTCATTGGGTGATCCTCCTCACTTGCTGCCTCCGAGTCGGGTTATTCTGGGGAGTCGCCCCCTCCTAGAGGCAACTAGAAGAATCCTAGACTCTAGGACCAGTAATTGGAGATCTTGTCGACGCGTATTGATGGATTTTATGGGTTGAAAGGGGTCCTGAGGGATCACTCCCTTGCAGAGGGGCCATCATGTTGTTGTTTATAATTTGGCAATACAGTGGTGGTTGCCTCTCCTTTCATGTAGGAATCGGCACCCTGTTGAGACAGGGGCCGAGGCCTGGGAAAAATAGGGGAGGTTCCCGCGGCCCTCCGTGGAATCTCTCTTCTTTTCCTGCCCCTTGTAGCTGTCACGATTTTTGGATGGCTATGTCTGGATCTTTCCCTGATCACCCTGCTCCCGAGGAGTTCTGCAGAGAGAGTTCGAATCTCTCAACCGAGGTTCCCCACCACGAGGAAACCATACACCCTTAAGTCAAGCTGTTTCCTGTGGGACAGTTTTTTGGGAGGTATTTTTTCGCCTGTCTGGGAGGTCTGCGTGGCTGCCCTGGGCTTACCTTGTACCTCCAGGCGGCACACGGAGGTACTGTTTCCTTCGTGGCTTGAGGCTTTGTTTCTTTCCACTCCCCCTTTTGACGTTCATGGCCATGTCTAAGGTTCCCAGCTGGACCTCTGTTTCACTTTGGGGATGAAGGTGCTCTCATAGTGAGCTGCGACACACCTACGGCCTGTGTCACTGTTAGCATATCGTTCTCCTAGCGCTTTTGACAGAGCTCGGGTTCCCATGAAAGGGAACAGTGCGGGGTTGTGGGACAGTGAGAGCGTCACGAGAGCCGGTGGCGTGATTGATAATGAGCATCACCTGCGAAGCCACCAGTGTCTCGTCTCACGGAGGAGCAGAGGCATAAAAGGAGGAGCGACGACAGTGAAAGACGAGAGAGGACCAGGCTTATGTTATGTTTGTGTGGGCGACAGTCGTCCGTGAGGGACTGCCGCCATAACGTTTATTTTGTATGTTTTATTTTGGAATTAAAGGCTTTAAATCTCTGCTGGTTCCCGCCTCCTTCCTCCCTGAACATTGACTGCATTACAGGAACGTTTTGGGTTACATATGTAACCTTAGTTCCCTGTGGGGGAATAAGACGCTGCGTCTTCAGCCTCAGCTCCTTGCGCCTCCGGGTTCTCTTCAGAAACTAAATCAAGCTGCCGCTTCCGGGTTCCGGCACCTTTTTATGACCTGGTTCATGACGTCACAGACCCGTGACACGCATTTACACAGCGCTCGTTTTTTCGCAATTCACAATTTCAAATTCACAATTTATTTGCTCCATTGATCATGGCTTTTTATAGTTGTGGTGCACGTGATGTGATGTGTATTGAGTTGGCTCATGCTATTTCTCTTTCACTCTAAGAAAATGTAGAAAAGGGGGGGTGAGTGATGATAGGGGGTGAAATTGGTGGTGATGATGGCATTTACGGCTTGCTTTATTTCTTACCCACTCATTTCTTTGTCCCAGTGAGCATCTTCCAGCCCTCTTCCTCCTTCATTATTGCTGATATGAAGAGTCTTCGTCTAGAGATCCAGTTGGATCCAGTCATGCAGCTGTATATTGTAGCCAGCACTACAGAGAAAGGGAAGATGAGTGGTGAGTAAAAAAGACAGAAAATTATTTTGCCATTTTGATTGTAATGACCCCAGTAATGTAATAACCCCACCCACTACACACACATTTTTGGAAAAGATTTGTTAAGCAATATATGTAGCATATAGATATCACAGTTAACAAGTGTATTTTATGTCTGTGTCTGTCTATTTTTTACCTTTAAATCAGGTCTGTGTGGAAACTATAATGATGTTCAAACAGATGACTTTGAAACAGAATCAGGCATTACAGAGGGCACATCAGCAACCTTTGTCAACTATTGGTACAAAAACCAGTATAGTTGCATAGATGCCAAAGACACTCTTTTCCCAGAAAATCCCTGTAGCATGATTTTGGAGACAGGTAATCCGTTTTAAAGAGCATTGATATAAGCATTTTGAGAAAATATAAGAACATTTAGTGTAAAAAAAAAAGGCTTTGTTTTCTCTTTCTGATGTTTTTGATCCATGTTATTTTGGATACTTGAGGGCAAGGATGGGACATGGTTACATTTCAGCTGTGGTGAATGTTTTTATTCCTTTCATTCAGAGAAATTAGCTAAAGACTGGTGTTTTCGTCTCAAGAACCCAAATGGAGTCTTTTCACCATGTCATTCAGAAATACGTCCTGACATTTTCTATGACGTGAGTCAGACTTTTTTCATTTAAATTATATGTTTAAATGAAAAATGTAATGAACCCCATTTATTAAAGTAATTTGTGTTTCATCATTTGCAGTGGTGCGTCTATGACACGTGCAAGTGTGCAGATATTAAGAAGTGTATGTGTGCGGCTCTGTCCAACTACGCCCATGCATGTGCTGCCAAAGGAGTGATTCTCCAGGGCTGGATGGATTCAGAGCCCTGTGGTGAGAACTTTATAAAGTACACACTCAAACAAATATTTAATTGTGTACTCTGTTACAAATGTGTCTTTGCTGCTCTCTTGCCACACAGAAATATTTAAGAAGTGTCCAGGCAACATGAAATACTCCTACGGCGTGACCAGCTGTGACAACACCTGTCGCTCTCTCAGTGGACAAGATAACACCTGCCAAGGGTCCTTCACACCTGTAGACGGCTGCGTCTGTTCTGAGGGAACATACCTCAAAGAAGCCGGAAACTGTGTTCCTGCTGACCAGTGTCCTTGTTACTATGACAATCAAGTCATAGAGCCATCAGAAACAGTCTACAAAAACGGTGTTAAATGGTAAAAATAGTAGTTTAACATGCCACATTATTGACTCGCTCATAACCTGTAGTTACTCTTGATGTCTACCCTTTTTTGACGTTACAGCACATGTAACCATGGCAAATTGCACTGCTTCAGCCAAGAAGGTGAGCAACAAACACTTCTTCTGCAGTACCACCTGCTAAATTCAAACTTGAGACATCTCTGAAAAAACTACAACACTGGTATTACGTGTGCAAGTCTTCTACTCCTCATCCAAGTGCTGTTCTGTTTTAGATTGTGAAGCTCCAAAGGTCTTCTTCAACTGCTCAAATTCTGGAAAAAAAGGGACAGAGTGTCAGAGGACATGTGAAAAACAAAACCCAGAAAATTGTGTGGGTTAAAATGGATGGATGAAAATACATAAATAATAGAATGAAAAGATTTTTCATTTTTTTATAGTACATGGATAACATGAAATAGCAAATCTTGCAATACCAGTCTTGCAGGGGACATAATGTTGTACTAATGTTGGTCATTTTTTGGTTCGTCTTGTCAATAGGTGAGCACAGGGTGTGTACCTGGGTGTATGTGTCCAGATGATCTTCTAGCTGATGGAAAAGGTGGGTGTGTGGAGAGGGAAACCTGCCACTGTGTCCACAATGGACTCACATATTCACCTGGAAAGCAAGTTCAAGAAGACTGTAACACCTGGTGAGTCAGACACCCCATCATCATTTATAACTGCTCAAAAAATTAACTGAACACTTACTCATCACAGTATAACACTAAGTCAATGAAACTTTAGGGATAGCAATCTGTCTGTTTATGAAGCATAAGCATAAGCATAAGTGTTTGTGAATCGGTTTCCCTTGCTTTGGTGCAAATCAAAGTGACAACAGGTCCATTCGAGAGGAAACAGCAAGACAACTGCCAAAAAGAGGGTGATTTTGCTGGTGTGGCCATAGACAATTGTTCTCTCCGTATTCTTCCGGACTGATTTTTCTTTAGTTTTGTTTGGGACCTTGTCACTGTCTGTAGCATGAGGCAGTACCTGCAATCCAATCCAGTTGTACAGGCAGTCCTTCTCCTCAAGGATAATCATCCATATGCTTCTCCCAGCACAGTTTCAACAGCATGATGGAGAAACTAACATGAGGAGAGCTGGACAACCCAGAAGCAGGACCAGTATCTGTTCATTTATGCAAGGAACAGATTTCTGTTGTTGTTACTGTCAAACTTTTGTTGTTGTTACCTCTAGGCACCTAGGGTCTGTATACAATACTGTATATATGGCAGAATTGACAATAAAGCTGACTTTGACTTGACTTTGAAAAACAGGAGGAGCATTTTCAGTGCCCTACAAAATGACCTCCAGCAGGACACTAATACAGGTTCACACTGAGTACATGTAACAGACGTGAAAGAGTCTGGAAAAGCTGTGGGAAAGTTATGCTGGTTGCAACATCATCCAGCATAAGCGGTTTGGTCAGCAATGGTCTGGGGAGGAATATCCTTGGAGGGTTGCACAGATTTCTTACATACATTTATGAGTTGCTGTGATAAAATTCATGCAAGTTGGATCAGCCTGTAACTTTTTGGTATGATATTGAATCCAGCCCTCAGTGTGTTGGTGCTTTTGGTTTCCATTGACTGTAGTCACACAATTTGTTTATAGAAGGTATTTCATTCATTGCGATCCAACGTGTGATTCCCTTTTTTTGGAGCAAGGTCACTATTATAGTTTATTGTTAACAGTGATGATAAATGTTTGATAAAATTTGTATTTATGTTTTAATTTTTAGCACATGCAAAAATGGGATGTGGAGTTGTACAAAAAAGGAATGCTATGGCACATGCACCATCTACGGTGAAGGTCATATCAGGACTTTTGATGGCAAGGAATATTCGTTCCACAGCAACTGCGAACAAATATTTGCTCAGGTATGTTTTTCTTTGTTTGTGTCCCTCAGTGTTATTTGAAGCTCTTCAAACCTAGTAACTGCATGTGAAAACTAAATGGTTATTTTGCACTAATTGCCTATAGAGATGACTTTTTATCTCACAGTCCTGACTTTTGTTCTCACAATTTCCGAATTGCTTGATCTAAACTCACAACTACGAGAAAAAGATCCTCAAATACCCCTTGACACCATGCTTAAAACACGTCATCATTTTATATTTGAAAGGATCATTGCCGCTTCCATAGACATCAGTATATTTGACAAACTATGACAGTTTTTTTGCTGGCACATCTTTGTTTACATGTCAGAAACATAAAATAAACATTACATGATTGAAAACCAGAACAGTTTGGCACAGAGTTTCGGGCTGGGTGCTGTCACAGTCTTGTCATGATCCTCCTGTTTGTCCCTCATGTGTTGCCGTAGTTGTCTTGTTAGTTGATTACCCTGTTTAGCCCTTCCAGCTGATTGTGATTCCCTCATGTATTTAATCCTCCTATTCTACCATGTCCTTGTCAGTCTTTGAATGTTAATTGTTAGAGTGTGTGGTTATGCGCCTCGGTCGCTGCGTTTTGCACCCTCGCGGGCCTTTTTGTGTTAAAGTTTATTAATAAAGTGTGTTTTGAGTTTACCGAGTTACCTCTGTGTACCGTGTGTCTCCGTGTTTACACACACATCTGCTGGCGGTGGTAACAGGTGCCAGACAAACTGAGAACGCTGGTTTGAATTTAGCAGTTGATCACACAATAAAATATCAGGGGGTGTTTTATGTTAATATGGGTTTGGCTGACAAAGAAGACAAAACACAAGGGGCCCCTGAATTAGATAGCATGTTAGTATCTATTAGTATCAGCTTTCCTGTAGTTCAAACCGTAGAGCATTGGTGCTTACAATGCAAAGGTCATGAGTTCGATCCCAGGGAAAGCAAAACTTAATTCAATGTGTTCTTTGAATGCCATGTAAGTCGCTTTGGATAAAAGCATCTGCCAAATGCATACATGTCTATGTAGTATAGTTGAAGTTTAATCTTTTGATAATGTTAGAAAATAAAACATCTGCCTACTTACAGAACAATTTATATTGAATGTCTACATCTACTAATCTTATTTATTGACTTGTTTAGCTGACAACTCATTACAATAATTCATAATAATAAATAGCTCTATCCTATCTGTGTATCTTTGGACCCTTCTCTTCTTAAATAAGTATTTTGAGCAGTATCCATACTAGGTGGATGCTGCACTCAAGTGGTGGTTGAGGAGATTCCCCCGTCCATGTAAGCGCTTTGAGAAAGTCTTTGATAAAGCGCTATATAAATGTAATGAATTATTATTATTATTTTAACTCAAGTGCTTGATTGGTGTATGTCTTTCACTAGTGGTTCCTCTGGTCATGAGGAATTGCCATTGAAAATACTGCAGATCAAGTTATAGCTTTTGTTTTTGTTATTTCCTTTTTGGCCTAAAAAAGTAGAAAAAAAGTCAATGAGAGCAATGAACGTTTTTCCACTTGCAAAAGTATCACAACTGTTTAGTCACCTCTCTGTGTCAACTTCTTTACTGCCTAACATGTGACTGTGTGTAACCCCTCTAGGATAATTGCAATATGAACCAGACTTCCACCTTCCATGTTGTCACAGAAAACAAATTCAGTGAGACCACCGGCAATACCTATAAGTCAATCACTCTCATCTTTGGGGTGAGATTATTTTACAGCTCAAACAAAGCATGAATGTAGTATTAGAAAATGTGTAAAAATGTGCAAAATCCAACATCACAAATGTGTATCATTTAATGAGTATAGTATGCAAAATCTGTATATTTCTTTTCTACTTTGTGATAAAATCATAATTACTCATATCCAATTCCCTATGTCAGATTAGAAATGTTGACTACTCACTGTTCAATTCCTGCAGGAATATACAATACTTTTCTCAGAGGATGGAGTCAATGTTTCTCCGGAAATTGATGACACTTATTGCCAAAGCTATTCTCCAATTAAGATCTATTCTGCAGGGCTGTACACTGTCACAGAGGTCAAAGGTCTTTTGAATTTAATCTGGGACAATAAAACAAGTCTGATTCTCCAGCTCCATCCCAGTTTAACGGTATGTTTTCCTTAAAGGTACACCCATTCAGACACAAACACACAAACAACTACTTTACCATTTGTAAAACTAATCACCTAAACATCCACATGATCTCTATGAACAGAGTAAGGTATGTGGACTGTGTGGAAACTTTGATGGGAATGCGAACAATGACTTTAAGAAGCACAATGGAGAAGTTGTGACGAATGCAAATGAATTTGGGAATAGCTGGAAGGTGAATCCCAGCTGCCCAGATGTGACCATCCTAGACCCCTGTATACTAAATCCACATCGCAAAGCCTGGGCTGAAAGACGATGCAGCATCATTAAAGGAAAAGTCTTTGAAAAATGTAATGAATATGTAAGTATCAGTATATACAATTTTAAGATAAAGGTAATTTATTACTGTTACGTCCCTTCAATATTATTTGTCTAGGAGAGAAGGGGAACATTAAACCGTCTCTGGGCAATTCCTACTATTTTTCTACTGAGAGAAAATCAGACCAACACAAGATATTAACGAAAAGTGAACAATTTATTACCTGTGATGTGAGCCAATAGATAATGTTAAGGGATGTACAATCAAAACTACATAAATGATGAATACAAAAAGAGAAAAGAAAAAAAAAATCACAAATCAATTCCAGAATCAACTTAAGGAGGATAAAGGAAAATCGAACAGCGTCAAATCAAAGAAATCAATAGAACAAAAACACACTAACTAACCCATTGAAACTAAACCTACATAGAAAGAAAAATGTAGAAAGAAAGTCTTCAACGTCCCCAGACGTCGTATCTAATCTACACTAACTAACTAAACAAAATTACAATAAGTGGCGTATGTCCCTAAACTATTGTGTCTAAACAAAAAATCAAACCTAAGTGTGCACAATGTATGTCACGTGACAACTTACCTAACTTCTTCCCCTCCTTGTTCATTAGCAAATAAACAAATATTCAACAAGCGTTAAACACTTCAAAAGAAGAGGATGGCAAAGTAAATTAATCTTACATGAACAACATGACACACTAACCAAAGCGAACAACAACCCAAAACGAAATGAACAAGAACAAATCAAAAAGCACACAATCACAGTTCAAGTCACAAAACAAAAAGGCCGTCTCCTGCGTTGGCTCGTCCTTTTATAGTGTTCCTAACTTCCGATCTCCGTTCGCTGTCTGACGTCACATGCGCTCATCCCGCCCCTCTGAGATGATTGACAGCAACCGCGACACAAGCCACGGAAAACGACAGAACAGCACGGGAAAACTCACAAGGAACAAAAAGAAAGTAAAGAACCAAAAACGTCACATAATGACGATACAATTACTTTTCAAAGTTGAAATAAATTATTTGACCAGTTCCCATCTTCCCAAGTTTTTGGTAAACTTATTTGAAATAAATCATTATTTTTACAATTCCATTGTATGATGGAAAAAAGAAAATAGTTCTCATAATAGTGTATGTTAATTTTATTTTATTTGTTCAGCTAACAGTAACCATGGGACCCCTTAGGAAGAGGAAGCAGAAACGTTGTCTCATTTTCTGTCATTTTGTCTTTCCTATCTTTAGGTGGAGTCTGGCCCATTTTATGACGCCTGTGTAAGTGACACCTATACATGTGACACTGGAGGTGACTGTGATTGTTTATGTACCGCAGTGGCAGCTTATGCTGCTGAATGCCGTAAAAGAGGAGTTTGTGTGTCATGGCGGAGTAAAGACGTTTGCCGTAAGTCACAAAGTTTCTAAAAAATTAAATAATTTTTTCCTTACAGTCACATGTATCACAGCAAGATACTCAGAACACTTACTTTTATTTATACTAATATACATTTATATATACTATATCTGTCTTGAATAGGAAAGAAATATGTTAGTTTCTGTTGGTATTTTACAGATCTGCATAATCTTCTACGATATTAAAGAACATTTTTATAGTTCTAACTGAATGCTTGTTTGTGCAGCTTTACCAAACAATTTTGATTGTGAAAAATCAAACAAAGAAAATTTTCTCTCGGAAAAACCTGAGTGGCACTATGAAACCTGTGGATCAACTTGCAATACAACCTGCAGAAATCTCTTAAAAACTTGCTCCGATCAAATTCCTCTTCTTGAAGGTATATATTTTTTTCATTTCTTTTTGCTCTACTTGATAAACTACAAAAACAACTATATTTATCTAAGAATCTAAGAACAAATTTTATAAATGTCCAACAGCAGAGGATTTTTTCAAAGTACACAATTGGCAATAAACTCTACAATAAGAGATGAACACAAATATCTTTTGATTACCTTCAACACTGATTTCTTCGAGTGGCTGGTCTTTCAGATCCTTCGATCATGGATGAAATAAGCTCATGCAATTTGCATATAAATGTGACCAGAGACAACGTCAAAACATGGAGAGCATCAGCTTTCGTTTGTGCTCTGACAGCCACAAGACCACGCCTCATCCAGAATTTAAAATCCTGTCGAACTGTAATGTTTACACGTTGTAGTGTTTACACATCAGGTCAGAAGGCAGAGAGTAGGTGGATTTTTTGTGGCTGTTTGAACACATTCGACCATTGGAGTGTTTACAACAGGAAAGCAATTCGGACAAATATGTTTTCCACTACTGTTTTCCACTATCATACCTGCATTACCCTTCTGGTTTTACTTCATAGACATCATGGAAGCACTAAAGATGCTTTGAAATTATATGTGTTTTATTAGGCAGGGGAAAAAATCTTTGAATACATGTATTGACTGAAAACTAACCCTTGTTAAATAGATCATAGTCACATTGTTTGAATCTGGGTTTTCTATTTACCAAAAGTACCATATTTGTACCATGCTTAAAAGACAACACTATCTTGTCAAGTGGCTGACATAGCATAATCAGATATAGCTTTATTTGTAGTAAAAAAAAATACAACAAATTGTCTCATAGTAGTCACCAAGCTAAAACACGAGTAATGTCATTTACATCTATGCATTTGGCAGATGATTTTATCCAAAGTGACTTACATTGCATTCAAGGAACACATTGACATTCTAATCCAGGGGTGTCAAACTCATTTTGGTCGGGGGGCCGCACACTGTTTAATCTGATGTCAAGGGGGCCAAGCACTAAACTCATAGCAAAATTACATAGAACTAACAATAAGTCCGCATTTTTGTGGACTATTATATTAGTGTATTATACTATAAATGATATTAAATTATAAAAATCTTTAAATTAAATGAATTGTCCTTTTACAAAATATATTACAAACAACCTACATATAGTATGTGCAATTTCAAAAACACAGTTTACTCAGTTTAACATTTATTTAAGTGCATTATGCATAAAAAAAGTGTCTATTATTTTACAATGATGCAAAGCATTTAGTCACAGTTTTGTGGAACTTAAAAACACTGTCCTGCATGTTAACAAAAATCAAATATCAATTATTTAAAATTCATTTTCCAACTCTGGGAAGCAATTCTGAACATATGAATTAGTTTCACACACTTAAAATCTTAAGTGGCAGCTGTTTTAAAAAAAAAGGGTTTGTAAAATTTGCAAGTTTATACATAAGTATGTGTGGGGTTTTTTATGTAAACAAATTAACTTTTATCACTTTGCAAAAACTGCAATTTGCAATTAGAGTTCGCTAAAGTAATTAATAATAATAATAAATCATTCTAATTGTAATTAGAGTTCGCTAAAGACCTGTCGTCAGGATGAACGCTTCTGCGCAGAGCTGCTCTCACTGCAGCATCGCTGGCCTCTCCGGGTGAAAACAGATTGCTGTTTCCTCAGACCCACCATCATTTAATTTACCTTCTGTATTCTCAGTTGTCCATGCAAGCTGTTGTATTTCTCGCCATGCTGAGTTTTATGGTAATCATGCAGATGCAGTTTAGGTGCCTATATTCAAACGGTCACAGATTGCGTAATTTCAGACGGCTGGCACAACTTCGTAGATCCGAATGACAGAGAGATCCACATGAGCAACGTCGAGATTATGTGGATGCGTGCCAAACACAAACTTAAACAGTTTGGCACGTCACGCATCCTATTTTCATCCTCACGAGTTTGTGTTCCGAAATCGATTGCGAAACGATGATGTTTGCAGCAGCATTATCTGCTATAGCTCCCCATTATCCCGTGTAGATGTTGGGTTAAAACTGTTTTGTTGCTTTCTTTGACCATGTATGATTATCTTTAAATGCCTATTCATGGGTGAAAGTTTTCCGTATTATGACGGAATTCCGTATTTTGAACCTCGCCAGGAACCGTTTTTCCAAATCGCGTAAATCCGTTGAGATTTCAGTTCGGGGGGGGGGGTACAGGGCGACAGACCAACAGACCAATGTCCATGGCGACAGACCAACAGACCAATCGTACCTACTCGGCGATCTTCGGAGATAATGTGATTACGTAGAGAATTACCCGAGAAGTTCCGGGTGGGCGACAGACGAACCGCGCGGAGTGCAGTTGTGTCGGCGATTCTGATTGGTCAGTGAGACTCCGGCGTCCAATCGTATTTTTCAATTTACACTCGCTTGAGGACAACAACAGGTACAAGAAAACAACGCTCGCAAATTTTAAAAGTAATCTGAAAAAAATGAAGAATTTGCCGGTTGGTTATAACACGAAGCAGCTTGAAGCTTTTTTGATGATGATGTAATGGATTGTGGTGATTAGAGAAAGTGAATTAAGTAACAAACCAAAATTAAATATAAATGTTAGTTATAGAACAACAGATGCAGAAGCAAAACCAATGACAGAGTTATAGAATACAATACTTCTGAAGGATTCTAGTAATAATTTAGAACTCCCAAAATTGGTGAATATTTTCTCAACTGCTAACTTGAAATACTTATTTCACACCCTTTTTATAGTAGCTGCAAGTTGCCAGGAGAGGTCGTTTCTACACAATAATTTGCAAGGAATGCAGGAGCTTCCAGGGGGCCTCCGGCCCCTTGGACCCCTGGCCAGGGCGTTGCCCTGGACCTACCGGGGGCCCTGGCGGCCCCCAGGCCCCCAGCTTTAAGTTTCAGTATTTTCAGTTTTGCCAACTTTCACCCATGCCTATTGCTTATTTAGTGTTTTTTTGAATATACGCACCTAAACTCCATGCTTACCGGTTTTATAGTGGCGCCGAATATTATATTCCTCAAGCACCAAACTTGCTGATGCACAACAGCACAGGGGTTTCCCATTCCCCTCCGTGAACATATAGGAAGAGGTCCATTTTTCTTGATAAATCCGCCACTTTGTGTCCACTTTTCTCTTTTTTGACGAAGATGATGAGGTTGCCACGGACAACAGGAAAGCGCGTAAACTGACGGAACTAAACGCCACTCAGAGCCTGAAGCTCAGTGCTGCCATCTGCTGTTAGTTCCGCCGAAAATGAAAATAATTTTTTTCATATTGCAGATTTATCTCCCGGGCCGGACTGAACCCCTCGGCGGGCCGTACGTTTGACAACCCTGTTCTAATTAGTTCTTGCTTTCCCTGGAAATCAAACCCATGACCTTGCATTGCAAACACCATGCTTTACTGTTTACTGACTTTATAACTTTTCAACACACTCAAATGTATTTTGTATGATTGTTTTAACCATGTAAAACAGTACTGTGTTACCCCTCAAATGCATGAACTACCACGACAACTCCCATGATTACACTCTTATTCCCACATCATTGTGCTATGGCTTCGTTTGAAATAAGCGACCTCAAGCAGCGAAACGTACATACTGTGACTTTTTTATGGATTAAAAAAATAATTAGATTAGATAGATTATAGATGGTTGTTGCAACATTATGAAAATCATTTAGCTAATCTCCATACAGCCATGTCCAATGACCATGTCTTGTTTCCTTTTATTTTTCAAATAGGATACTTTCCTAAATGCCCGCCAGAAAAGCCATATCTGAACGAGATGACCATGGAGTGCGTTTCATTTTGTGAGACAGATTGCGAATTGACCACAACAACAACACCTGTAACCACTTCCACTACTATAACATCAACAGAAACAGCAACTCCTACAACACCAATATCAACAGAGACATCTGTATCCACTTCCACCACTACAACTTCTGCGTCGACAACAGAGACAAGACCTTCTACGACTCCTATAAC